>CP135533.1:4955944-5003776 GCA_032402905.1 Khaya senegalensis
GGGTGGGGGCAGTAGCACAAGCATATAATACGAAGGTTACCAACATTTTGGGACTCCACGTTGATAGTTCACATGGCTGTCACCATTAATGCATTGCCCTGCAGCCGACAAATTAAGCAGTATCAACTCTCTTCTGCGCTGTATGTTCTTCGACCTCACTGCATGCCGAGTCAAAAAAGTGAAAATAAGGACCATACATTAATTCCCTCCTCTGCTCTCCTCTCAACATATCTGTGCGTGCATGCTTTATATATGAGTATGATTAAACCCCATTTAAACATATTGCTTGGTTTAATTACAAAAGAGCAAATTTTGGTAGACATATATGTTCTGTTATATGCACATTTCATTCCATTTATTGGGAGTAGCCACATGGATAAAGAGCTATTTACCCGAGTAAAGTAAAAATGATAGCAATATTACCATAAAAGGAAATAAAGGCGTTGGTGTTATTAAATTAATTGTCTCATTGCATGCGCGGAGGCCGTCTACAGTCACTTTTTCTTTATTATTTTTCAGGTTGCTTATCTCCATTCTTGGTTCCATCCATGGCAACATGGATGTGCTAATTTCTTAAACGCTTGTTTATTCGGCTTGCTCTAGTAATTGGAACAATAATTTCATACTTGTTTTAGGGGTTGAAAATTTTCAAAAATAATCACTTTTAAAATGTAAATGATCATTTTTTTTAACCAATCAAAAATTACTTAATTGGATGAAATACCCCCACCCAAGAAATTAACAAAATATCATCTTTTTTTTTGTTTCTCTTTCATTTGCTCGAAATTTACTCTCTCTCTCTCTCTCTCTCTTTTTCTCTTGACGGTAAATCATATTAAAATCATATTACCTTTCTAGGTACATTTGAGAACATGAATTTAACATGAGCACCCATGAATTTGTGTTATCTTCTACTTGTATGGCTTCATAAATCAGAGGAGGCATTAGACTTGTTTACTAACTTAGTTTTTGGGGGCTTCCTTAAATAGAATAAGGAGGCTACATTATTAACTTGTCATTCGCTTATTTACTATGTTGTTAACATTTCTTTTCCTTAAGTTTAGGATATCAGTTGTAAGAAAGGTTTATAAATAAGCTTGATGAAGTAATGAATAAAGGTTTGAAAGTAATACCACAACTCCTCTTCAGTCTTTACTTTTACTCTTTTCTATTTCTTCTATAATATTCTTACCTTTTTTTGGTATCAAAGCCATGAATACTCAGACTAAAACCAACTCCGAATTCACAAATAAGGTCACCAAAATCCTAGCTCGACATGAATCGACGTTGATCTTCTCAACACTAATTTCAATCAAGTGAATGCAACCGTCCAAATTGTATTGACTGAATTGCAAGCCCTTCGAACCACCTCTAGTTTAACTCCCCCAAAAAGAGAAAACAATCATTTTAGCTAAATTATACCAACTCATACACACGCTACGTCCATCATCGAAACACATCTTATAAATTGAACAACACTACCCCAAGACATAAACAACATTCAACTTAAGTTGTCTTTTCCTAAATTTGATGGAGAAGATCCTTCAAGTTGGATATACAAAGCATAGCAGTATTTTAAATTTAAAAAATCAACGTCATTCACCAAGTAAAGCTTGCATCCTTTCACCTGGAGGGAATCACGTTACAATGGCATCGATGGATAACAAAATTTTGCGAACCTCTTACATGGGCTGAATTCACCAAGGTTGTACTCTTTCGATTTGGTCCAACTGAATAAGAAAACCCATCCAAGGCACTCACCTGCTTTAAATAAACCTCTAGTGTTTCAATCTACCAAGAAGCTTTTGAGAAACTTCTCCATCGTGTTGATGGCTTGCTTGAAGAATTTCTTATTGAATGCTTCGTCATTGGTCTCAAAGATGAAGGTCGTCTTGATGTCAAGCTTAAGAAACCAAGCACCTTCTCTAAAGCCATAAGAGTTGCTAGGTTTATCGAAGAGCAAAATACTCATCAACGACAATCAAGTTTTCCTTCACGCTAGTAGGCTACAAGTTCCTTGTCTCGAGTCACTTCCAACACTTCATCCAGCATACTTAGGCCTCCACCAACCTAGAAGAATGACACTCTAGTTCCTTCAACTTTAATTCGTTGAATTAGTGGTCAAAAGGCTAAAGAAAGATATGAGAAATGGCTCTGTTTTTATTGCAATAAAAAGCTCACACCTAGACACTGATGCCAGTAACCTCAATTCTTCATGATTGAGGACTATTCCCTAAAAGATAAAGATAAGGCTTTAGTTGTTCAGGACGACAACGATATCAACGATCCATGTCTAGAGATATCTTTCCATGCTATGGTTGAGCCTTATCACCCCCAAACTGTAAGGGTGAAAGAAACTCTAAAGAATAAAGAGGTGATAGTGTTGATTGACAGTGGAAGCATACACAACTTTATAGACCAATCTATTGCTTCTAACTTGGGGTTGCTGGTGGTGCGAGATTGATCATTCCAAATTATGATTGGAAACTGAAAAACCATAAACTGCCATGGAAAGTGCCTCTCATTCTTATAGTCATCTAAAATCACAGCGTCGTTGTTGACTTTTATGTGCATCCAGTGGCTGCTTGTCAAGTTATGCTTGGAGTCAAATGGCTTAAGACTCTAGAACTAGTAGAAATGGATTACAAAAAATTGACAATGAAGTTCACCCATTAAGGACAGACTCAAATGTTAAAAGGCTTAGATCAATCTAATTTCGAACCATTTAGCTAAAAAGAGTTGTTGTACATAGTGGGGGTAGGATATTTCCTTTAAATAGCACCAGTCTTTATAAAACTCCAAGTTAACAGTCAAACCATGGCACTGTTATTAGAATTACAAACTCTCTTAGATGAATATGCATCGTTTTCTCAGACTCAACAAACTTACCACTTCCACGTTAACATGATCATCAAATTCCATTACTTACAGGTACAAAGCCTATTAATGTTCAGCCCTACAAATGTCCCCAATATCAAAAATCAAAAATCAAACGTTTGGTTAAGGAATTTTTAGTGATAGGTATCATTCGACCTAACATAAGTTCTTTCTCTTCTCTTGTGCTTCTAGTAAAGAAAGCTAATAGAATATGGTATTTTTGCGTGAATTACCAAGCTCTTAACCAAGTTACAGTTAAGGATCGCTATCCTATATCTATTATCAATGAGCTATTGGATGAATTATACGGTGCCGAATATTTTTTGAAATTGGATCTCTGCTCAACGTTACCATCAAATCAGAATACACGAAGATGATGTCGATAAAATAATATTTCGTACACATGAGGGCCATTATGAATTTGTTGTAATGCCAGTCAGGTTAACGAATGCCCCATCCACTTTTCAGTCCCCCATAAATGATATATTTTGCCCTTACCTACGAAAGTTTGTATTAGTATTTTTTTTTTTTATGGCATCTTAGTTTATAATAAGATATAGAGAGATCACTTGCAACACCTCCGCTCCGTTCTGGAGTTATTACATATAAACCAATTAGTTGCAAAGAAGACAAAATGTAAGTTTGGAGTCAAATAGGTTGAGTACTGGGGTCATGTTATCAATCATCAAAGAATCACAGTAGATCCTAACAAAACAGTTGTGCTATAATGGCCAGAACTGACATCACTTAAATCCTTGCGAGGCTTTCTTGGGTTAGCTAGGTACTATCAAAAATTTATCCGTGGGTTTGATAATATTATATCACCTTTTACCCGTTTGCTTTCAAAGGAAAGATTTCAATGGATAGTAAAAATTGTTGCAACTTTTAATCAGCTTAAAAGAACCTCAACATCTCCTCCTGTGTTGTATTTACCATATTTCACTCAACCTGTCATCATTGCATATGGTGCTTGCAACACGGGGTTTATGAACAATCTTATCACAAGATGGGTAGCTTATTGCCTTTTACAGTAAAGTTTTGAAAGGGGATGCATTAAACTTTTCCACCTATAATAAGGAAATACTTGCTATTGTGAAGGTAATTCGAAAGTGGCAACCATATCTACTAGGCAAACTGTTTATTGTAAGAACGAATCAACGGAGTTTAAAATACTTATTGGAGCAATGAATTTTGACCACTACGCAACTACATTGGCTACCAAAAATACTTGGATATGATTATGTAATCCAATATAAGCAAAGAATGGAGAACCGGGTTGTTAATGCCTTATCTCAAATAGTAAAATTAGATATGCAAACAATTTCTTTGTCTTTAGCCGATTGGTAGAACACATTGCAGGCAGAATTCAACGAGATCCATATTATTAACAGATTCAGTCACAATTAAAGTTTGTCTCTCAAAAATATATCCAACGAAATGGTGCATGGTTTAAGTATGAGAAGCTATTGTTAAATCTTTCTTCAAAACTAATACCTAATATTCTTTCATATTATCACTCTGTACCAACAAGGGTCTACATTGGATATCATAAAACCATTCATTGTCTACGAAAAAATTTCTTTTGGCCCAGATTGCGAGCAGCTGTAAAGGATTGGATTCAAAATTGTGAAGTCTGCCAACGTTACAAATATGAGACATTACAACCTGTTGGTCTCCTCCAACCATTGTTAATTCCCAATCATATTTGGACAGATATCTTTATGAATTTCGTTGAAGGATTGCCTCCTCAAATGATCACACAACGGTTATGGTTGTAGTGGATTGTCTATCAAAATACAGTCATTCCATTCCTTTAAAGCATCCCTTCACAGCATCTTTAGTAGCTAAAGCTTTCATGAATCATGTAGTACGTTTTCATAGAATGCCATTATCAATCGTCAGTGGTGGGATAAGGTATTTATTAGTGCCTTCTAAAAAAATTTATTCTAATTTTAAAGAACACGACTTTGAATGAGCTCTAGCTATCATCCCAAAACTGATGGTCAAACTGAAGCTATTAATCATACACTAGAGTAGTATTTTTTATTCTTTACTAGCAATCAGCCTTACAAATGGATGGAGTGGCTTACTTGGGCAGAATATAGTTACAATACTTCTGTTCACTCTACCACAAAAATGTCTCCTTTTGAAGTTATATATAGGATACCACCACCAAATTTATCTTCATATATTCCAGGTATCACTAAGGTTGCAACCATTGATGATTTTTTTACGTGATCGTGAATTAATTCTTAAAGACTTGTGGAACAACTTGTAGAAAGCCAACAATCACATGAAGACTTTGTAGGCAAACATCAGCGAGACGTGAAATTTGACATTGAAGATGATGTTTATCTTCGTCTTTAACCATACCGTTAAGTATCAATGACTAAAAGAACCTCTCAGAAGTTGGCTCCCAGGATTTTTAACCCCTTTAAAATCATGGAAAGAATTGATTCGGTGGCATATCAGTTGAAATTGCCTTTTAACTTTCAAGTCCATAATGTGTTTCAGGTCAGCCTTATTAAAAAATATGTGGGATCCTCTCTACCAGTCAATTATAATTTACAGGTAGTATTAACAATTTTAATAACTCAAGTCTTCCATAGCCTAAACCAGTACTGGCTAGTAGAATAACTTAGAAAGGAAAATATTGTCCCAAGAAAAAAATCCTAGTTAAATGGGTTAAGGTTTCTCTTGAAGATGTTACATCGAAAAATTACTGGCACTTCTCGCGTTCATACCCTTCTTTTGTCCTTGAGGACAATGATGTTTTAATGAGAGATGAAAATGATATGAGCACCCATGAATCTGTGTTATCCTCTGCTTGTGTGGCTTCATAAATCAAAGAAGGCATTGGACTTGTTTACTGACTAAATCTTTAGGGTTTTCCTTGAATAGAAGAAAGAGGCTACGTTATTGGCTTTTCTTTCATTTATTTATTATATTGTTAACGTCTCTTTTCCTTAAGTTTAGGATATTAGTTGTAAGAAAGGCTTATAAATAAGTTTGATGAAGTAATGAATAAAGGTATAAAAGTAATACCACAACTCATTTTCTGTCTCTATTTTTACTCTTTTCTATTTCTTCTACAATATTCTTACCAGAATCATTCATGCACCTCGATTATTTGTGATGAAATTTTGATATGTATTTGGGTTTTATTGTTTTTAAAAATGTGGCTTGATTTGAGTAGAGAATGGTCAAAAATTGCATGTGAATATGTCCCACAAAAGGGGATGAATTGGCAAAATTTTTCGCTCGAATTACATGAATTGGTTGCATACTTACTGTGTACAAATTCCAAACTTTAAGCACCCTTAGATGTGCTAGAATTCTAGAATTTGAGAACACCTTAATGCGCTCAAATTTTGGACTCAAATTCAAATGATAATAATTTTATAACTTTAATTTTTTTGCATTTGAGTCCATAGTTAATAAAATCTAGAAATCTTGCACATTAGTCTCTAAACTGGATGTACTTCAAAACTCTTGCATGTTAGCCCCTAAATTTAGTTATATTTTGGATGCCTTGTATGTTGGTCCCTAAATTGTTTAAAGTTTAGAAATCTTGCATATTGGTCTTTAAATTTGATATACTTTAGAAATCTTGTTAGTTGGTCCCTAAATTGGTTAAAATTTGAAAATCTTACATGATAGTTTCCAAATTATTTACACTTTGAATGCCTTGCAAGTTAGTCCCTAAATTGGTTAAAATTTAAAAATCTTGCATATTCATCCTGAAATTAGATGTACTTTAGGTGTCTTGCATATTAGTCCCTAAATTTGATGTATTGTGGATGGAGAATCTACATTAAATTAAATTTTAAAAAAATTACTAACTTTGATACACGATGGGACAATAACATAATATATTATTTTTCATGTGATGCACAAGGATAAAAGCTACATGTTGTACTGGAATAAATATTTATTTTTCAAACCGGGCATTAGTTATTATTCCTCTGTAATTATTAAATACATGTCAAAAATCTATTAGTTGTAAATGATTAAAGTATAACCCGAAGTATTAATTATTTAAAAATTAGGAACCTATTATTAACACTCATTTATTTAATATTGTTACTGATCAAAGAAAAACTTTAACTAACTTAAGTAATAACTCATTCAATATAACAATCATTAAAATAATGTATTATCTATTGATAACAAGATACAATTATATAATAAAGATAAACCAAACCTTCTAACAATTATATAATAAAGATAAACCAAACCTTCTAACAACTGTTCTCTGGCAAATAGGATGCATTATTTTCTTAATCGACCAATCGAAATGTGTCATATTGATAGCTCCGCTTTGATGGACCTTACTTTCATTTGATATAACTCAATCACACTCATCACCAACCGAACAAATCAAATTTATATACACCTTCAATATAGTGCATTGTTAATGTTAGAAGTAGAGAGAATTATAATTAACTAGAGCGTATCTCATCGTTACAAGTGCAAAAGCACACAATAGTTGTTATAGATCGAAAGCTCAGTCCATGCATGATTTTGCTCGCAAATCTACCATCAAGTGTTTATCTTTGTCTTTAACTTTAAACTCAAACAGGAAAATAAGATAATTAATTTGTTAAAAAAAAATATAGTTGAGTGTTTAAAACCTTGCCTGTTCTGTTGAAAGTGTTATGAGCTTTAAAAAAAAAAGGTGGTAATCGTATCGTGTATATATCAAAATAAATTAATTTATTTAATAAAAAATTTAATATTCTATATACATATTTAAGAATAAATAAATTTTAATCAAATATTAAAAGTAAAATAAAGTTATATTTGATAAATTAAAATTTTCATAATATGAAATTTTTTTTTTTTTATACCAAAAACAAGATTATAATAATAACTGTAAAAATCACATTTAGTATGTTAATTGATATTTAATTTGCAACCTCTTCTTTACTTCTAAAAGCAGCTATGAAAATGTACTAGATTATGAAGTGAACAATTCGAAAATTTATACCAATCTTAAATTTAATCAAAAATTATAAAAGAAATAGCTATGAAGTAGTGGTTGTGATATGTAAAATAATTTCCTTTTTTTTTTTTTTTATGTTGACAAAATAATCACTGTGTTAAGAGAATGACTAAGTAATTAATAAATTTTATTTTAAAAAAAAGATATTGCAAGTTTTGAAAACAATTTTTATGTGATTGGTAAATTTAATTATGATTTCAAGTAATAAAAAACATAAAAGAAAGAAAAGTATAAGTAGAAAACAAAATTCTTGAGTTGAAATTCAATAATCTTTTTAAGATCAATTTTGGGTTTTGTATAAAATATATTCAAAATTATATTTAAGCAAAGAAAAATTATTTTTAAAGAATAAATTTTGAAAAACAAGTGTTTCCTATTTTAGGAGAATGTTCGGTAAAATAGGATGATTTTGTCAAAAGCCATTTGGTTATAAATAATTTTATCATTATACCAATAGCAAGAAGCACAGTCGTCAATGAACAGATTACAAAATAAAAGGTAAATTGCAAAAGATAACAGAGTGAGTGATAATGCAATTACTACAATTAAAACTAAAAGCCGTGTAATTTAACAAAAACTTGGTTACATAATGATTAGATGACTACAGCAATTCGTCCTGTTCAGCCATAAACTAGATCTACTATCTATAAACTGATAGGTGCAGCCAACTGCACAAGGGAAAAAAAACAGTTAAACAAATAGAAAATCCTTGTAATATTGGTATGTTTTAACAGTTCTGAATACATCAAAGTGGGATAGGATAGCTCAAAGCCAGTCAAGTTGCTTCTTTTACGTTTTTTAACGAACGCCCTGCATTTTACGGCCTGCAAAGGATTTTAAGATCGATCCTCCATATACCAATTTTGGTATTTCAGGGGCTGCAAAGGTTTTTAAGATCCTCCTCCTTGGCATACCAATTTGGTATTATCTTCGACACGTGGGGATAAAGATCCTTGTACGAATTTCTGATTGTACCTTCCGCGACTCCCGTAGCAACTGAAATATCTGCATTATAATACACAAAGGAAGAACAAACCAAAACAACGTCATCACCAACTATTAACACTTGTACTTCAAGTCCTATTTACTAAACTTACAAACCAACAATAGATATATTCCAGTATCATAAATCAAAACATGTGACTAGTGACATAAAAGGTGAGAGTTATGTGATTACAAGTGCCAAATTCTATGCAACATGTCTCACATTTTCCAGTAATATTACCAGTCCGGCACATTGGCAAAATAAAGTGTACAACATCAAGTGGTTTTTGAAATATCTGCCTAACCCAGCAATATTGGCAATTAAAAATTGTATAATAACAGTCTATTTTCACTTTAACAACTAAGATGGATGTATCAAACCTTTCAGCGGCTTCTTGTCATCTGAAAGCTGAGTTATAATATAAATAACAGCTGCTGCAATTGATATAGGACTCCTCCTGCAATAATTATCCACCGACTTAAAGATGTTACAGAGCAAACTAGCTATGAACAATGTGGCTGCTTAAATGGGATATGCTACATCATTCACATAACAATATTAATAAGACCTGAGAAGTGCTGCCAGGTAAATTGTTCAGCAAAAACCAAATTTCAGTGTGGACCACTCATTTTTCTATTTATTTATGCCATCTAGTGATTTCAGATGTAGCTTTAAAGCAACAGACTTCTAATTCATCTAGTGCACTTATAAACCCATTACTGAAGCCTTTCCAGAGTATATACTTGATAGCAACTTGATATAAGTTCTCTCTCCTTGTGTGGAATCTAAAGATAGGTAATCTTCTATACACTAAACTTGCTTAAACACCAGTTAACTAGGGTGAATGGCAATAAGTGTAATAACAATCAGGGCGAATATTTATTTTAGATAACATGAACAAGCTCAACCACAAAACTGAGACGACACTAAACAGGGCTATATGAATTATGTTGACTAATTTCATAAAATCAAATCATGGTAGTGTTTCTTTTTCAAATTAAGAAAATAGAATTCCATCAAAACCCTGGTAGCATACCTGATCGCCAAAGACTAGCCCACCCATCTATTTATAAAGCACCAACCATCAGAATAAAAGGTGTCAAAAATCTATTAATCTTATCAGGATATTTTATCCAATTGCATTTCTTCTCCAATTAATTCCACCCACTTAAATCCTGGTCCATAAACCAAAAGCGCTTAAATCCAGGTCTTTAAACCAAAAGCAATGGGAAACCATCTGAGTCCAAAATAACATTTTAAACTTGAAGGTGAGAGGCAGTGTTTGAGATTTGATTTTGCACGTATCACTAGGAACCAAGTAAAAATTACAAATACCTTATATCAAACTCCTCGGACTTCTGAACAGCTTCTTGAGCAGCTTTTACACCTTGATTGTTCATACCCAGATTGGAACAAAAACGCCTCTAAAATTAATAAGAGTAATATCAGTGTTCGCAATAAATAGTGAGAAACAACCAATATCAAATCCACTAGTAGAAAGAGTTTGCCTATAAATGAACAACAAAACAAGCAACAATTTGTAACCCAAAAACTTTATATTTAAACAGGAAAAAAGATTAAAAAAAAAAAACTCCCACCATAAAGTCCCCAGCATGTATAGTTCCCATCTCCACTGACTGACCCGTCTCCAACCCCAGCTGTTTCACTATGTATTCTTTTGCTCGGCCAATTTCCTTCTTTGTAGCTCCATTGGCGACAGAGCATATTTCTAGTTGAAATCCACAGGTTCAATGAAGCTCATACACAAAGGGAAAGACAAATGATGAAGCATCCAGATGTTAAGAGATCTTAGGCTGTACCCTTAACAGTGCGTGGCTTATCTTCTTGTCGACAAGCGATGTACAGGCAAGCAGCCAGTAATGCATCTTGATTTCTTCCTCTACTAGACTTTTGATCTTCCACCTTCTTATATATCTCATTAGCCCGATCCTTCAAAACAATCACAAACATAGCATCAGAGAAGATTGAAATATTCTAATCTCATGCACATTAAAGCTAAATAACAGAAGAGAGAAATTGATTAAACATTTTGAACATGTAGGAACAGTATATTTGCTTGTTTTATTATTGCTTTCACAAGGAAAAAAAAACGAAAATGATCCTCATATAATTATTCCAAATAATTTTCTTTCATCTGGTAAATGTCATATGATGTTGGAGACAATTTAAACCCCTCCCACTCGCCCAGCCCCTTCTGCTTGAAAAAGAAAATCAATAAGATGCAAAAGTACTAACAAATAACTATTATCAGGTGACCTTCAAATCTGATACAAGACTATGGTGTTCCATTCACACTATTCATGTTATCTCTTTGGATATCTCCAATTTCACAGAAGCCCCGTGATTTATATATTTCCTATGGCACATGTCAAATCACTTAAATACCAGACAGCCTTTCCAGATGTCTGAAAGGTGAAACATAGAAGGCCTACAACAGGTAAAATAAACACCCATTGCATTTGAGCTGAAGAGGGTCAACCCCGAATGGATATATTTCTTCACTCATGTATGAGGTGTTGCACTAAGCCCGTACCAGAATAATATTTGGGCATCTAGTTTGCAAGCAGAAAAGCACTTGCACAATATTGCACATTCCATAAGTACACTTAGTCAGACTTACTATTACAGATAATAGAACTATGTGAAAATGTCCATTACTCAAACATCCCACCATGCTAAGAATGCACAACATTCGACAATACGATAACAGAATCTATAGGCTTGTTACCGGAACCAAGAGAGGTAGAAAGGATAACAAAGGAGGTACAGCAATTTGAATTCTCTTCCAAATCATACTATCATGAGAGAAAACTCACTCATAAAATTGAAATTTTTATTTCAGAAACAGATATGTCAATAACATTGCTTGATAATCAGTCAGTGAATCTTAGATTCTTAGTTACAGTAAACACAAATGGATTCAAGTATAGCAGTAGTACTAATTTTCTTCTAAAAAATTCTTTATCTGATATTTGACTGTCAAGTCAATAATTGAATGTCATCCGTTCCATATACTACACAATATATAAAACATTAATGATGATAGCAAGTGAGTTCCTAACACCAGAGACACTTATAATATAATGAGTTAATCCTACATGCTTCCCCTAGGAGAGTGCAAACCATCTTTACATAATTATCATGAGAATAAGCAGCATACCTTGATGGTTGCAACAAGGCCCAACCTGAAAAACAAATTCTGCAATATCAGCAAAAAGGAAAACAATTCATGCATGAATCAAACAACCACGCAAGGATCACTGCCTATCATAATTATAAGAATCTTAAACTAACAAACACAAAAAGAAGCAGATTTGACTTCTTGGCAAATCAATGGCTTTAACCTAGTGAACAGTTACTCTCAATGACCTCCTTGAAAAATAAAATAGAGGAATGGAGTTGTTATGGAGACCAGTTCAGATGAGCGTAAAAATTAACTAAAAATAAGATTGAATAAGAGATTTAATAGATTTTATAAGTTATAATTAACTAGAGCTGCATATATATCCAAATTCACTCAAAATTTAGCAATCTGGTTGGGTTCGGATTGTTCTTGTGAATCAAATACATCTATGATGTTTCCCCAATCCTCCAAAATGTCTCACCATTGTTCTTTGCATAACTTAGTTTGAATGTCGAATGCATGAAATAAGCCCTTTCGCTAAATTATCACCTGAGTAAGTTTCCCATATCAATTAACATATTAGCTACAAATAGAGATCCAAACTTTGTGCCTATATAATACAACCCATAGCAAAAACAATTACTAAAATCATCAAATTATCAAATAACTAAACAACAAGATCAATATTAACAAATTAAACCATCTCCAAATAAATCATTTATCTAATAAACAAACAAATATATGCATACCTATCAGACATAGTAGCTATGGTCTTAAAAGCCAAAATCAATCCCCGATCGGGATTGGACCCGCGATTCTGCCACCGACCAAGCGAGGACGATAAGAACTCACCGGAGGCTCCATTTGGCTTGGCGATGACCGTGGACAACCCACCGTCAGCCAGAAGCGGATTGGTGGGACTGCCGACACGAACCGGGTCGTTATCACCTGATTCATTGGCAAAAGTACGCCACTCGGAGGTCTCATCGATCGAGTGCGACTCCAACACCAACCCACACTCCGAACACACCATGTCCCCCGCCGAGTGGTCGAACACCACCTCCGTATGCCTCTTGCAGTCCGAACAAAACGCGTCCGACATTTTCGTTTTATAAAATTAAATTCCCTGTTCCGCTCTTCTTTTTATTGTTTCTTAATTTAATTTTTTTTTTTTTTCCCCTTTTTTACTCCCCAGGGTCGGAGAAGAAATCGTTGCTCGATCTGAGCTGAAATCAAGAGAGAGGAGAAAGAGAATCAAAGCGTTAGTAAGCGATGTAACGGTATTTATCGACGGAGTTTCGAAGCGATGAGGTGTAAGAATTTCGTGAATTGGATGAATCTGGACCGTTGGGACCCATTTTAATTTGAGCAGCGGACGGTTGAGATTAAGCGTAAATGTTGGTTTTGGGAATTCGGACCGAGGGATCTTAAAAGGAAACACTCGTCTCTGTGGAAGTTTAATGAGTTGAAGAGGCTTAGCTGGACAAAAGGGGCACGTTTGGTGACACAGATTATTTTATCTTCATATAGAGCTGGAATATGTGGATATTCTGGGATATGATAGATAGTAAAAATACAAAAATAATATAATTAATAAAAATAAATAATATAAAAATTATATACTACTAGTGTCACATCTTATACTTTATACTCTATACATGTAGCACTACATTATATATATATATATATAATAGACTATATTAAATAGATATTATAGTTTGCTGAATGCTTGCATTCCACTCCTACCCGTATAGGAAAGTCTGAGGTATTCAATTGAGTTGGACGGTTCCGTGGGCAAAAGCTAATGAAGCCTCAACTGTCCGTTGGGCTTTTTGTCACATCCACTGAAATCACTTGTCTCTGTAGAGAGAATAGGCCGTATAAGCTAGTCTTATCGTTCTTGTATTGGCATTTGCATAGAGTAATTTAAAATTTGTTGTCTCTCTACTCTTCTAGTCTTCAAGAAAGTCAAGTAAATGGTCAAATTCAAAAATAAAGTCTGAAATTGTGGGTGCCTACGAATTGCAACTTTACAGTATTATGCCGCGTACCGATAAGATTAATTAATTAATTAATCCCGGGTCAAGCGGCTTTATCAAAATTTTATTTGAAATCGGATACGTGTGGGTAATTAAATGATGTGTTCTCAAGTAGACTTAATATTAAGTCGTAAATACACGCACCAACATTAGTTATTAGTTGATTTTATTTTTTTTAAATTAAATATTAAATTTTAAATTAATTTACATGTCAATTTAAATTATTTTATTTTTTTTTATAAGACTCTCAATGGTTTAATTTATATTTTCAACTTTAGTATTATTTATCATTTGCAAATTGTAAAGCTTCTTTGTATATATATATATATATATATATATATTATAATTTTAATTTTCATCTTTATCTAATGACTACTAGTTGCTAGTTTAAGAATTATTATTATTATTCTTTTTTAAAACATAATATTTTATATAACTTATCTCCTTTTATGTTGTGTTACGAGAATCGTAGTTGAGTATATGTTGATAATTTTAATTATCGATATTGTTACAAAATTATAGAATGTATGTCAACAATTCTACCCACCGATATTATGTTTCCTAAAATCAAATAAAATTACAAAAGCAAACTGTAAGGGTGATGGATGAAAGAAAAGATAATCCAAGAATGAATAAGACACCATAATTGCTAAGGAAAAGAAAGGTTTTAGCATATTTCCTCTAAGACCATTCTCGCGAGACTACAAAATGTTCAAAATGCAGCAATCTCAATATCCAAGAACGAATCGTCTTAGCTTCAACAATTTTATTTGTGCTACTCTTACTTTCTTATTTTGAAGGGATTTTCTTTTAAAAATATGGTTGACCCTTCAAGTTTTAATATTAATTTTGATTTAACAATTTCACATGTCACCAAACACGTTCACAGGTCAACATGTATCATGGTCAACGCAAAAAATACTTTTGTAAAATTTCTTATTGGGAGTAATTTTACTTAGCATTTGGACTCAGTTTAATCAATAAATCAAACAAATTATGTTTAAAGAATTAGATAGAACAAACAAATTTTATACTAAATTGAAGCAATCAAAACATAATTTTACTCTAAATTTATTTCACACATTGTGCCATCTTATTTTTTTTATTTTATTAAATAAAACCTTAAAATAATGAGAGAGATGTGAAATCAAAATTTTTTTTAGTTGATTTTTGAGACACAAATTTAAATTTTTTTAAATAAATAAAATAAATATTAATATCTAATTTAAAATTTAGATATTGTAATTTTTGTGATAAATTTAGATATTATAATTTTAAGACTAACTTTTATGAAATATATTTATAGGATATTAAATATAAATATAAAAATATATAATATTTATTAAAATTTAATATTTTAAAATATTATAATTATTATACTTTTAAAATTAAGATAAAACATCCCATTGAAATTGGCCGTGGAACTTGATGTGAGATGGTGTTTTAAAAATTATAGAGGCTAAAATAAAATAAGATTGTTGAGAATGAAAAGTGGCACAATACAGTCTCATCAATCAACACCTTTAATAATGTTGTGACAAGTAATCACATGGTTGGCATGTACTCCTCCCTTCCAAATGCTATGACGAAAAATAAGATAAAAAGGAACATGACCCATAAATTTAGGCATATGCCACCTCCAATGTAGACTGAGCATTTTACTAATTTACCACTCTTTTTATACGATTGTCACTCACTAGCACTAATTAATATCAGAGAAAATATAATAAAATTTTTATTATTTTATTATATAAATATGTAATTAATTAATGATTAAGATTAATCCATCAACAGATTTGGATCATTCAATCAATACTAAGTATTAAAGTATTATATGTTAAATTAATAATTTTTAAATGACTATACTCAAAAGTTATCAAGGAAAATAAAGATAGAATCTAAATTTATATATTTATATTTTAAATAAAGAATACAAATATTGAGTTAGTAAAAATTAAAAAAATAAATAAATTTGTAGCGTATTGAAGTACAAAAACATCGCCGGAAATTATGCGGTGCGTCAAGACCTTGATTAGCGTTAAATTGTTTGCTTTGCTTTTTCTCTCGGCTTCCGATATTTGTTCGGCTCTCGAAAGTCCAAGTATGTCAGACACACGTGATGTCCTTGCGATGCATTGGCCTCTACCCACTCAATGCAAACAGAATAATAAAAAAAAGGAGGAATTATAATAATATGAAAAATTATGTCTTCTTAAATAAATATATTTTAATGTTTTTGTAATTAGATAATATTTTTTTGTTTGAATAAAAATAACTTAAGAGTACTTGTTATATAAGATTTTTTTTAAAAAAAATTTAACACTTAAAATTTTTGCATGGGAAATACAAGGAAGAAAACATTTTTTTTATACTTTTACAGAAAATTAATTTTATTTTTATTTGATTAAAATGAGTCACTATAACATATAAAACGATGCCGCATTTAAAACATGAAGATGACGACATGGCGCGGGTGCCTGTAATTCCATGATTTTGAGAGCGATACTTTTCTTCCACTATCACTTTAAAATTCAATTCTTGGGTAGAAAAATAGGCGCGTAAATTATTGACCAATCAATTGATTATACGCCTTTGAAAATTACAAAAACATGTATCTTTCTAATAAAATCACAAATACAAATAAAATTTTATTTTATTCAAATAATTATTTATTATATAACGAATAAATTATTAAATATATTTTTAGTTAGCCCCCTTTTTATTGGGGGTGATCTGTTATTACGGTGGCATCCAGAAAGCACCAGCAAATGGGTTTTTTAATTTTTTAATGTCGCCTTAGGAATATAGATAAACAAATTGGATTTTTATTTAAAAATTAATTTTATTTTCTTAATTATGGAGCTAGCATTAAATAAATTGAATTTTGCCTTAATGATCTCGTCATAAGACGGTAAATTTGAAGATTAGAATCAGAACCCATTTAGAGCATGTTAATTTAGTTTAATTAAAGTTTGGAATTGTTGCCCCGTTTAAGAAACTACACCAATCCATCCTTGTCAGTTGCTGCAGATGACTCTTTCTCACGCGCTTCACTCAGCGTGGTTTTGTTGCACATTCTCAAACCACAAATTCACCTCATCCCTGTCGCCTGATCAACAAACTAAAAACTGATATTTACTAAAACAACCAATTAACATCTAAACAATAATTACTTATTTATTTTAACAATTAAATGTAATTTTTTAATAATTCTTTTAATATCTTGTAGAGAGGTAGTTCTAGTAGTCGTAAATTATAGAAAGTAGAAAGCAATAACAAAGAGATTAACAAGTGAAATTAAAATTTTAATTAATTACCCATTAAGATAACTTTTTAGCCGTTTTTTCTCAAATATTTTTTTGGTTATAATAATAAAAGATGAAAAGACGACAACTTCCTTACGCCATTACAAAGACGCGTGGGATACAACGCCATACAGAGATCTGCAGCTTGAATCCAAACCAAAAGCCAACCGAAAGAAGGAACGAAGCAACTGGCAAATGCAAATGCGAAAGCAAGAAACTCTGCCTAACTGGAACAGTTCTTACGCGCAAACCCCAAAATATTTAATTTGACTATTAATTCCTCCTTGGCTGCTCCTTCTTCTTCTTCTTCGTAAGCTGGCTTTTCTTGGCTTCCTTCCCATAGTTTTCCCCTTTCTCTCTCTCACGCGGTATGAACCTCAACACTCTTCCATATTCAAAAAACCAACTACAAAGTTGCCTACTTGATTCTTTCTATCTTTCTCTGTCTTCGAAAGTATAAACCAGCCCTCGATAACTTAGCCAAAGCGCTCTTTTTTCCGTCTGGTTTGCTTCTAAATTATCTCTAAAGCACAAAAGGTAGCTGCTCATAGCATAAACCACTGAGGAAAGAGAGAAAGATCGAAACTTCAGGAAAAAAGAGATGGTGAGGTGCCAGCGGTACCATCAGTTGAAGAAAGGTGGTGAACAACAACATCTACTACCTTTAAAACATAACATGTCCTTTGAAGAAGACGATGAGCAGTCTCGCGCTTTTGTTTTAGTTTGCGCACCCAACTGCAGCGGTTACTACAACAAAAAGGCTAGGCCCAAGATTCTATCTATTCTCTTTCTCTCTCTTCTTTCCTGCTGCTTTGTTTTGGCTCCTTACCTCCTAAGCTCTTCCTCTACTTTCTCTCTCCTCTGTAAGCTTTTCTATCCGTTTGGTTTTCTTTTCTTCTTTTCGTTTGGTTCTGTTTTCTCTGTTATGTTGTTTCCCTGATGTTTGTTATTTTTTAATGCTTTTGCAGATTCATTTGGCGCTGACAATGAAGGCCTTGTTGCTGATGTAAATGCTCCTTTGTGTTCTGCAATCTCCAACGGTTAGTGCTTCAGATTCTCTCTCTTTCTATCTTGTTTGTGCAAATTTCTCACTCTTTCGGGAGAACATATTTTATATATATATATTAAAAGAGAAGATACTGCAATGTTAAATTTTTCGTCTGAAGTGTTTTGGGTTAGTTGAGATGAGTGTTTCAGTTTTTTGTAGTAATAGTAATAGCATAATATATTAAACTGGAAAGTCCTTTCGGTTGAATTATTTTTTAATTTCTTTTTTTTTCGTTGTTTGGCTTGTGTTTCCCAATAAATTTTTGTTGTTAAATGCTTGCCATTTTCATTTTCCTTTATGAATGCTGTGATTATATTTTCTTGGAAAAATGCAGGAACTATATGTTGTGATAGAAGCAGTGTTCGTTCTGATGTATGTGTCATGAAAGGAGATGTGAGAACAAACTCTGCTTCCTATTCAGTCTTTCTCTATAGCTCAATGAATAGCAATGGCTTTAGCAACTATATTTCAAGCATGGTTGATGTAGATGTTGACGGGGAACTCCAACTCGAAAAGATTAAACCGTATACCCGAAAATGGGAAACAAGTGTGATGGACTCCATTGATGAATTAGACCTTATTTTAAAGAAAGATAATGCGAGAACTAAACACCATTGTGATGTCGAACATGATGTTCCAGCAGTGTTTTTCTCAACTGGGGGCTATACGGGTAATGTTTACCACGAATTCAATGATGGAATTTTGCCATTGTATATTACTTCTCAGCATTTGAAGAAGAAGGTAGTGTTTGTCATTCTTGAATACCATAACTGGTGGATTATGAAGTATGGTGATATTCTTTCGCATCTGTCAGATTATCCAGCAATAGATTTTAGTGGAGACAAGAGAACTCATTGCTTTCCAGAAGCCATTGTTGGTCTAAGAATCCATGACGAACTCACTGTGGATTCTTCGTTAATGCAGGGAAATAAGACAATAGTTGATTTTAGAAATATTCTGGATCAGGCTTACTGGCCTCGGATTAGAGGTTTGATTCAAGACGAGGAACGAGAAGCCCAAGAAAAACTAAGAGAGAAGCTATCTTTGCCTCCTTCATTAGAAACCTCATCAGAACTTGGGAAGGGAGTGCAACAAGATCAATGGATTAAACCAAAATTGGTTGTCTTATCTAGAAATGGGTCTAGAGCAATAACTAATGAGGATTTGTTGGTGAAAATGGCAGAGAATATCGGTTTTGAAGTTGAAGTTGTAAGGCCTGATAGAACTACAGAATTGGCAAAGACTTATCGGGCACTTAACTCAAGTGATGTTATGGTTGGAGTTCATGGTGCGGCCATGACACATTTTCTCTTCATGAAGCCTGGCTCTGTGTTTATTCAGGTAGTACCCCTTGGAACCGACTGGGCAGCGGAGACTTATTATGGGGAGCCGGCAAGGAAGCTTGGTTTGAAGTATATCAGCTACCCCATTCTTCCAAGCGAAAGCTCATTGTATGAAAAATATGATAAAGATGATCCTGTACTAAGGGATCCCAAAAGTGTGACTAATAAGGGATGGCAATACACAAAGACAATTTATCTTGAAGGCCAAAATGTGAGATTACACCTCAGAAGATTTCGTAAACGTCTGGTTCATGCTTATGATCATTCTATTAATAGAATGAATCAGCACTCTCATCATCGGTCATAGTAATTGAAGTCTGGAATTCCAAATGTGGTTAGCAGTTACTATTCTTTATCCTTTATCATTGTTTAATTTGATGGGTGTAGATTAGTATACACCACTGTGCGAAGTTAACATTTTTGTATAAAATTTAGTGATCTCGCATGTTTTGTACATTAGGCTTTGTCTGGTTCTCAGAGTCTCGTATATTTGAAGGTTTGTCCCTTGCTCTCTCTATGTATAGTTTGACCTCTTCTATACAAGTTTTAGTATCCATAGCGAATTCAATTGGTCCTACAATTAAGACTTTTCATGGTAAGAGATTGTTATTTTCCATGTGAAGATGTTCAGTAACTACTGCTATGTCCATTATTGTACAATTGTTCAGCAGTGTCTGGAATGATCTTTCACTTTTTGTCACGTGGTCCTTGATAAAAAGCTTACAAGCCTGTCACTGCTTATTCTCTAAAGTATTGAGAGGAATTTATTAAATCTAAAAACATTTTTTTTCATAAAATATTATTATACACCAAGGATAAATATTAATATGGAAACTTATGAACCCTACAGTTTTTTTCAAAATCTTTAAAGGAGGGCCAACTAAGCTAATGTTTGTTTGTTTATATGTATTTCATTTTCCAATCTAAAGTAGTTGAATATAAGTATTAAATGTATTTATTTCAAATAGAAAACATCTAAAAAATTAATATTTTTATATTTAAACTCTTATAAATTTTAAATGTTAAATAAATAACAAAAATATCTTAAAAAATATATAAAATAACTTTTTCTCTGCATAAAAGTAAAAACAAAATTAATGTGAATATTTTTATGATTTATGATGTTATTTGAAAAGAAAATAATATGTATTTCTTTACTTCATAAGATAAATTTAAATAAGAATGAAATAAAAAATAATAATAATTATGCCATTTAATATATCAATTACTTTAGTTATGCAATTCATCATTATAATAATAGTTCATAATAAATAGATTAAAAAATTAAGATATTTTAGTCAATATAAGATTACATAAATATATAAAAATTGAAGAACACCAACTTGATTGAAAATCTTTATGAAAGAAAAAATGAAGAGACAAAGTTAAAAAAATGTATATCTTTTGGGAAAAAAAAAAAAACTACATATATCAAGGGTTTTATAACAAAATAACCTAATATCGAGGTTGTTTAAATTTTAGTTCAATTTTAAAAGTTTTTCTAATATTAGCCAAATAATTTTTTTAAAAACAAAAATACCTCTAACTTTTTTTTTTGTTTGCCTTGTTCAAGTGAAATGAAAAAAAGAGAATAGGGGACCAAAAAAAAAAAAAAAAAGGAGAGCAATGCAAAAAACTTAATTTTCATCCAAATAAGAGAATGTGAGGCTAGCAATCTACTGCAAATACGTAATTTTTGTATCAATGCATGAAAAAACATGCAACGAAAATGTAGATTGGAGAAATAAAATTGAAGCTTGAGCTTTTGCAAAAGTCCCTTGATGAAATTATTAAGAGAAAATTATTAAAACACCAAAATTCTTTCATTTGAGCAACACCAAAATTCTTTCATTGCAAAAGTCCCTTGACAAAATTGTTAAGAGAAAACTTTGAGAAAATTATTAGAAGAATTAAATTCTCTAGACAATAGCGTCAGAGAGACTTTCACAAAAATACTAGATCTTTTTGACAAATTCATGGAGGGATTTATGCTTTCATTTGAAATGCTCATTATTGGAATCTCTTGTATTTTTATTTTTATTTTTTTTAAGATATAACAATATTAAATTCTTTACAACGACGATAAAAATTCAAAGTTTAAGTAAATTTTATATGCCATTGAAACTTGCCAAGTACTACATTGTTCACAAAAGTACAATGGTTACATAATTTGATATTAAATATAACAAATAAAACATAAACACAAATCAATTAAATAACATTCTTTTACGCTTTTATTTTTATTTTTTGATATTGTTTGTAATATAAGCAATAACTTCTTTTAATATTGATTTCTTTCCTTCTTTAAAGTTTTAAAGCCCACGAATGATATATCTTTCATTTGAATTATACTTACTTAATTCGTTCAGAGCTGTAATAACTATCGTAGATATCTCATCTCTTAACTTCTTGAGTTCTTGTATCTTTTCATCTTTTTCATCTATAATTTTCAGCATCACAATAACTTCTATAAATTCATATTTAAAATGTACATTGCATAAGTATAAAGTAAAAATAATGTGCAAGAACATACTTAAGCAGTCCTTCTAACATTTATTATTTTGAATGGGTGTCATTTAAAGTTCCTTCAATTCTCCTTCCACAAGGAGCATAAATTGAAGCCCTAAACTTGTGATTCCTTGAGTGAAAATTTTGCTTGCATGCATTATGACATAGCTTGGGATCAATCTCATCCATTCTCACATTTGCTTGTAAAACCCATAATGCAAGCCAAAAAATAAATTACATTCAAAAAATAATTTAATTCATATTACATCTCATCAACATTAATAACATATATACAAAACTATTACACCTTAAGAAGCTGTTTGCATGCTTCTTGCATCTCATTATTTCTCTTATGCTTTTTGGTAATAAGAGTTTAATTTAAAGACTCTATTTCATCCAAATCATTAGTTTTCTACTCCAAATTGTCAATTTTTCTTTCATATTCTTTTGATATACTACAACTTCATCTATAAGATTTTTTTTACTTGTAATTTCTCATCCAACTCTTCAAGTTCTATTTCCAAGTTTTGTTTTGCATTAAACTATTTAATAATTGAAGAATCTAACTGTAATAACCCAAGCCCATTTTACTTTATTTTAGGCCCAATATAAAGAAAAATTTTAAGTTAATTTTTGTTTGTTTTCAGCCCATGTATATGTGTGTGTGTGTGTGTGTGTGTGTGTGTGTAAACATGTATAAATAAGGTTAAGTTGTCAAAACTAGAAATTGGGAGAAGAATTTAGAAGCTTCATGAAGAGAGAAGAAAGGAAAGAAAAAGAAAAAAGAAAAGAAGGAAGAAAGAAAAGAGTAAGAAGAAGAAGAGAAAAAAGGGAGAAAAAGAAGGGAAATGGGAAAATTAGAAAGAAGGGAAGAGTTTAAAGGTAATAATTTTATTTTTGCTTTATTTTAAAAAAATATTTATATTTAGTTTAGAAATTGTTAAAAAATGAATGAAATAAGTAAATTTTATTTTAATAGTTTAAAAGTTAAAATTACAACTTTTTTAAGTACTTGAATTTCATATTAATAGATTTTGGATTGAATTTGATAGTTTAATTAAATTTTTTTTTAGAATTATTGAAAATTATATAAGAATTTATGAAATTTTGATTGGAGTAAAAATGTAAAAATTTCAAAAGTTTTATCTTATTTTGTGAATTAAGAGGTTTATTTGTAAATAGTTAAAAATTTTGAGTCGTAATAGAATTTTTTATAATTTAGTGTAAAATTTTAAATTTTAAAAATTTTAAACTTTGAGCGTAAATATTTTTTGAGTATTTTTGTAATTATTCATATTTTAAGAAATTTTTTTATAATTTATCATTATTAATAATTTTATTCTAAAGGTTTGAAATTCTAGAATTTTTTAAATCGAATCTTAATTTGATTTTAAATTGAGAACTTATTTGTATTTTAATATAAATAGTATAAATAATTAATTTATTTTCATGATTTTGTATTGAATTTTATAAAATGATATTATGTGGTAACAATAGAAAAGAGAAGAAATTCATGAAAATTTAGAAAAGATGTCTTTGGTTTGATCTAGATAAATAATTCACATATAATTAAGTATTTTAGTATTTTAAAAAATAAAAATGTAGGATTTTATACTAATTTATTATAAAAAAATAAAATAAATTTATCTATAAGGTGCAAATATTTTATTTTAAAATAAATGTTGATACTTTATTTTAGAGGTATAATTTGAAAATTAATATTTTAATATCATAATTATTATTTTGTTATATTTTGCATAAATTTTTCAATAACTTAACAATAATGTTGTAATTAAATTATACTTATGATATTATGAAACGTTATGAAATGATACGAATAAATTATTTTATTATTATTGTATGTATTTAGATTATAAAATAGTGTAAGACTTTTTATTTAGTACCAGTGATTATGACTTAATTTCAGTCTTATGGTAAAAATTTATAAATTTAAAATTATAGGCAACGGTTCTTAGGTATAAAATTTTTAAAATATACAAATTATATATTTCTTAAACAACAGTCCCTAAAAATAGTGTTCAAAAACTATATATTGCACATAATAATAACTAAATTGCTTATTTTTTGATATTATTATTATTGTTTATACTTATTTATAAGATGAATAATTGTAAATATAATCATTATTAATTTTATTTAAAAACCCTCTTTTATATATGAATATCTATGCACTTTGATTTACTACCTATTTTTCAGGTATTTTTTAGATAGCTAAAAAATAGGGTAACATAGAGAAAACTTATCTTTTCGTTAGATATACTTTAAAAAAAATATCTTATTGTGTATATTATATTTATCAAAAAATTATAAGTAAATTAAAAATTGTACATATTAGTTAAAATAATGTATTAAGTTTTGATATGATGAGTTTATTGTAGTAGTAATTTAGAATTTCATGAAAGATATCAAAAGTATTATAAGAGTTTAAAATTTACAAGTTTATATTTTTAGTGCTCATATTATATGAAAAACTCTATCAAAATGTTCAAAACAATGTGTTTTTAGTTTTAAATTAATCTATTAAACCTTCAATCATATACCCTAATTTTGAGGGCGTGACACTGACTTAAGGCCTTCTTTTTCCCATTAAAAATTTCATAAGTCACCATACTTAAAACCATAATTGTATTGTAACTATAGAAATTTAGAGAAAGTATGCTACTTATGCACTACAATTAGCCTTAACATGTTCTCATTAACCTATTTTTTTTTCTCTGTGAAAACCAACTCAAGTAATCTTTAGAGTTCTTCCTTTGGTCTTTCTAGATAAAGAAATAAACAAAAATTAAAAAAAGATAATTAAAAGTAGGAAAAAAAATAACCAACATTTTGTAAACTTCCCAATAAAGTTGTTGATAGAAAACTTGTTTACAACTATTTTTCCTCAATGGATACGAAATTCTTTCAATGAAATCATTTAAGTGAATATGATTTACAATTGTTTTTCCTCTATGAACATAACAATAGATTTTTCTTGACAAAAATTTAAAACTATTCATTTATCTCATTAATTTGTCTCATTCATCTGTTTAAAATTTTACAATTATAGTCACAAAATGATCTTATTTGGTATCTAACTCTCCAAGCAACAATTATTTCTAATCCTAAATCACTTCAAAATATTAACATACATGTGTTTTAACAAAATACAAAACTTACCTTTTTATTGCAATTTGTTCTTGGTTGTAATAAAAGGTGCATGCTTTGGTTGCATGACAAAATCTATCTTCTTGAGTGCAAGCTATTCTTGGCTTTTTTTGTGTTTCAAGCAAATGACAATATTTAAATATGGATTTAAAGGAAAACAAAGGTAAGAGACATTTTGGTCAAGAAGATAAAGGAAAAAAATAGTTCAGATAAGTACATTTTTTGTGTAGATAATTTAAGATATTTTTTTTATTTAAACCTTTAATATGAAAAAAAAATAGTATTAAAAAAAAAAGAGACTTGCCCATTAAATTTATATTAAAAAAATGTGATGTATAAAAAGAGAAAGTTATTGAAAATTTTAAATTAAAAATTTGATAGAGAAGTATTATAATAATCTATTAAATTATTTTGATATTTATAAAAAATAAATTTAAAGAAATATAAATAAAAATTGACAATAGGTATTTTATTAAAAAGCTTACTAAGAAGGATAAAATAGGAGTGAATCATTTTTTTTTTTAAATAATGAACTTCAAGTGAGAAGTATAAATTTAGATAATTATAAACTGAAATAAATGATTTTTTTTTTTTATAAATAAGTAAGATAAAAATTTATATGTTAAATGTTAAAATATGTTATTTTGTCATCATAGTTTTTACACAATAATAAAACATGTGATGAGAATAAATGAATTGGGAGTTTTAAAAGGAGACAAATAAAAAATAATAGAACAAAATTGAAAATACTATTACATACAAAAATTATTGATAATATTATACATATATTTAAAATACTATTAAATATAAAACATTTCCATAGAATCCTAATTATAATGAAATACATTCATTTGTTATAAATAAGGTAATAATTAAGTCATCAATATGTGGATAGTGATATTCTCTAGCGCCATCCTTAGAGAATGTGATTAGAATATCTCTTATTTGAGCCTTAAATGGGACATGGTCATTTAGATTCACCTCAACATTTAAAAATTTGTATTTTACGTTATGAGATGGATTCTTTCTTGTGTTGCTTAAATCTCACACAGTTAGTCCACCTTAAGGGGTATTAACATTATATGTCTCTTTTGCACTATCATAACTTTTCTTCTTTTTTCTGTAACTTTTCTAGAAGACTCTAGTTGATATTCCTTGTTTTCATTTTTTTGAGTGGGTTAGTCACCAAGAACTTTTGTAAATGATCTCGTCTAACTAAATTTTTAATTTAGTCCTAAAGTCAAAATATTCCTAGATTTCATAAACAAAATCCTTAATAAAATTTCAATATTATTTTAAGTTCTCCTCAAATCAACCAGCCTTAACTGTGCCATCAAATGGTAACAAGAGCTAAGGCAGGTAAATTCAAGCCAAAAAAAATTACTTGACAAAAATTTATTCCTTGTATCAACCTGAAGTTTTTGTGAATATACAAGAATCTATCAAATATCCTAATTGAAAGGAGGAAATACTAGAAGAATTTGATGACTTAGTTGAAAACAAAATTTGGAATTTTAAACCTTACAAGTCAAACATGAAGAATGTTGATAGTAAATAGGATTTTAAGGTTAAATAAAATGCTAATAAGAGTATCTAGAAGCATAAAGCAAGGCTAATTGCCAAGGGTTTTTTTAGTAGATACTAAATATTGACTTCTTAAATACATTTAACTCTCCAGTCAATCACTTAACAATTTTTAATCAATTTTTAAGCAAACATAGGTCTAGCCAACATTTTGCATTGGCTAGGGCAAAAAAAATTAAGGGGATTTAAATGGTTAAACAAAAAGTATTTACCAACCTAATATTAGGTAATCACTTGAGAAGATATAGCACTGTTTATCCACCAACCTAGTGCCAACTAGTCACTTGAACGATTATTACACTAGTGCATCCGCCAAGACAAAGCATCAACTTGAGTGAAACATCATAAGTCCTTCTAAAACTTAATTTTTTCAGGACATGAATGTTATAATCAAACTTGTTTCAACCTATTCTTTCATCCCATAAAAATTATTAGGCTTATTATAACATATACTTGTCTTCTCAAGAGAAATTAATTGAATTCTTTTTTGAATGATATTTCTCATCTATGCATTCTTTTGATAATCACCATCATTATATTTACACGAAATTAAATTGAGACATTTTTAGAGTTTTGATTATTATTGGTGATTAGAGTTTTAAATATATAAACATGTCATTCAAGGATTACACTAATAGTGTATTTACTAATTCATAATTAGAATAGGCTGGAATCAAAATGGACTAGAATTGGAATGAAAAATGAAAATTAGAATAAATAAAAATTAAAATAAATTATTTACTTCAGTTGTTCGAATTGAAATCGAAATCGAAATTGAAATCGAAATCGAAATTAGAATTAGAGTGGACTAGATTTCTATTATTGTGTTTACTTTGTTTTAAAATCGAAATAGAAAAAATTATTTTAAATTACTAAAATATCCTTAATTAATATTTATTATTATTGTCGTTTATTATAATAATTTTGAAAATTATTATTCAAGAAATTATTTTTATTAATAATTAATTATAATAATAATAATAATAATTTTGTTAATAATAATTATAAAAACGTTAATAAAATAATGCTAATTATTATATATTTTTAAAATATATATATGCCTTATATATATATTTTTTAAAAAAATTAGAGTCAAAATAGATAATTTATTATTTAGGTAAGTGTAAAAGAAATAGTTCTAAGAATGAGAATATGATTTCCAAACCCCCCTTTAGGAATTAAATTCTCATTTTTATTATGTGGGCTCTATTATTTTCATTCCAATTTCTATTATTATTTTAACAAATAAACACTAAATTGATTCCGATTTTGAATTTTGATATGGGTTAATAAACACACCACAAATCTAACCGAGGAGCCTTTTAGAGTTATTCAATGGCTACATTTTTAATCATGTGAACTTATCGTTTAAAGCTTGTATTGACAAAATAAGAATTTAAAGTTCTAAAAACTGTACCATTTGAAGTGAGTCACTTATCAAGATAATTAAACTTAAGTTTTAGAAGTTCTTTTACTAAATTATCAATTATAAGTTCTTTACAAGTATAATATTTTGAAGGCTTTTATATCAGCCCAAAAAGTTTTTATTATGTAAAGAATTCTTTGAAAATTCATGTTTCTCTATTTTATTTTTACTTATTGCTATGAAATTTAATTATTGTTTTTGTTCTTATATACTTGATTATATGTTTATGTTTGATGTAGATACGATAAATTGTAACATATTTTGATTTATTATTATTTGAAGTATTCACTTTGTCAAACACCTTTCACCACAATCTAGATTTTCAAGGTCTAAATCTAGATTTTTCGGCAACCATTTTATAATCTTGTTCATAATGAAATTCTTCAACTTGAGAACTCAAATGAATTTAAATACGCAACATCACAATTTTAAATAAATTTGAAATACTATTTTAACTTAGATTTTATAATTTTTTTTTTTAAGAAATATTAGTTATTTAAATCATTTTTTAAGAGGAATTAATTTATTACAAAAGTGAATTTTAAATAATATGACTTTACTTACATTGGTGGTTGGGATGCATAATAAATATTTTAAATATTGCAAAAATTTGTCATTTATTAAATAATATTGTATTATTATCACATCATTTAAAATATATTCTTAGTTAAGTTTTGAGATGTTTAAGTGCTTTTTTATTGTAAGTTTTAAATTGTATATTTTATTTTGGTTCTCAGAATTAACCATGAATTTTTTTTTTTAAATGTGGTTATTTGATATCTTCATTACCCACTTATGAAATGATTTTACTATTAAGAGTCTTTTATCTCATGTACACATTTTGAACAGTTGAAATTAATATTTGATAAAAAATACAAGTCAAATTTATTTTTATAAAATTAAATCTAGCATATATTACTTTCATACAAAAAAATATGGTGGCACTAAGGATTTTCTAATATTGGGCTATACATATTCTAAAATGAGAGTGTCATATGAAAATGATAATAGAGTTACATTTAGAATGGCAATGGATTTGGTATGGTCATCCTCGCCTCTCTCTGTCTTAAAAATAGTATCCCTATGCTTGGCCCATTATGATTTTAAAGTGGGGAATCTTCATCCCTGATTCGTCTCTGTAAATAATAAAAAAAAAATTATATAAAATATTAATAAAAATAAATAAAAATAATAAATTAATATATATAAATAAATTATAATTTATATATAAACATTAATTTAAAATTAACGTATAAATAAATTATAATATTAATTTTTAATAAAAATAACTAAATTTTAAATAAAATAAAATATTTAGGATGTTATTAAATTTTGTGTTAATTTTTTTAGAAAAAAATTTTAAATCTTTTTATTATTTTTATAGAAAAAAAATTTTAATTAGTAGAGAAAAAAAATAAAATTTTAAAGATTAATTTTTTATTTATTAATTTTAAAAATTATTTTTTGTATGTACGTAAATATATATTAATTTTAATTTTAAAAATTTATTACGCTATACCGGAGATAATGGTATTCTCATTATTTCAATTCTCTCAGAAGTTATTTAAAATTTTTTCAAAACTATTTTAAATATTATTTATTCATGTTTTAAATTTTTTTAACGTATTTTAAATTTTTTATTATATATCTTAAGTATTATTTTTTATTTATTTTAATATTTTTTCTTTCATTATAAGTCTTATAAAATTGGTTTCAAAATTAACATATAAAAAAATAAAAAGAGGACAACGACATTTTTCATGTACTGTATGTATGTACTCTGTGTGTGTGTGTGTGTGTATATATATATATAATTTTTAAATTTTTGTATATATAATAATATAAAATAGGAGAAATAGAATGGGAATCAAAGATGGAAAAAATTCTCGATCCTACCCCCGCTTTAAAAAGATGGGAATGAGGATGGATCCTCATTCCCATCCATCCTCTTTTAATTTTGGAGATAAAATCGTCTCTGATTCTCATTCAAACAGGACAAGTCCGATTGGCTCTATCCCGTGGAGATTCTCATTCAAACAGGACAAGTCCGATTGGCTCTATCCCGTGGAGATTTTTGCCAACTCTAGTTACATCATATAATTTTCTCACCTATCTACTATTATCATAAAAAAAAGTCTTAACTATTGCTAAATTCTAAGTTTCACGTTGAATTCATGGTTTGTCTGTCTATCTCCCTAACCACCTAAATTAAATATATAATAATAATATTTATTCAATGGAAATTATACAATGCACTAAGAATATTCAAGACACAATTTTATCAAAAAATTCATAAATGATGTGGTGGAAACATTACATTCCGGACAAGATTTTCTCCTACTTGAAAACAAATTTGGCATAATTTTATCCAATGGTTCTATAAAAACACGTCCATATATGACTTGAAACTCTTTGTTGTCTTTGCTGAAGGGTGGACTGGAGGCAGTGTCTTTGCATTCCTGGTGTCATTTGCAACTACAGGGAACAAAAAGAAAGATCAAATCATTGAATTCAACATGGAATGAGACACACAAAATGATAATCTGTAGTGTATGTACGTGGTACTTGATTCAACGGGTTTCCCTCCTAGAGAAGATCTGCGTGACCCTGAAGTTTGAAAGCCAGTAAGTGACTGCCTCCTCAGTGCCCTTGCATTTGTGGAAAATGGAGATTTCCCATCATTGATATTGTTAGGAATTCTGGTGGGTCCATCAAGTTCGGTTGGTTCCTGTAATACATAGTTATGATGACGGCCGATAGACATATGATAAATTTTATACTGGTCAATTACTCCAATATTGAACATCTTAATCCAATGTGTCCACAGATACTGTTGATGCTTAAGGTTAATGCTATGAAATACAACTATAATGAAGTAAGACTAGCATGATGAACTCACAAGTTACCTACCTCTTGTCATAGCCATTGATTAGTTTTCCAATAGTTCTGAGAGATTTCCTTGTTTGGGATCCTTTTCTGTTTGTGGTCCGAGGTTCCGTTGAAAAAAGCAAAGTTGCTTTGCATAGAAATTTGAACCTCATTTCTGGGAAATATTTGTGGCTCAGGTGTCTTTGGTAGCTGAAGAGATGAAATCACGGTTCTACCATCAGCTTTTACTGCTCGCTTTTGATAGGAAAAATTAGTAGGACTTTCAGGAGTCTTGATGGAACTATTGTTGCTGCTGCAATGCCCGTATGAATGAGCATCTTGAAACTGACCATATTTCTGTCTTGAGGAGGAGTTGCAGGGGCTTGCTTATATCATCAAAGACATTTACCTCAATGTTCTCCTTCATACTACCATATCTTGGACCTTCCAAACTTAATCTCCGTGCACGAGTTGCAACTAAAGGGGTTTTTGTCCCCTTTTTGTCTTGACCATTTATTGTTTTCTCAGTCTTCACTGCACTACAATTCTCAATGCTCAGTCTTCGAATACATGGAGGAGTTTGATCGGTCATTGCTATTGCTTTCTGAGATTCCTTCTTTACCAATGCTTTCTTAAGGCTCTCAATCTGCAAGATTTTAGAACATAAAATTCATTCAATAAATAAGTGTGTCCATATGATGGTGTCCTTTTTCAACATGAACAGAACAGAAAGAAAAGATATCTGTGACAATTATAAGCAACTATCGGGCTCATAAAGTTGAATCAATTAATGAATCAGATAGGGACATGTACTAAGCCTTTCACCAATATAATCAACCAGTAGTAGATAAGATAATTAGAAACTAAATTAAAACAGTTACCAAATCATGCAATTTCTACTTATAACCAAAGTATTCATTTGCTTCTTAAATACTTGTTACAATAAATATTGCCAGAGATTACATTTGGAAAAAGAAACCATAAGATAAATAGTATAAGCAAGACTCTAATGCTGGTGTGTCAAACAATGCAACCTTAGATCCTTGGATGCTGCACTAGGCCTCAACAGTTATTGTCTGCATATACACAATCGCTAATAGAGAAGGCTTGTTAAATAATGAGACTACGATGGTAAACAGTAATAGAGGAAAATAAGAGAGTAGTATAAGCATAACATGAAATGGTGAACTATGTTTGCCTGTTCCCAGAGTTGCATAACCTCATTGCTCTCTTTGTTCACTTGTGCAGCACCAAGTTCAACAGTTGACCCTTTGAGCAAACTTCAAAGTATTGACTGTTTACCAAATATAATCCCCATCTGGACTCGCATGTGCAAACATTAATGTTTTTGCATGTCTGCCTGAAATACATTTTTTATTTTTCAGAAAGAGACTTGGTCAGTATACACCCCTATAATCAAAGAAAGGTTTCACTGTTAAATAAGATGGCATGTACAAGCATATGATTACCTAAGGAGTCTTGCAAAGCGTGAGTTTGCTGTTGACCTGCAGTAAGGAATGTGAGAATTCTTCTGAGCCAAGGCTGTTATCACATCTCCTAGACAAGAAAGAGCCTTGATGTACTGAGCCTCCTTGACCCTATCACCTGTAACTTCTGGTTTGTCTACCCTTTCACTTCCTGCAAGATCTACCAAATGCAGACAACTGCAAAGAATGCTTCCGGATACATCTTTAACATGAACATGTACCGTCAAGACACTGTAAATACATGAACAAGCCAATCAATATTCAGAAAAATCTTCAGCTACCTATAAAAATTCATTACTTAATAAGGTTCATATGTTTTGCCAATTTTCTTCCAACACAATAGGAATATTAACTTTTAAAACAATAACTTGGCTTCTCAAAACTGACCTGTGGGAATGACTGCTTCTGTTATTGATTGCAGTAGAACTGACAACACGATTTACCTCACCAAGTTTCATGAGATGAAGAACATCAGCTGTGGACTTCACAGGATGCATTGTAGCATCTGGAAGGCTAAACCCATTTTCACTGGCACAACTTCGTATCTCTAATTTGTGCAAAGTTAAAGATAATAAATGTTTGCTGTAACAAATTTGAAAACAGTGAGAAATATAAAAATATTTCTATAAGGCGAAGATAAAATATGGAAGGATATTTGGTGGTTGATGAATCTGCTACTAGAAAGTCTCATACTTGTTCATTATATATCTAGACCATTTGAACATAAATGTCATAATTTGTAATGTCTTTTATTGGATATCTGAAATAGATATTCCAAAGCCAGATAATTTATTCCCACATCCTTTGTCCATCCTATTGAATAACCACTCTGTAACAAACACCATATATCAGCAGGAAAATCTTGGGAAAATGTGCAAAACAAAAAGTAAAATGGATCATATGAAGATTTAGAAAACTTAGTTCATTGAAGCTACACCTGACAAGGATCTTACCATAGTATGCATTTTCCCTGATCCGGGTTGGCCATATGCAAAAATGCATGCATTATAACCATCCATCACTGATCTTCTCAATGGTTGAATGTCCTTAAATACATCATCTGAAAACAAAGAGTAATATGCAAAATCAATTAGATTCATCCACAAAAACTGTATAATATCAAATTGCAGTAAATTTTACCTCGTGTTGCAGTTGGACCAAACACACGATTGAGCTGAAAAGCTTTTCTTCCTTCCTTCTGGGGCTTTAGTGGGTCTCAAATTACTAGGGAACCATCCTCTCCAATGTATTCTATCACATTTTTTGTTTCAGCACTGAAGACAGGCCTTATTCTACAGTAAACTAGAATATTCTCTGAAGAAAATCTCAATCAGATTTGATTTACACATTTGACATTAGTGCTTCATAATAGAAGCAATATTTCACTATAACAAAACAACTAGGATACATAAGTATAATTCTTGGTACCTTTCAAATCGTGAACCATATTGTATGGCTTCCTGTTCTCTTTCATCACTCTGTGATACCCAAGGGCAACAGTAGACATCTCCTGTACCTAACCACCTGAACCATGCAAATTCCAATTTTTGAGCACATTAACTTCCGAAAAACTTCAAAACTTAGAAGAATGGTTAATGTGCATATAAAGAAAGGAATTCATCATGAAAAATATGGATTCTCAACATCCATTCATCTTTGCCATAAACATAGAATAAGGAAAAAAATCTGAATGGACACCATCGTCAGTTACACATCACAAGGACATTACCCAAGAATAATAGCTCAATACATAAAGCATTATCCAGACAAAACTACTAAAGGAATCAAGAAAATGCAATTTGTATATACAATTGGCTGATATGGATGACGAGTATGTGATGATGAAAGAAAATAAAGAAAAAGTTTAATGCTAGCTGCAGGTGCTAATTGATTAAGACAGATGTTCGATTTTATAATTAAGGTCCTCATAATAGGACATACATAGCTCTTTCAAATCACTTTGCAATTGGGACCCTAAGTCTTTGAACTCTCTCTTCGTTCTTGACAAGTAATTTGTTCTTGAGAACCTAAAAGAATTAACAACAGAATGGTAACAACGTAAAAGAAGTTTTTATTACATAGAAAATTGAGGTAGTTAATTAAAACATTCGACATCTAACTTCAACCTTTCTCATTGACATAATCCTTTTGAAATATTTTACTTACTAGTTGTATGTCAAAGTTGTGAGTTGCATTGTAGGTCAAACACACCTAGCTTTGAGCATAGATCTTTGGCCACAAAATGGTAAAAGGCTGTATGGCATATTCTTACTCTAATTCTAAAAGAGCATTATGGATAAAACCAAAAAAAATCTTTATGTCTGATGACATGACAGGAATGCTCTTACAAGTGAATCAAGTTTCTGAAAAAAAAAAAATAAATAAATAAATCAGTTATAAGAGCAAACCAGAACATAACTATATGCTGAACTAACCAAAAATGTAAAACAGTCCAGAAGAAGAGATAACAAGAATGTATGCCAAGTTTGTTGTCTTCAGTATACGTTTTCTATGAAAGTAGAATTTCATAATCATTGAGCTAGATTACAACAGCTCAAGCCATAAACAAAGGTCTTGCTAAAAAACTACTTACCAGAAGTTCTTTTTCTTGCATTTGCAATAGCTGCCAGCGGTTGCAGTTAACTTTTCTTGAGCAAATTTTGCAACACTGTAAAAAAATTCCTGTTATGCCATCAAGAAAAGAGATGCATGGAGAAATGGACAGACAGATAATTCAATCATCACTTGGTTAATGCATTAAACCATCCTTTTTTTCTTAACAGGAAAAGTATGTTTATAAAATTTTCAGTGCCATTAATACTGTTAAGAAAGAAAAGGGCTCCAATTCCAATTCATCTAGCAAAACAGACTCTATATATGAGGAAAACAGAGAAATGGTATAATGGAAACAATGAAAATAGTAGCTTTAACAGTGATTTTTACTCACATCTTTCTGGTGAAGTGCTAAGTGTTAAAAAATAAAACAAACTATTAAGCAAAAATAGTTACTACAATTATATAGCAATGATAAAGACAGCCCAATAAAATCGGAGCAGATAAAACAAACATTTTACTTAATTTTGACATATTACGTTAGAGGTACATGCTTATAAAGCCACATTCACTGTCAGATTTTAAAACATTACCTGAGAATTTCCAGGTACAGATAAATCCTCTGGAGGAGAAGCACTTAAACAAGTTTGTAAGCTACCTTCTTTCGGAAATTCTTTAAACAAGTTTGTAAGCTACCTTCTTTTGGAAATTCTTCAAACATTGATTTCAGCTGTTTTAAAGGAATAAGTACTATTACATAAGGCTTTATGAAGTAAAAACATGCATTCATAAAAATAAGGAAAAATAAACCATGTCCTGAGAAGACAACAAAGGAGACTTTCGGCCAGTTAACTACTTCAAGAGTTCTCTTGCTACCAAGGGAACCTTTTGGCAGTCAAAGTCTCCAACTCATAAAAAAGACTCATAATGTACTTTTGATGCACTGGATGCAGTCAAATTTGGCATTTTGCAAAACTTCAATACAAAAGTGTCTCTCAAAATGTGCCTTCGGGGAAGATGTTGACGACTCTTTCAAAATAAAATCTTATAACTATAAATTAACTGGTTGAGTACAATAATAGTTGTAAATAATAATGAAACCAATAACTCTTAGGCCTTGTCTTAGTCAGTTGGAGTACACATGGGATGGGATATTTCATGTTATTGGGCAAATCTGACACATTCGAACTCTATATTGGACAGGACAATATTATACTTAGTTCCATGAATACAGATAAATCTAATACCCGGGAAATTGAAAACAGATGATGTTTAAACTCAATGCAGTTTAAAGGACAGGACTATCTAATCCACAATCCATTCCAATTCCAGTCCCATCTTATCCCAAACAATAATCCAATCCTGTTTGAAGTTCCAAATTAGGCCTAGATTCATCAACCTAGGAAAAGATACATAAGAATATCATGTGATCTCATATTGGCTATATTCTTTGTGAGAATGAGAATGTAATCAGGCTGTCTTAAGATCAGCACTGCCCTGATGCTGTAGAAACATACACAATGTAAGTAGGGGGCATCTTAGTCAGTTGTTTAAGGTTAAAAGAAAACAAATAAAAGAAACCTTAGTCAATTGATGACACATAAACTTTGCACCGCATTTCTTCTCTACCATTTATTATTAAAGAAAGAAATAAAAGAAAGAAGAAAATAATGAAAAAATGAGGATATTTTTTGTTAATTTCTCTTTGGTCCATCTTCTTTACATACTGCTTTATCTACATCATCAAATTAATACTTCAGCACTATTGCTAATTTGAAAAAATGGAATTAGAAAATTAGTGGAGCTATTGTTGACTGATACTAGACTCACTCATCCTGAAGTTGTTTTGAGAAACTAGAGAGGATCTTGCTCAATAGCTTAAAAGAATCCTGTATCACAGAAGAGAAAAAGGAAAATCACTAAGAAATGGAAATTCTACCTCAGCTCTAGCTCTCCACGCCAATTCCTTTAACCTACCCTAAATGAAAGTAAATTTTTCAAGTTAGAAACACTGAAAATTATAGACTTCTGTTACAAAAGGAAACTAAAAGGTTCTCATCACAGTTTTCCTTTCCATGAACCATATAATCAGCAAGCACCTTGACAATTGAATCTACTAGATACAATGCATCATATAAAACCTACTGGAAGATAAATAAGAAGACAAAATATGTAACATTTGGGATAATCTATCAAGGGAAATACTAGTTAGGACCAATGGTCTCTTTGAAGTATATGCTAATGCTACTAAAACATAAATAAAATAAATTTCTTCAATCATTCAACAAAGCTGAATTAATGATAGGTACACAATAGTTACAAAATGTGATAATGGCATATTAGGTAGGTAATAAACCAGCAATTAATCTATGACAACCATTAATTATCATTAAGCTGAATTAATGATAGGTACACAATAGTTACAAAATGTGATAATGGCATATTAGGTAGGTAATAAACCAGCAATTAATCTATGACAACCATTAATTATCATTAAGTGGCAACACAAATCTTCTAAGTGCACAAATTTCATTTCAGCATTAATAATTTCTATGGCAACTATGTTTCCAAAAAACTTTACTCTGAAGGACTTCCTGTGCAATATAAATAACAGACTTCTGTTATGAAAGGAAACTAGAAGGTGTATCTATAGTGTTCCTTTGTGAAACACTTATACTCAGCAAGTACCTTGACAATGTGATCTTCTAAATGTATCATATGAAGTACGCTAAAAGAAAAATCCAATGAGAATCAAACAGCTTCTAGGAAAATTGTCAAATGCTATCCTATTAGATTGAATGTTATCACTACTACACCATGGATGAAATAAATCCATAAACTTGTTTTCTATTATTCAACTGTTACCATTGTTTTAGAAAGCGACTATGGCATATTAGGTAGCTAAGGTGATATACCAGCAAGCAATATTTACTATCATTTATGAAAACAGTAGTGACAACATAAATCCTTTCACATTACACAATCTTGATTTCAGGCTTGGAAGGTTTCTTAAGGGGTGCTTACGAAATTTTAAAATACTCGTACAAGTATATATAAGATAAATATACATGAAAAATTACATGTGATTAAGACAAACTACCTTCAAGCTTCTGATTTTCACCATTCAAAGGTAGTTGTTTCTCACATACAGTAGATATGTCCCAGTTGCAAGAGTCTGAATTGGTTACTGCTGAGGCTTGTGAAGGTCTACTTGCAGAATGCATAACCATCAGAGATCTTGCATGCTTACAAAAACCATTTCCAGCGTTCATTTGCTTTGACTCATGGTATGATCTCAGCGTTAACAGCAATCAACAATCTTGGCTGCTGACCCAGCCTCCAATGTATCCTTCAAAAAGCATAAAGACTCACTTAGTCATAGGCCAATAGTTACATTCCAACACAAGTATATATCCATCTACAGATACTTATGTACATATATACCAATAAGCAGAGTAGAGTTACCCTTTGAAGATCAGAAGCTTCAAAAGCTGGCAGTTTCAACTCTTCAACAGCCACCAGCAAGTTCCTTACATTTTCAAAGTACTGATAGGCAGGAGGTGGCTGAGATTCCCGGCTGAATGATTGTATACATGAACTATTCTCCACAACCTTGTAATATTTATCAAAAGCAAATCAATTAAAATACTCATAGCAACAAAAATCAAATACCTGTTTAGTCAATTTAAAATGGAAAATTTTGGATTTTTGACTTAAAACTATTATTTTCTAGAAATAATATACACAATTAAAATTTTGAATGTCGTACCTTGGGCACTGCCCCCGGGTTGATCTTGTTGATGGCATTGCAGAGAATGAGGCCATTTCTCAAGCAGGAAATGAACTCCCTTTCTGACGGCTGGCTTGATATACCAAGAGGACCAACTAAGTCTTCAAGCCACCCAGCAGCTTGAAATCTCCTCCAAGCTGAAAAATAAACCACAAATATCAGTATACTCTGCTTCGTCGCTGAGAAAATATTTTCAAGAAAAGAAATTGGAAAGTTAAGTCTTTTGTTTCATTATCTGGGACCACGTAAACAAAACCAAACATTAAATTCAGAACTCTCACGTATTTTTCTTCATTTCCCAGTAAAATAACAAAATAATAACTTCAAAACAAGCACATTCATAAATCTACAGAAATATATTTAAATAAAGAAGACAAAATAGACCAACCTGCTTCTTCATCTTTTGTTGAAGCCAAATTGAAGTCATGTAACCTACTTCTTACACTGTCTTCCGTTAGGACTCAATCTCCTTATCCCCTTCAAAAAACATGATCAACTTACTATCAACAAAAACAAGATCAAAATGACCAACCCGTTAAACCTCTCTCTCTTGTCTGTATCCTTAAACATCTCCGAGAAAACAGTCACATTTACTCAAACAAAACCAACCTAATAAGCCATTTCCGAAACATGCACATTTATTTACATCTAAATTTACAATACATAATAAAAAAAATGAAAGAGAGGAAAGATTCAAGAACATACTGCTGCTCTTTCTGGGTGTGCCTTTCTTCAACTGAATAAATAAACCCCAAAAAACCTCTAACAGACCCAGAAAGCTAAAAACCAAGAGAAGATAGTGTATCGTTTGTTTTTCAGTTCAAATGAGACGCGGAACGCGAATTTTGATAATTGATTTGGTTTTGTTTTGTTTCTTCTTAGTCATTTGGCTACGGAATCGGAACGTTACTTTTATACTGGTTCACAATTTGAATTGAAATCTGTAGGGACACAAGTGGTTTGGGGTCAGTGAAGAATGATCGCACCCGTTTGTTTAGCCCGCGAGCGATTCCAGTTAACGGATGAGATTTACCGTTAGAAGTAATTGGGCTCAGCCTAGATTGTTTGCTTAACCGTACTCAATTTGGCCCAAACCATTAGGGATCCGCAGGATTTTAATGGCAAAATTGGCTTGCATGGTTATTTTAATTTTTTGCCATAATATTACCAAAGGGTTGGGATCCTCTACCATGTGAATTCTTATTGTTTTTCAAAGTTTTTTTTCAAAAATGTGATATGTGATGACAATTATTAAATAAATGATATATTTTTATCATTTTGAAGATTATTTATTATATCACTTTACTATATTTTTGATAAACGTCCCATTATTTAAGAGAAAAAAAATTAACAATAAATTTTAAAATATTTAACATAATTCTTTATTTTAAATAATATGACATAAGTGATTACTAGATGTTAAGTAACTGTCCACTTTTTGTTTCATGGATAATGTCACAATTATGTAATATTAATAAGCGAGTGATATATAATAATTATGTTAAGAAAAAAAAATATAAGGACAAATTTCTTCATTTTATTTTATTTGAATTGTCTCTTTGTATGATTTTGGAATAAAAAGTATAAACCCAAAATTTTAAGATTTTAATGTTTCCGAGTTTACAAGTTTCAAATTCGCTTTACACTAATAATACAATTTTAAGTATTACTTCAAACTTTTTTCATTTTAAATAGTATAACATTCATCAATTAAATAATGAAATAGAACACTTATTATCTTAAAAATCATATGAAAAATTGTTCAATTGATGAATATCATATCACTTGAAATAATACTTGTGAAGTATAATATATTATTTTTTATTTTAGTGTGGTGTTTATAATTAATTAAGATCAATTTTGATTCATCATAATTAATATTGGAATATATATTATTTAGTAAATTTACAGAATAATAATTTTTATTACGAGAAGTTTTTGTTTATGTCATTTAGACAAATTATTTTAATTATCGTTTACCCATCTCTTATTAAAAATTAAAAAATTTGAAAATAATTTTTTTATTATTTATCATCATTTCACTTTTATAAAGATGTTTAATATTAATATATATTTCTTATATACAATTAATGTGATATATTATAATATTAATATTATATGAGTCTATAACAAATTTTTTTTAAAAAAAAACACTTTTTTTCTTAGATAGAAAGAAAGAAAAAGAAAAAAAGAAAAAAAAAAAGTATTTCTCTTGCTTGTACCTTGCGAAAATCTTGGGTACAATGCCTAGAATGAAAGAAATAATACCAAGGGAAGAATATAAAATCGTAGGGAGTGTCATCACTTCCCTATTTATCCAACAGTCATCGGAAACCTTCCCTCTTTAGATTTACTATTAATAGATTGCCCCCGCTTTTAATTCATCATAATCGTCACAAATTATGGTATGGATGTGTTTGGAAATCCATACATTAAAAACTTTCTATCTTATTATTATTATTATTATTATGCAAATATAGTATGCGATTTTTTTGCACTATTTTAAGAGAGAATCAAATGTTATATGGTAATTTCATGAAGCATGATGGGTCCAATTTTTATATCTAATTGGAAAATCAATAAAGGTTATGAACGTGTACTAAAATAAGGACACCATTGATAATGCAATACTTTTTGTGGAAACACGTGATAATTAACAAAAGAAAAAAGATTGACCTTTGTCTAATACCAATTGAAGGCTCAATAATGTATGAAGGCGCATTTTTAATTATCTAAAAGCACTTTTGATAGTATGAAAGCTCAAAAGCATATACCCCAAACCACAATATTGTAGTTGGAAAATCCAAACACGTCCTTAGGAAAACTAGTCCCGAGGTAAATAGGCATACCATATTTGGAGAATTTGCTAGATATAGTATCCCATCTGTCACTTTTACATGATACATCCTAATTTTGTTCACACTTTCCTTCTTTAGTCTCATTGGAATCCCTTTCAATTTGAGCAACTTAGTTATATTTAGAAGCTTCATGATTTTCTTCTCTCTATTATTACATTATATAATACTGTTAATGGTTTAGGTTTTCCTGAGAAAAAGTAAAAGCAAAAGCAAACGAGAAAGAGAAAGAGAAAAAAAATATGGGAAGAGGGAAAATTGAGATCAAGAGAATCGAGAACTTGAACAGCCGGCAAGTGACTTTCTCAAAACGGCGTAATGGGCTGCTCAAAAAGGCTAAGGAGTTATCAGTTTTGTGCGATGCAGATGTTGGTGTAATCATCTTCTCCAGCACAGGCAAACTCTACGAGTTTTCAAGCTCCAGGTATTTATATTACATTCACTGTTCTATTCTTTTCTCTCTGGTTAATTTTTCAGAATCTTGCATAAGGGTTTTGAGAGATTTGTAAATATTTTCATAATATTTGACAATTTATACTGTTTTTTTGTTCATTTTTGTTGGAAAATTTTGGTTTGAAGAGAAGAAGAACAGAGTGATGCAATAATCTGGAAACTTTAATTCTTTTAGTCAAGATTGAAAGACGGAAAATAAAGCTTAACCGGAACCAAAGTCAAATGGTGGGCCGAGCCCGACCGAAAAAGTCGGAAAACTTTTAATTGATTTACGGGCATTAGATTTTTACCTACCGACTTATGTTTGGGTCGATTTGGGCCCGTAAAACGTCGTACGTGGGGTGGGTAAGGCCCTGCTCGTGAATGCCACCACTTCTTTATTTCACTTACGACAGATAACTTAGAACAAATAATATTATTTTTTGTTAAATTAATTTTTACTCTAAATATTAGCAGATGTACGAAAATATCAAATATGAGATAAAAATAATGCCATTATCTTGATTAATTTTCATTTTATCAAAATCTTTTAATTTAGATTTGATTTTAACGTGAATGAAAAAAAATATTAAATTTATTATACATCGAGTTTGTTTACACTTTTATCAATAAAAAATAATAAAATATATAATTTTTATAGGTAATTTATAATAAAATCAAGTATAATAGATTATAAATTTTTATTAGTTTAAAAAAATATTTTTTTAATTAATTATTTATTGTTTTTACTCATGTAGCATGGAACACATTCTTTCAAGATACGGTAAAGGCTTGGAACTGGAAAGTCCAGCACATCCTTCTGAAGAGCAAGGGACAGATGCTGAGGTATCATGTATACATACATGCATATATTTTGTTACCTTTGTGCGTATGTATGTATGTATGTATGTATGTATGGGTTTTAATTGTTTATGGTATTGACATTTATGCTTTTAACATGAATACTTCAAACAGCAGAAAACTCAAGCGCCAGTTGAATTGAATGCCCTCAAGGATGAATATGCAAGGCTACGTTTGGCATACTTGTAACTCGAATTCTGATTATATTCTTTCCTAAATTCAAACATTATCTTCTTCTTCTTCTTCTTCTTCAACTTCTTTCATTGTTTTTTCCCATAACATAATTATTTGTTGCTTAATTGCAGGAGGATGAATGGAAAAGAACTAGATAGGTTGAGCTTCAAAGAGCTGCAACAATTGGAGAATCAATTAAGTGAAGGAATTTTATCTGTTAAGGACAAGAAGGTAATGTCGTTATATCGAATCCCCATTAGCAAATGGAAGTTATAATTGTGAAATGTTGTTTAATTACTACAGCTAGTTTTCAGCTGAAACTTGACTATTGCTTTTGCAGGAGCAACTTCTGTTGGAGCAACTTAAGAGATCTAGATTACTGGTAATAATACACCATTGATATTATTTGTGCATAATTAGCTATGCATCACATGAGTAGCTATACGTCGTGCATTACAATTATTTCAAACATTCCTTTATTTTCATTTGATTTTCTTGCTCAGGAGCAAAAGGCCATGATAGAGAATGAGACTCTACGCAAACAGGTAAGCAAAGAAATGTCAACTGTTTAATTTGAAATAATGTGTTGTTTTTAATATTTTCTTTTTGTGTTGTGTTGTTTTCAAGTAGATGGAGGAGCTTCGGCGGTCTAGATCACCTTTGCATGAATTTGATCCGGTGGAAAGGAAGTTTTCCTTGGCAAATCTGAAATCCGATTGTCGGTTCCATTCGGAAGAAGCAGAAGAAGATCTCTCAGATACTACCTTGCACTTGGGGTTAAGTAAATTAATCAGTAAACCTTTGTTCAAAAACACGACAGATTAATTGTCATATTAATAATAAATGATTTTAAGATTTGTATATGCATATTAGTAGATTGTTTTCATTATAATGAGTGTAGCATGCAATTGCAGGCTATCATCAGATGTTGGCCGCAAGAGGAAAGCACCGAAGATAGAGTCCAACTGCAATGATTCTGGGAGTCAGGTGGCCTCAGATTGATAGCCATTTTTATTTTTGCTTTTTTTAAAATTAGAAAACAAAAACAACTTTGTTTCATGAAATGGGTGCCAATATGCCAATATACATTATCTAGACGGACATAGATTTGTTTTTTGTCTTTGTTTATTACAAATCTCTTGATCCCAAAACGTTGCTTTCGGCTGTCGCTTTACGAATTGGCAAAATTTTGTAAACTGTATGCCTGTGAAGAGGAGCAATACCTCTCGGATTCCGGATTCTCTTCACACTCACAATTAGTGATTAATAAATTTTAATTTATAATTTTTATCGTTAAGTTTAAAAATAATGCACACATGACACATGTTCAAAAAGTATCCCCAATTTTTGGTCAGTTTATACGGGAAGAGAATTCCAATTTATGACACTCCCTTTACATTTAAATATAATGTTTTTTGGATTATTGTTGTGGTTTTTTTAAACAATAGATTTACAATTCTTCATCGCTTTGTAAAATATGAATTTAAAAATTGAGGATTTTCATCATTTAATATAAACAATTAACCATTTATAAATAAAATATTTATAAAGAGATAAAGATCGAGAATTTTTTTAATTTAATATAATTTTTTATACTAAATTCTCAACTATTAAATAAATTTATTTTTAATGGTTGAAATTAAATTTAATTTTTATAATTAATATGTTATAATTAATATATATAAAATATAATATCAACTATTTAATTAGGATTAATTCAATAATATATAAAAAGATGTAAAAAATTTTATAAAAAATAAGATTATTGATCTTAACCCACTCATGAATACTCGATAACTAATTTAATTTTAGATAATTTATTTAATTAATTAAATTACTAATATATAATGGATACATTTATAAATTATGTTTGTCAATACAATATTTACACATTATTTATAATCAAATATGAATTAGTATTTAAACACTTAAAAATTTTAATTGTGATTTATTAAATTATGGAAAATATAAATATTGGACTTAGACAAATTCTCATCAAACAAAAGCAAATATTAATAAGAGAAAATTTTAGGTGGAACAATTTTAGCATGTCAACATAGTTAATGTAGTAGAATTATTTAATTAATAAAATAATAAAAAATTATTTATTAGTAGTGAATGAAAAAAATTAATAAAAAATCTCATTATTTAATTAATGTGGTAAAATAAATTTATAAAATTTTCTTTTAATTTTTTTTATTTGTCACTAATGAATGAATATCTTATTTTATTATTTAAATGATTCCACCACATCTATTATGTTAATGTAGTAGGACCATCCTACTTAAGTCTTTTTTTATTAATAAATATAAATTAGTCTTATTTGATCTTATTCTATTCTATCTCATTTTATTTAAACTGAATTATCAAATGCACAATTTAAGATGTTTAAGGTTTGTATTATTTGAAAAAACATGTTTAAAACTTCTTTTCAACTTCAAATTTTAATTACAATTTCAATTTTTAATTTTGAACCAAAATAAATCAAAACATTTTGTTTATAATTACTAATCTTATAAAATCTTCACTAATAAAAATTTCATTTTTAATCTTCATATTTATATTATATAATATTACATTAGTCATTAAAATAATAAAACTAATCACTATATCCTCATCATAGACAAATCTATTAAAATTTTACCATTAAATATTCTCCACCATGTAAATATTATTGGCCTTTAAAACATGGTTAATTGGCAAAAAAAAAATATGAAAAATCAATCATTCTCTTCAACATTAGTTGATTTATATACTAATAAGATGCATGATTTTTTCACAGAAAATAAAGAAAAAAAAATTATATATCCTAAATGCCGTTTATTCAAAAGAAAAAAAAAGAAATAATGAAATATTAATTATTACTGTTATTATTACTTTCGAAACCATGAGTTCTAAATCTTAATGCTAAACAAGTAATCTTTTCTTGACGATTAAACACCTTCATCACCAAAACCCAAGTCAATTTTTTTTAATTAATGATCAAAATTCAAATAAAATATTTAATTATGATGTAAATATCTAGAGCCGTGATTTGTATGTATGGCCATCTGTTTCGAATAAAGTTCACATCAAACGTGGGTCCAATTGTCTTAAGAACCCAACTTATTTATTTATTGAATAATCTTGAATTTTCTTTTGTTTGGTGGCTAAATAATTTCAATAAATATTTATATATATATTTTTAATTTCCTTGTTAGACTTTGATATTGTTTATGAGCATAGTCCCATCTCTAGCCATGTATAATGTCGACGATGATGTAATTTGAAAGGTGACATAATTTTATATACATAGACAATTGCAATAATGATAATAATAATAATGTTTGCTAGAGGTACTTACATCGCCCACGTGGCAAAACCTATCATCAATTTTGGGGATTACAAAATGTTAGGCCACCAATTTGATTGGTCATGTCCTAGAAGAGCATGCTCGGTTTGGAGCCGCCCAAAATGTTTATTATTAAACATAATCAATGATGATTAAGTGTATATAAAAGAAGTAATATTTATATTATAAAATCTTAAGATATATAGTTAAATTAAAGTTAAATTTTAATTAAGATTAATTCCAAAAGGATGGGGACAAAGTGGCCTCTCAGTAACATAATTTTGCATTGACCCTTCAACAGCATGCCCCGTCACTCTCATCTTGTGGCACCTTTCTTCTTTATAAAATAATTATATATATACGTATGTATCAAATAATTATATGTTTATTAATATTAATCTTCTAATTAATTTGAATAATTAAAGAGCCGTCTCATGCCACCTACCCTCAAGTCAAGCCTTTTAATTTAGGTAATTTATAAAAAGATTTATGTTATTAAACAAATTGTCACAGATTCGATCTCCTTTCAATGTTTTAGAGTTCCATAGCAATAAAAGAAGAGTGGGTTAGTTCTCAAAAGAATTTCCTTTTTCACAATAATTTTAATAAAACTAGCATTTCCTAAATAGGGAATAAAGATTATCTTCAATTTTGGTTCACTTTTTTTNACTAGCATTTCCTAAATAGGGAATAAAGATTATCTTCAATTTTGGTTCACTTTTTTTCTTTCTTTGTTTTAAAAAAAATTAAATTGGTTTTTCCTAATGAAGCAATAAATGCTAATGAAGCAACAAAAGGTTGTTTTTAATTTGTTTTTTCATTTATTGTTCTTGTTTACCTCACTCAATTAAAGCAATGATAAGGGTTATAATTCAAATTATTGTGTCAGATTATATTTGTATCATGTTAAATAAAAATTAATTTAAATTTGACATATTTAATAATTATGTTAAAAATTAAAAATTTTAATCTAACATAATTAATAAATATAATATGAAACTATAATCATAATTAAAGCTTTAAACATTGCTTTAATTGAGTGAGGTAA
>CP135533.1:5013776-5070512 GCA_032402905.1 Khaya senegalensis
CTTTATCGACAAAGAATTATCATTAAATGACGGATATAACCCTGTTTGGATAAGCATCCCACGTGCATTTTAGTTTGAGAAAATTTAGGAGGCCAGGCCTCCAATTGATAAAAGAAAAAAATTAATTATTTAATTAATGTAATAAAAAAATTTATAAATTTTATATTTATTATTAATAAATACATTTTATATTTTATTAATTAAATAATTTTATTATATTAATAATATTAATAAAACATTAATATAATAATTCCGTTTTCAAAGAATTTTTCCACCTTGAAGGAAAGATGGTATGGGAAATTGAACCACATCTCGGGAGGATATTGGGTTGCCAGCTAGAGATTTTTTTTTTAAAGTCTTTTTTATTTGCTAATTAAATAAAAAATAAAACATGCGAACCCACCTCATGCGTGGACGTGTACGGCAACTTAGAAAAACTGAACTTCCTGCTTGCTTTTGCTTGTGATTAATTATGATATTAATTTCAATATTGGATGATCAAGATCAGGTTATTTTAAATATATATATATATATATATCTCGATTAGCAGCACTGAGATGGGGAACTAATAATTTCTATTTTTAAAATATTATTTTTGGCTACTTAAAAGTTTTGGGACTCGTGCATCGTTCAATCTTAGGCCTAAATTTACATATATCGTGAAAAATTTTGGCTAATAATTAAGAATAATACAATTAAAATTTAATAAATTAAATTGTTAATGATTTAAAAGATAAGTGATACAGAAGATGGATTAAAATTTTTAAATTTTAATTTAAATTTAATTATATATTATTTTTTACTTTTTAATTTAATATTAAATTTAATAAAAATGACGCTGAGGGCACAACATCTCAAGAAAACAAAATATAGGGGATGTCTACTTCCAGACTGAGTAATATACTAAATGAAATCAGCAAGGGGAAGTTGTGGAAATTCATACAGGAGATGTATGCTAGTGAACAAATTCGAGCAAATGGTATTCAGTCTGTGTATGGTTAAAGGCCGAGAAATCCAAATCTTCTGTTTGTTCTATTAGCTACTTTCTCTGCCTTTGCCAACTGCCATGCATTATGTTCAATATGTGTTCATAACTTTTCCACCATCGATTTCTTTTAATCTTAATTTTAATCGTGCTTACAATATAATGCATCTCAGCATCTATTACGTAACTCATTTTGGTATTTCATATTCGTAACAATAAACCACCAGCCAAAACTTAATTAGGTTTGGTTATTCTGTTTAAATAAAATTAACACCGAATTTATTTAATTTTTTTTTAAAAATATTTACTTGTATCAATAAATTTATTAAATTAATTATGTTATTAATTAATTTATTAAAAAAATAAATAATATGGTTTTATAAAAATAACTTCTAATAACTAAAATCAATCAAAATGTGCACAAAACAAAAAAATTCACTTTTGTGTACATTTTATGTGCAAAAATGAGAGATTTCTTCTACTTTTATTCACAATTTTTGTGCCCAATCTCTTAATCCATGGTGTCAATTGACTTTCAATTATCACAATTCAATATCGAAATTAAACAAATATAAAAAAATATATATTTTATTTATCACATTCAAAATATAAATTTAACAAAAAAAAGTTTGAAATGACAAATGATAAAATAAAGAGAGAGAAATTTTATTATTATTTAGATTGAAAAGTATTTTCGTTTAAATATATGTTATTTGATTTTTTAAATAAAATAATTAGTAACATATTTAATTTGATAAATTTATTAAAAAAAATGTTGTTTTTTAAAATATTCTCTTAATATAGTATTTATTGAAATTTATTGATAATTTAATTTTATAATGTATTTAAATATTTAAAATTATGACAAGTTGAGTATCAAAATGAGAACCTGATTGTTTAATTGATTTATAAATATAAGGCTTCGAAATTATTAGATTCATAGAACATACTAATGTAGGCTTGTCTAGCAATGGGTCAGCAATTTGTGGTATGGCTTCTGTTCACAGATCTTGGACTACATTGTTTGGGCCCTGCCCAGTTACCATTTACTAAATGAAAGGCTTATTTTGTATAATCATACCACAATATATATATATATATATATATATATATATATTTTGAATACTAACATATCAGCCATCACTGTAGCAGGAGTTTCAACAACACCACTACTGCACATTTAGGGACATGCGGCGGTTTCGGTTGGAATCCGAATGGAAAAGAATCAGTTGGCTTTTGTTCTGAAATTGGAACCGATTCTTTTAGAGTTAATTTTAATTTCAAAAATTAAATATCAATTTTATCGGTTTATATTTCAATCGATGAACCGACTTGTTAAACTGACTTAACGAAGCAAAATAAAAAAAAAAATGAAATTAATTTTTAAAACATTAAAAACAAAATATAATATAAAATTAGTAGTAATATTATAGATAAATAATTATATATTATTAAAACATAAATTAATATAATAATATTATATTATTATCGTATTATTTTTATAATTTTTATCATGACATGAATATCCATTTTAAAAATAAAAAATAAAATTTTTAAATTCCTTATTTGTGACAATACTAATTTATATAGTCAAATTTTATATCTTTTTAAAATAGAGAAACATATACTTTAATTATATCAATACATATTTATATAATGTATGCTTAGAGAATATCGGATACATTATCAAAATAAATATGTAAAAGAAAAACTTATGTCAAGTAAAATTATTTGTTATAACTAGTAGCCTCATTTGTACAATTATGTAACAAAATCAAAATTAACAAATAATTTTAGATTTTTTTTTTTAATATTGATGTCTTATTTCAAAATTTAAATTAATTCAAATTCAATTTTATTAATAACGTGAATGTGACAAATTCAAGTAGATAATTTTTAATAAAAAATAATTATATAATATGATTCATAATTTAATACTAATATTTCATGTTATTATAAAAAAATTACTAGATTTATTTTATATTACATAAAACATGATTACTTTTATTAATCTAGATTAACTATATATATTTAAAATTGAATTAACTTATAGATATAGAATAACATTATACATAAACGAGCGGGCAATCAAATAATTAAATATACTAAATAATAATTTAACATATTAATAAGTATGAGAAAATAAATTAGTTGGTGATGGGATACAAAGTGTGATTCCAAAATTCAAATCAAAAGGGAAATCGATTATGGAATATAACATCAAAGATTGAGAACTTATTTGAGTATTGGATCAGCAAAATAGGGTATTCTAAAACTGGTAAAATTTGCAGTTTTAAAATTTAGGAATTGAATTTTGGATTGATTCGGCTGAACAAACATATTTTGTTTGGGTTATTTTAAGGGTATTTAAGTATTTTTGGGTCTAAATTGATATAATCTTGTAATATTTTTAAAAGGCAGTATATTTGCATAATTGCCTGCAATTCCCTTCGGAACCAACCTCACGCTAAAAACCCTCGTTGCCACCATGCACTTGGCATTTTTTCCTCTGTAGTGCTTCAAATTCAATCTTTGGTGGTTGTATGCGATCGAGTGTGAGATTTTAAGCAATGGGTTTGAAGAGAATAGCAAAAAAGAGTTTGGGATTAGGAGAGATGGGGTTCACAAAAGATGGTGGTAACATCAACTGGTTCCCCGGTCACATGGCTGCCGCCACCCGCGCCATCAAAAGCCGCCTCAAGCTCTCCGACCTCGTCATCGAAGTCCGCGACTCCCGCGTCCGTACTTACACTCTTCGCCTGCAGCCTTTGTTTGTTTTATTTCTTCATATCTGATTTTAATTTGTTGTGTTTTTCATTAACAGATTCCTCTGTCTTCTGCTCATCCAGACCTTCAGCCGCAGCTCTCTTCCAAACGGCGTGTTATTGCTCTCAACAAGAAAGATTTGGCCAATCCTAATATTTTGCATGTAATTTCGTTGCTTCTTGTTTCACCTTCTAGAATGTATAGTTGGGTTCAAGTGTATTTATGATCTTGAATATGAATGCGATGCTTATCTGTTTAGTTGTTGTTGCAGAAATGGGTTCATTATTTTGATTCCTGCAAGCAAGATTGCATAGCAATAAACTCGCATAGTAGGAGTTATGTTAAAAAGGTTAGTGGCTGTGTTGCTTATAGCTCCTCTTTATTTCAAAGTTATGTTCCTTGTAAACTGTTCATAGTATAATTTTGTATTCAGCTGCTAAGGATTACGTCTCCTATGGGTTGCATGTTTAAGCTACCTAATAATTTAGGTTTAACTCAATAGTCAGAGCTTTAAAATTGGTTTACATTGCTATACATTGTGATTGCTTGCAAATGTTGAAGCGCTTTTGGAGTGTGAAAGGTGATATCTTTAATCTTCAGACCCATATAAAGCTGTTGCAATCTCATCTTGGGCATATTCTGGGGATTCTCATTCATATTAATTCACCAAATCTTGGTTATTGTACGGTGTTTCGCGAACAAAATGTGTCATGTATAATGGTTGTATTTTTCTTTCTTGGAGAAGGTTAGATGTTTCTTGATTTCAACGATGCATGCTAATTAAGTGGCAAAAATTTATTTCATGAAAAGCTTTGAGATTGGAGTTGTGATAAACAGTGGTAGAATTGATTGATACTGGACACTTGCTAGGTTCAATAAAAGTCTGTTGAAACTAAAATATTTCAATGCAATGTCTTATAGTTATCACTTTATGTTATTTTTTTCAATTTTTTGCATTTGAAGTTGCTCCTCTATTTAGTGACACTTTTTAGAAGACTTCACGCATACTGAATGTGTCATCTCATTCACTTGTTTCACTGAAATGCTTGCTTATTATTTTCTTCTGGTTTCATGTGCCAAAGCTTCTTGATCTTGTGGAGTTGAAACTGAAGGAAGTGATTTCAAGGGAACCTACTCTTCTGGTAATGGTGGTGGGTGTTCCAAATGTTGGGAAATCGGCTTTAATCAATTCAATTCATCAAATTGCAATGTCTCGCTTTCCTGGTAAGATGTTAATTAGTTTGAATTCAATATAGTGAGATGTATTTGTATTGGAATAATGGTGGGTCTGACTTTGGAAGTCAATTAAGTTGTAAGTATATTTGATTTAAAATTCATGCTTATCGAGCAATAACAGTTTACAATGCTTTACATAGTGCAGGAGAAGACTAAGCGAGCTACAGTAGGTCCATTACCTGGTGTCACTCAAGATATTGCAGGATTCAAGGTCAACTATAAGTTTTCTTGTTAAAAATTTTGTGAGCTTTTTGGTATGAAGATATACTTACCCTCTCTCTCCTTGGCCTCCCTCCCTCCACTCTCTTTATGCATTCATATTGTTCTATTGCTGACTTACTACTTGACCCAAAATCTTATGTCATATATGATGCTGCTTCCAAAATATTGTACTAAATGCCAAGTGCCGATCGCATCCTACTTTTTCTTTTTTAAAATTATAATTTGAACTGTCTGCTGTTCTGCACTCATATCAAAAAATAGAGCTGTTGAAGACTTAAACCTCCAGGAAGCCTTTATTTTCTTTTGTATCTTTCTCCATTGTCTTTCTTCTTGTAGTATTTGGCCAAAATAAAACATATTAGTTTTATTTTGTTCTTATAAGGCATGAATCTTTATTTAAGCTGGTTATCAAAATGCCAGAGTCTCGTATATTAATTTATTTTCATGTTGGTTAATACAGATTGCTCATCGGCCTAGCATATATGTTCTAGACACCCCTGGTGTATTGGTTCCAAGTATCTCAGATATTGAGACAGGGTTAAAACTAGCTCTTACAGGTTCAACCATCTTCAAACTTGTATTCCTCTTTAGTTTATCGTAACATTGTTTTTTCTTAATGCCTTGTTGTTTATGTTATTTATTAATATTGGAGCATGTATGAGCTTTTTCAACAGTTGTGCTGGCATTAATATTACTGCAGTTGCTTGCGGCAATAAGCAAAGTACTTGAGAGTTTCTTACAGCTTTTTGTGGTAACAGAGAAAACAGAATTTAACAAGCTGTCCCAGAAAGTTTACTCAAGGATATGTCTATATTCTTATACATTGAGGTTTTGTTTCGCACTTTGTGCTGCATTACAAATTAGTTACTGGTTTTTCTTTCAGTTTGGGATTCTAGTATTAATTGGGGATATAATATGTTCATTTAATAGTTAGATATACATTAGTTTATGGGATTACTGATTGGGATCTCTTGTCCTACCGAGGTTTCATAATTGCATACAAGTGCTACCTACCTCCATGATCTTTCTCTATTATTAAATTACCTTATGGAAACCTGAGGCATTTTTCCTTGATACTTCCCGCCTTATTTACACTGATTGCATTGGCATAAGAGATGTCAGTTCCATTAGTAAACTAGAATGTTGATATCCGTTTAAGCTGGGACTGAAGTGTTCAGTGGCTGTTATGTATAGTTTTGGAAATAGTTCTCCATTTTCAAAATCAAAAACACTTCAGAAAAAGCATTTGGTATTCATTTATGAATTTTCTTTTTTTTTTTTTAAAATACCATCAGCATTTAATTGAAACAAGACCATCAGCATCCCAGGTTTCTAGTTATGATTCTGCTTGATTGGAGAAACTTTTCACCACACACACAATCACAGATGTTTAAAGACACATTCCTGTAGTTTAGTAAATTCAGTCTTCTGCATCTATTTAGCACTTGGAAGATTTTAAATCCTAAAATGAATATGCAGGGTCTGTTAAAGATTCGGTTGTGGGTGAGGAGCGTATTGCTCAATACTTGTTGGCAGTTTTAAATACTCGAGGAACTCCCCTTCGCTGGAGTCACTTGAATAACAGAGCAGAAGTGAGTCAGTGCGAATCTGAGGGCAAACATGAGTATAACCTTAAAGACCTTCGCCCAAATAAGGGGAAATTGCCTAATGTGTCTGATGTACTGTACATTGAGGTAGTGAAGGCTCTTTCTGAATATCTGTGATGACTGTGGTCATCACAAACTTTTATTGTAGAGAATTGCCGTTCCTAATATTTTCCTGATCGTTTGAATTATGTTATTTAGTATTTGAAAATTAACCTTGTAATCCCTTTTTACTATCACTAATTGTTATTGTTATTATGTTTCGGTATTTTGAGAAAAGCAAGTGTGTTTAGACCTTATGTTAGTAAGCAAGTGTATTTAGACCTTATGTTAGTAGAACGTAGAAACCCCCTTATTGAACTTGTTGCTGATTCCTTTTATCGGTTATTAGCCAAAAAGTGGACTTTGCTGGAACTCCATCACTATGGGGTTTTCTTAAGGCAATGTAAGGCTTAGGAGAGTTCCTTCGGTGTATGGTTATGGCTGTAAAGGAAAAAGAATGAAACTTGACGAGGGCTTTATGTGTTTTGAGAATGTTTGAAATTCATCTTAACCTCTACGCCCTCCAAAAGGTTATGCAACTTTTAGGACAAGTGTTCATTTGTAAAGAATAGGGATCTGTATTTCTCTGAAGAAATTGTACAATTTACCATGCAGAGATTTATACGAGAACATTCTATGAATTACTATTAGAATATCTCTTGGATGGTTACGTATTTAATGTGTATCGTTTAAAAATATGAATTCTTGCTCTTTGTGTGGTGCTCCATCATTTTTTAGTTATTTTTATATCCTGCATCGTTCCTAACTCCTCGCTTGTGCATATTCTTCCTTACAGGATCTTGTTACAGAAGTTCAACGGGCGCTACATCATACTTTGGCTGACTTTAACGGAAATGTGGAAGATGAGAATGATTTGGAGAGTTTAATAGAACTGCAATTCGAAGTGCTGCAGAAGGCCTTGAAGATAGCTCACAAAGCATCTGAAGCTCGGTTGATGGTCTCAAAAAAGTTTCTTACTTTATTTAGGACCGGTAAACTTGGTCCTTTCATCCTTGATGATGTCCCAGGTGCCAATTCCAGCCCTTGAATTTCCTGAGGGTGGTTCTCACTTTGTCTTTTTTTTTTTTTGGGTTTCTGAAGATGTAATTCTTTTCTTTCATGTTTCTGTTAATTGATCCTACAAGTGATAATTTAATCCAATAGAATGTATTTCAGTACTACTCACTTGTATAAAATGTTGTCTTCGCTATATCTGCTCTTTGCGTCCTTAGGTGCAACCTGCTATGCCGCATGCATTAGTTTTGCGCTTCGGCAAGATACGAACAGAATTTGAAAGAGTGTTTCGAGGAAAAAAGGTTTATGGACCCCTAAAATGCAGCAAAATTTACATTTTAGTTTCACTAATTTCTTCAAAAAAATATATTTTTTGGCAAATAGTCAAAATTTTGAGGTGGTTTTCAGATTTAGTCAACTTGTAAATAATATTGTTTTCTAGTCAATGTAGCCAATTTTGACTAGAACGTCCTTGATATTGTGTTTTTAAATTATAGGTGCTAGATGGCTTTAGCTAAAAAGTCTTGACGCTGTCCGGTGCTATCACACAGCTAGACAAAGCTCTTTCTTGCTTGAGATAGTGTTCGCCAAAATATTATTACAGTATGCCACGTATTTAAAATTAAATATACATTATTAGCTTTAGTTTTGTCTAAATAATCGAAGCCTGAAAAACTTTGCATACTTTTTTTTTTATATTTTTTTATTTTATGGGGGGAAAAATGTTTTATTTGCTCAATCCAAGGTTATTAACTTATTGGGATTGGATTTTAGGATATGGCATTGTCCTAATGATACTGATAAACCCCAAATCAGCATATTCTTAGTTTTTTTGGTTTTTGTGATTACTCGTATGAAATGAGTAATTTAATTTCAATTTAGGGTTTAATTTTTTTTTTTAACATAGTAGAGTGTTTCTCTTATTAACATTGAAAAATTTTTGAAAATAGTTTTATTTTAACTTCTCTTGAAATTTTTAGCCAACCCTAAAATATTCTTACCAAAATAATCACTTAAGACAATTTTACCCTTAAACCCTAATTTTCACACTTATAAATACAACACTTCTTCTTTACATGCGTTAACTCTCAAATTTTAATTAATTTTAATATTAAATCTTTCTACAAGTCATACAACGATGTGTGTATTTTAGAAGATGAAGGTAATGAAGAACATGAAAAATGTGAAAAAACGTAAAGGGAGTGAAAAGTAAAAGGTTAATTAGAGGGTAAAATTGTTAATATAATTAAACTGTGAAGGTAAAATAGTCAAATCAGGTTATTTTAGTAAGATTATTTTAGAGTTGGTTAAAAATATTAATAAGCTTTAAAATAAGATTATTTTCAAAAATTTTCCTTACATTAATAGTTCTCTCTCTCTCTCTCTCTCTCTCTCTCTCTCTTTTTTTTTTTTTTTACGATAATATGGATTATCCCTGCTATAAATTTTTGTTAAAAGCAATCTCCACCGTATAATTAAGGCTAGTAATTTAAATTATTGTGTCAAATTTATTATATCGTTTCAAATAAAAATTAAATCATTTGTTTAACATTAATTTTTTGTTAGAATGTGATACAATTCTATAATATTTATAATATTATATACATAAATATTAATTAATTTTATTCTAAATATAATTAATTTTTTTTAAAAAATGATAAATATAACTAAAATTTTTAAAAAATATAAAATAAAATTATTAATAATTTAATACATTATAATTACACAAATAATTAATAATGTAATAAATAAATTCACATATCAAGAATTTAAACTCGAATTTTATGTGATTATTAATCGTATCACGTCATGTCGTATTTATATATTTAATAATCATCTCATTTTATATCAATTCAAACATATCAATTTGACAGGTAAATAATAAAATTATCACCCCCAATAAAATCTTAGAGAAATAAATTACTAATAAAATAGCCAATAGATTAAAACAATAACACAAATCAAAATTGGGGAATACATTAAGAATTAAGAAGCAATCTCGCTATATATGTCACGGTGGATATCTGAACTAGTGAACGAAGAATAGACCAAGCATGAATTTGCCATTAATTCTATCACTTTATTACCTTCACGAAAAATGAAAGAAACTTGAGAATTCATATGGTCAAATATATTGGCCTCAACCTCCAAAGGCTCGTGATTTTGCTTCACGAGATATATTCCTTCTTGCATTGTATCAATATCCCAAATAGGCTCATCATAGATGACATTAACATTGAACATTTTTTTTTCTCACTATCATGGCTCATCTTATTTTTTTTTTCTTTTAGCCTTTCTAGAAGACTTTGGTTGATCTTTCTTATAGTTATCCTTCTGTGTAGGTTAATTTCGTAAAAACTCTTGTAAATGACATCGTTTCCATCGGATTCTCAATCTAGGTCCTTAGGTCGAAACATTCCGAGGTTTTATGATCAAAATCCTTGTGAAAACTGATCTTAGAACTCCTAATAAAATTTCAGGATCAACTCAACACCGTATTAAGAAAGAATAATGCCAACTAGTTGAAGCAGCTCTACACATTGAGTCGTCGTTCTTTTCGAAACATGTCTAGAGATATGGGATCCTACAAGTTAAGGATCCCATATCTCTAGACAATATGTATTTCTATCAGATTATCCAACTCAACCATATTCGAGAAGCCAAAATGTGCAGCATTCATGTATGTGCTCATGATATATACTTGTCCGTTGGAGTTTTACCATTTTTTACTGAAGAACACAAGGCATATAATAGCATAGATTATTTTTTATAATTTCCTTTTAATCTCTTTATTCGAGCTTTTGATTGACACCCTGATCTTTATTTCTCCATGAATAACCAGTTGTCAAACGGTGAGAGAATTAACGGCCATTGCGGGGAGGCTTTGTTTGTCCTATTAAACTTCATCCCAATTGAAGTTTTGAAGAATTTGCATAAAGTTCAACACAGAACAATGACAAAGACTCAAGTCTCTATTTTTTTTTTTTTTTGGATACAATACATTATATAATGGCAACCAATATATATACAGCAGGATTATGTAACTATGTACACGAAACAATTAAGATTTAAAAAGGGACAGTGTAGTAGGTAAGGCTTTACATCAAAGTGATATAATCAAGGTTTAATCATCAAGAAGAACAAGCAAGAGGTTGAAGAGAAACAGCTTTAAGACTTGCAGTTTTGGCAGGAAAGAGAATTGGCTTAAGGGACTTGGGCTTCAGCAACTTGGGCCTAAGGGAAGAGTATCCACAAGAGCTGAACTGTCAGCTTGCTTGCATTTCAACTCCCTCCTTCAAGCTGAAAGTTCTTCTTGACTCTACAAGTTTTAACTTGCTCCTGAGATAACTAAATCGGTCCAGGCTGAGAGGTTTTATGAATATATTTGCTATTTGCTCACCTGTGGGGACATAGTGAATAGCAATCTCTTTATTGGCCAGCTTGTCCCAAATAAAATGGATGTTTATTTCAATATACTTGGTTCGGGCATGATAAACTGGGTTTGAAGTCAATGCAGCTGCGCTTTGACTATTTGTCTAGATGACAAATGGTTTGTCGACATTGCATTTAATATCATTTAGCAAGGACTTAACCCAGCTCAACTCTGTTGTTACATGTGCTAATGCCCTGTATTCAGACTTTGCTGAAGACCTAGCTACGATTGTTTGCTTCTTTGAGCTCCATGAAATTAAATTATTGCCAAGATAGACACAATATCCTGTGATGGACTTTCTGTCATTTAGATCAGCTTCTCAATTGGTATTGGAGAATCTGATTAATTCTAACTCGTCAGACTTACTGAACTTGAGTGTAAGTGGACAGTTTCTTTCAAATATCTTAGCACATGTTTACATACATTCCAATGTTCCATCTTTGGATCATGGATATATTGGCTGAGTTTATTGACAGAATAACTGATATTTAGTCTCGTAAGTGTAGCATATAACAATGATCCTATTACTGACCTGTATGTTGTTTCATGCTTAAGAGATTGGCTGCCATATTTACTCAGTTTGTTACCTGTCACTATTGGAGTCTTCGTGCCTTTACTGTGTAGCATTCCAGTTTTGATGAGTAAGTCTGTGATGTATTTAGCTTGTGATATGACAAGATCACTTCCTGTCCTTGTGACTTCAAGACCAAGAAAAAAACTAAGATTTTTTAAATCCTTCAAAGCAAAAGTTTTATTCAATTTTCTGATCAAATTTTTAAGTTCAGAATTATTGTCTCCAGTGACAATGATATCGTCTACATAAATAAGTAAAAGTCTGATGCCTGAATTGTCAATTTTATGGAACAAGGACACATCTGATTTTGAGTTTGTGAAATTCCAAGCCCTTAATGCAGTTTTCAGTTTGTCAAACCAGGCTCTAGGAGCTTGCTTAAGTTTATATATAGATTTCTTCAGCCTGCAAACATGAGAAGGAAGTTTCTGATCTTCAAATCCAGGAGGCTGTTCCATATAGACTACTTCACTTAATTCACCATTGAGGAGGGCATTGTTGATGTCTATTTGCCTTAGGGTCCAATTTCTTTGCACTACCAAGGTTAAGACAACCTTGATTGTAGCAGCTTTCATCATTGGACTAAAGGTTTCAGTATAGTCAATTTCAGGTGTTTGCAGGAAGTCTTTTGCAACAAGCCTTGCTTTATGTCCTTGAATGGTTCGATATGAGTTCTGTTTCACCTTGAAAACTCATCTGCATCCCACAATTTTTAAGTCTGCTGAGTAAGGAACTAGATCCTAGGTTTGATTTTCTGTGAGTGCCTGAAATTCTTGACTCATGGTAGCCTTCCATTTAGGATCTTTTAGGGCTTGAACCTCATTAATTGGAGCTTCACCTTCTTCAACTTCAACAAGACCCGACTGATAACTCTTTGGCTTAAAAATACTTGCCTTGCTTATAGTAATCATAGGGTGCCCTGTTAATAAGGGTTTCTGAAAGACCATTTGTGGCAATTGTGAGACTTCATTTGTGTCTGAAAATGTTCTATCAAAGGTAGGTGACTCAAACAGTGTTTCTGAATGTTGAGGAATCTATTGCTCATGATCAGATGATGAGATAGATTCTACATGTGAAGTGGCTTTCAAGGATTTAATACCAGTTGCTAGAAGATCCATATGCTGTGAACTATACCAGTTACATAGGGTGAAGAAAGGTAAGGCAGAAAGTGACTCATTTGAATGATACTTAGAAGCATGTGACACAAAATTAGGGTCCAAAGCAAAGGGAAAATTGGTTTCATTAAAGACCACATTCCTAGCAATGTATAGCCTTTTAGATGGATGTAGGCATAGATAACCTTTGTGGTAAGGGCTGTAACCTATAAATACACATTTTGATGTATGGAAATTCAATTTTTGTTTATTGTAAGGCTTAAGGAAAGGAAAGCATTCACATCCAAACACTTTCAGCATTCTCAAGTCTGGTTTGTGACCAAAAATGAGTTCATAAGGTGATTTATTTTGAAGGGTAGGTGTTGGTAGTTTGTTTATGAGATATGCAGAGGCAGAGAAAGCTTCCCACCAAACTTTCAGTGGCATTGATGACTGACCAATGAGGGTTAGGCCTGTTTCAACAATGTGTTTGTGCTTCCTTTCCACTCTACCATTTTGATGGTGAGTGTATGGACAGGTATACCTATAAGTTATTCCATTTTCAGCTAAGAATTTTTCTAATGGTTTAAACTCTCTTCCCATGTCACTTTGATCTGCCTTAATTTTTAACTCCAACATATTTTCAACTTGAAGCTTGAAGTGTTTGAATGTGTTGAATGTTTCTGATTTGTGTATTAAGGGAAAAATCCATGTAAATCTAGTGTAGTTATCAACAAATGCTATATAAAACCTATAGCCATTAGTTGAAGGCAAAGGAGCTGGACCCCATAAGTCTGTATGCAGCAATTCAAGTGGTTTCTTGGTTTTAATTTCAGATGATTTGTAAGACAATTTATGCATCTTCCCATATTGACAGGCTAAACAAAAAGAAAATAATGAAACTGAAGTGTCTTTATTGATATCTTCCAAAGCATTACAAGAGTTCAAGGCTTCTTTCAACATTTTTTTTCATGTGAATGACTTAGTCTTTGATGCCAAATTATTAGGTCTATTTGTGGTTTTTGATTCATCGAAGATTCTGCAAAAAGTAACTTAATTCCTCTAGGTTTCAAATTCTCAAAAAAGGCACTAGAACTAAGAGATGTTTTGGGTGGTAATGGACATTTCAGCAACCTATATAATCCTTCTTTAGCTACTCCTTGAAGCAGAACCTTCCCTCTCTTCTGGTTCTTCACAACATAAGAATTGTTGTTGAATATAACAATTGCGTCATTATCTATTAACAACTTGGATACACTAATCAGACTTTTGGTGATGGCTGGCACATACAGAACATTTTTGAGCTTAATCTGATTAGACAGAGGTGATGAAAGAAGAGTTACATATCCAACATGAGAAATAGTAAGGTTTTAACCATTACCTACTGCCAATTTGTTATTACTTTTGTATTCTAAATTAGTTCTGAGATTTTACAGGGAGTTTGTCACATGATTCATAGAGCTATTGTCCACATACCAGGCTGGATCAATAATAGTTTCTGGTCCTACAACATATGCAGCCTTATCTTCTTGATTTGATTATTGTAGGGTGAAGTCCTTGTTATATTTGTGCCAGTAATCTGTTGCCGTGTGTCTAGCTTTGAAGCAGATCTAACCTTTTGGGTTTCCAGATCTTCCCTTTCTTCTTCCACTGTAATTTGGTGAACTCTTGCCTTGACCTGAAGCATTCTAATTTCTTTTCTGGCTTTAATGAGAGTGTATGACATTTGCTGATACTTCTTGTCCAAAGTTTGGACTTAGCATCCTATTCCAGCTGTTTAGCCTATTCTCATGGCTTAGAAACATGGAGTATACCTCCTCCAATGTTGGTGGTTCTGCCCTTGAAGAGAGATTAACGATGACTGACTCAAAATCCCTGTCTAATCCACCGAGAATATATAATATCATGTCTTTATCCAGCAAATTATCACCTGATGCTCTCAATGCATCTAAGATTCCCTTCATTTTTTGATAATAATCAGAGACCCTCATGTTCTCTTTTCTTGTGGAAGAGATGAGACTTCGAAAATTCACAATCTTTGCCATTGATTTAGCTGCAAAGGACTTTTTTAATGATTGCCAGAATTCTGAGGATGAAGAACATCCCACTGTTGTGGCTAACATTGGTTCACTTAGAATGGATAGCAACCATCCAAGCAATTGTTGATCTTGTTTTTTCCATGCCTTATAGGCTAGATTGATGAAAGTGATAGATTGTTCATCTTCATCAACTATTGTGATGTATTTGCTTGGTGAATTTAGCTGTGAATCTAGGTAGTCTTCAAGATCATTGCCTCTGACTGATGGCAACACTTGTGACTTCTACAACAAAAAATTGGAGTATATTAGCTTGATTGTACTGGGAAAAGAAACATTTGTTACAGCTGCATTCGCACTTAAAGATACTGGGTTGTTCGTATCTGTTTGAGCTGAGCTTGCAGAGTTTTGGCTTGTTGCCATTTTTAAACCTGCTCTGATACCAAGTTGAAATTTTGAAGAATTTGCAAAAAATTCAACACAGAGCAATGACGAGGACTCAAGTCTCTATTGTTTTTTTTGATGCAATACATTATACAATGGCAACCAATATATATATATATATATATATATATATATATATATATATACACAGAGCAGGATTATATAACTACATACACGAAATAATTAAGGTTTGAAAAGGGATAGCGCAGTAGGTAAGGCTTTACATCAAAGTGATATAATCAAGGTTTAATCATTAAGAAGAACACGCAAGAGGTTGAAGAAAAACAGCTTCAACACTTGCAGTTTTGGCGGGAAAGAGAATTGGCTTAAGGGACTTGGGCTTCAACAACTTGAGCCTAAGGGAAGAGTATCCACAAGAGCTGAACTGTCAGCCTGCCTGCATTTCAACTATCCCTGCATTCCCTTTCAGTAATATTGTTCTTGTGTTCAGGAAATGTTGTCTACAATATGGTGAAATTAGAAATTTCATCCGGGATTCTCCCACGACAGCTATTTCTGCATAAATTCTTTCTGCTGTATTTATTGCGGAGACTTTCATGATGGCTGTTGCGTTCTGGTGGTTCCGAATTTTTTGATGGGAATCGGAGTTGGAACTTCTGTAATATTAAGCAAAATTGTAAAATCAATTCTCCTTCTCATATGTTAAATTAATATATATATATATATATATGTATATATGTTAAATCTCTTCAATAAAGTCAGCAAAATTTGAATCTCAAATCTCTCGCTTGTACTATCCAAAAACTTTTGCTGGTTAAACCCAATTGCGCACACATTCAATCTCTTCTAGAAGATGCTAGACAGATATTTTTATACATCATTCTGTAATTATTTGTGGATGTAGACACTTATGATGATGGCTTCTGCAATTTTTAGAACGATTTCTGATCTTCCAAGTTCTTCTGGCGGTATCCCATGTCCCAAATTAGTTTCTCGTCAAGGGCAATTCAGGTAGGTAAATTTTTTATTTATTTATTTTTCAATTTCATTTTGCCAAGATATTACTAGTAGTATTATAAGGGAGACGATCCATAAAAAAACTGAATTAGTGAAATCAAGTGCCTGTATACATTCTAACATCATTTTAATTAAACAACAAAACATCAGCTTAATGAGGCAAGTGCACATTAATTTAATTGTAATGTAGGGTGAGTACAAGATTGACATGATGGGGCTGGAGTTGGATCCTCCAGTGAATGGTGACAGAAAGCTTAAAGGGTGAGAAATTTCTTCAGAAAATTTATGGGACAAAACTGAATCATGCAATTGATGGAATTGGCTGCTCTCTTCTTCTGCTTATTGGTGGCCGCCAGACTAATCTTGTTTTCCACTTTTAAATAGAAAGGGAAAGCATTACCTCTATTACACAGACAATATGCCAAACTATTTTGCAACAAAAAACTAGTTAAGCTGCATCTGTAGCAGCCCTTCGTTCAAGAAGGAAAGCAATTCCTCTCCTCCAAATAATAAGAATTCTGCACTCCGTAAGTGCTGTAAATGTATGATTACCGAGACTCATTCATAGGATGTTATGAATGTTTTATTATTGAATATGTTACAAGATAATATGTAATAAAATTGTTATGAGCTATTAATAGCGCGAGACTAATTTCGTTCCTGATTTTTTTAAATTATTATTATTTTTTATAATATGATATTAATGCAACCAAATCTTTGTCCAATTTGGACTGATCTAAATTAGAAGCTCAAATCACTTCCATCCCTCCAAAATATTTTACTAGTTACCAGGTCATTTACTTAAATATAATTGATGACCATCAGATTCTACAAGGATGCAAATTGTACAGAAGTTCAAAGTTGCAATATGTTACATTCCCTTCATATTTATGGGTTAACCAAAAAGAAGTTCCATATGACAAGGATTTTTAATTGGTAATGTAAGCAAATTGCTTATTTCAATCAGCAGAACGTATTAAATGGGTGGACCAAATTCCATAAATGAACACCAAACACACAGGTTGATTGGTGGAAACATAAGATTGGAGAATCGAAATCCGGAACAATTGATTGGCGACTCTGCATGTATAATCTACATGTGACAGATCAGTACAACAAATAAACCATTGCAAAAACACGAAGGCAGCATTATTCAGCTAAACAGTTTCCAAGGAACAAAATTGAATGACATGATGACTGGATTACCCGAAAAAGGTATCTGAAATATTTTCATTTGTTTGCTTCAATGAATTCTCTGTACTCTTTCTTCATTTTGACCCCTGATACAACGCTGCATAACCAGAACAGTTGGACAAGTTCAGCTAAGGTAAGCTATTTCTTATGTTAGAAAGACGATTGAACTCATGATAACTGCAGCCACTCGAGTCAAGGTTGGAAGCCACAAAACAAGCTTTTTGAGAATTTTTCTTCAAAAAAAATAAAAAATAAAAAATAAAGAAGAAAAAGAAAAGTTTCGCCCACTATTGCCTAAATTGAGCCTGAGTCATAAAGAACTATTTGGTTTAAGAAGTTAACGTACACACTTTGGGGCAGAAAAGAAGAAAAGACAATAATATGCTTGAATAGAGGCAGAAATCAGTATGAAAGAGCAATAATTAGCCGACCTGATCATCTCCTTGTTCTTGAAGAACTGCACACATGGTGTACCCATAATTCCAGCTGCTTCTGCTATCTCTGGATCTTCCTCTATGTCGATTTCAACAAAATGTACATTCTGATCAAATTCATCTATCACCTGCCATTCATGAAAGCAGCAAAAGTTCAGAAAAATCACAGATTAGTCATTCAGCAAGATAACAGAAATGACTGTCCTAGCATACCTTGCTTAGAATTGGCTTTAACGTCCTACATGGACCACAAGTTGGTGCAGTGTATAGTACACAAATAAGCCTTGGACTTTCATGATACAATTTTCGTAGAGCATACTGAAGGAGGAAAAGAAAAGATTAAAATATTAACAGGGATATAACCTCTGAACTAAGGATTCAGTAGATCAAAAACCTTTGAAGATGTCACTTCGTGAAATGTGAAGAAAATAAAATTAAGGGTTCATTTTATTAATACTAGAATCTAGAGGTCAATGTCAACCTGGCCCTTATGCTTAGTACATGTGATGTCAAAACCTTCTTGAACATCTCTGTCAGTAAGTTCCTTCTTAGGCTCTTCAGCTTGAGGCTGTCAAATAGCAAAAAGATTTAAAGTGATTAAGTTTGTATTGGACTATGGTACAGACACAAATTATAAACTACAACTATGAAATACAAAACATTCATGAATCAATATCCTAAAAGCAGACATCTGCTAATTCAATAATATCTGTTGATATTACAGTTCAATCTTCCAGGATTGACTTCAGTACTAGAGAAACCATATTTAACCAAAAGTCAAAGAATATGAACATTCAGGGATCGACTTCAGTACCAGAGAAACCATATTTAAGTAAAAGTCAAGGATGTGATTCAGTCCATGAGCAGTAGGAAAACCTTTTTCATAATTTCATGTATCAAGAGAGACAGTAAGAAGTAGGAAGAAAAACTTCCTGTATAGTACATAAGTAATTGCAACTAGCTTAGTTCACCAGATATTTATGCATATATTGTGCAACCAATAGCATATCTAAGATTCTAAAAACAATAAGATCAAGAAAATGTTAGACAATTAATTAATCTGCGAGCAATTTGTGGCACAAATATAGAAGGACAAGCAAGATCCCAGCAAAATTACTAATTTGATAATATCATATTAAGTACCTTCCAATACCCCTTACTACGTCCTCTTTTCAAAGTTCATAGGTTATCGAATTTAGTAATTCAAGTGTATAGATCTAAACTTCAGTTTTCATACTTGAATGCAATTACATGATATCAACCAGAGACCTATGGTAATCCTATACACATGGCATCAATCGAAGTAAGCTTATAAAGCACAGAAAGACACTGTTTTGGATGGCAGGATTTGTAAAAATTCAGTTACAGTATATCATCATGCTTACATCCTATCAAATGCAATTTCCATGCTTATAATTTGATTAAAACCTTGCTGGTTATGCCCCATCTATTTACAAATTTACATAAAAGGAAGTCAACTAGCAATATTTTCAATATATTGCTCAAAATAATTTTCTGTGGCTTTGTAATACAAAAAATGTCCCTACAGCAACAGGAATTCCTTTGGCTTTCCTTCCAGAGACTGTGAGGAAAGAACCCTGGAACTTATATTTGCTTCAAATGCTTTCCAGATGAGTGAAATTTGTCAATATGAAAGTAAAGAAGTTAAATTTATTTTTTTTTTAAAGAAAATAAGGTAAATTATGTTAAATTTTATTTGCTGCGAAAAATACTAAAGTGGGGCATTGAAGTGATAAGACTTCATTATATAAACCTTTTAGATATATGTACATGCACAATCATTGGCGGTTGTCCTGACATGGGCTACATTCAGGTTATCAATCTGTCATAAAATGTCCCTTTGTGCAACCACATTATCAATGTGAAACAGGAGAAGGTCAGAGTAAGGAGCCCAGAGAGAATATAAAAGCAAATCATATGATACAATGTGAAGATAATTATCACCAGAGACAAATAAAATAGATTAAGCAGGATGGTATTAGGAAGTCAGTTACCTGATGAAATTCAATAAGAAGATTATTGCTCACTAGGTATCTCTCAACTGACAGAGCAGCAATGCATCCCGATCCTGCAGCAGTTACAGCTTGTCTCCACTCGTGGTCCTATTCAATTAACAAGAACATAGGATTCTGAGAACAAAACACTATCAAAATGTAAGAAGAACTTTTATCCCGAAAAAGAAAAAAATAGGAAGAATTTAAATGTCAAACCTTTTCTCAAGCATAGCAACTCCATTGAATTACACACAATTCAGATTTACACAACTTGTGAATAATCCAAATGCACAAATTATTCCCAAACCAATTGTGAAATTCTACAACAATTATAATAACCACTACATTTTATACTAGCATAACACTTACACTCAAGTCTCTGCAAGATATTTTCCCAAATTAATTTCAAGAATTCCTTTAAAGATTAACAAAGTTATCAATTATTACCATAAAAACAAGAACGTTAAATGCAAATCACCAGTTGATCCCAACAATCCATAACTCCAAAGACCACTTTATCAATTCACCACTAGAATCATGTAAACGACAGGTCCACAGTCCTCAGTAAGGCATTGGGACACATTATGAACCTTGACAAGCATTAGATGACAACTAAATGACATCAAGAATTTAAATATAAGGATTTTGACTAGAATACCTGCACATCTCCAGCTGCAAATACACCTTGCACAGAGGTTTTTGCAGCACCATCCTCAACTATCACATAACCTGAGCTGTCAAGATCAACTTGGCCTTCCAACAACTGGCTATTTGGCGAATGACCGATACCATAAAATAAGCCTTTTGCCTGAAGCACAGATTCCTCACCAGTATCAAAATTTCTGACTAAAATGCCAGACATTTGGCCTTTTGTGTTGCTGACAACGTCAACGGTCTCCGTATTGAAGTGCACAGTGATATTTGGATTGTTGAACACTCTGAAACATTTGCGATAATCAACCTGTTAAACAAACATTCAGGGAGTTGAAAACTCAACATAGAAATTGTTCATTAGTTTATAATTCATCATCAACTCAGCACACAAGAAACAAAAAGTAGAATATAACCACCATGAAGCAATCAAAAATTCCATAACTAGAGTTCTATGAAAAACACCATGGAGCTTCAAACGTCAAATAAGCCATCAACATAATAGCCTACTGGAAAACCAGAAACTACTGTGACGAAGAGGATCAGTGCTAGCATTTTGGAGCCAACTTCCCAAACAATGGCTTTAATGAGAGAATTTCACTTGGGATAATTTCAACTTAATGTGCCATGCATAATTTTGTAAAAAAATTTGTAAGAATTCAATTACAACTCAGCAGCATAGATCATATAAGAAATGTTAATTAGACCAAAAAAAAAGAATACAATTCCACAGAATGTACTGCCATTTCCAACAGAAACATGCATAAAAAGACAATGGCCTTTTGCAGGATATACTATACAGATACATCGGAGAGCCCATACGATCTATAACTTTATAAACTTGTCAATTTTTGCAAGTAAGAAAATTTGAAACATCTGCGGCTTACAATAATTATCCTTAACAATCTATATAGAAGGTGGTTTATGTCCATGGATTTTGTTAATTCATTTCATAATATCTGAAGCCCCAGTTTTTTTTTTTTTTTTTTAAATTATTTGTTATATCATTTACTTTATGACAATCCATCACCAACATGCTCACTGAATTTTTCTTTATATAAGAGAAAAGTACCATCCAACAAATGATCTAGTGCAAAAGTAAAAAAAACACCACAAGGAAGGAGGCAAAACAAACAAAAACAGTTCAGACATAAATACATATAAATTCCAGTAAAACATTCAGGATATGAAGCAACTGTGTATGTAAGATGCCGAATATCAAAGGAAAAAGAAAACAAAGAAGAACCAATAACTTTCAACAATGCAAAATGAAAACCACAGAATAAAGAATGTGCTATAACGTTAAAAGAAAACCATAAGAGAGAGAGAGAGAGAGAAAGAGAGGTTTCATCTGAACTGACCTATCTTGCATTGCTTTGGATGCCCTTAGTTGGTCCTTACGGACAAGTAAATGGACATGACGAGCATATTTTGTTAAGTATATTGCTTCCTCAGTAGCAGTATCACCTCCTCCGACCACAGCAAGAACTTGCCCCTTAAACAGTGGTGACGCTCCATCACATATAGCACAAGCACTAATTCCCCTACTCCAAAATTCATCTTCACGAGGTAACCTAAGCCTTTTTGCAGTGGCTCCTGTGGCATAAATGATGCTGTGGCACTTAACCTGAATTTAAACGCAAATAACAAATTTTCTGAATCTATAACAACCAGCTAAGATGTATTCAGAGCGAAATAAACAAATAAATCTGTAGATGATCAACATCATATGCAAGTAACAAGTTTGTACGACTTGTTCTGTCACACAGGCATTTATACATATAAGATATGATGAACAAAACTTGCTGAATTAAGCTTTTTTTATTGGATTACATAAGCCAGGGTCATGTTCCAGATACACATGTAAAAAGCCTGCAAAATTGGAAATTTACCTGTATTATCAAACAATGTAGTATAGAAGACTAATGACAGTAGTCCATCACACACCTATGCATTCAGTGGAAAAACTCTATCAATACCAGGTTCCGCCCATGCTTTTGTTGCATGGTGGGTTCCACTTTCGTTCACATACAAGTCAATTATGGAGTGCTCAAAGTGCCACTGGCATTCCACTTAAACAAAGGGAAAGAATATATAATTCTATGAAAGCATTGCAAAACCCAATTAACTCTAATCATAAGCAAGGTTAAAAAAAAAAGCGATTATTTCAAATTTGGTGTCCCAAGAAAGAGTTTGCCACTTGATGTCTTAATATAAAGCAGATCAAAACAGATTTGATAACAACAAGGATAATACTGCACCAGATTGAGAGCACAAGTTTGATCCAAAGCATAAATGATTATGTATAGAGTATTTCAGTGCTGTTTTCATGAATTACTTCAATATTTATAAAACAATTTGCTGCAAAACAGAACATCACCTTACGTTCACTACTTTTCACGGTAAAAGGTCTGTTCTTAACATCAATAAACTCAACATCTTCTAGGAACAGTTCTGCACCCCAACGTTCAGCCTGTCGTCGCATCCTACACCAGAGAAAGTTTAATAAAATTTTGTTCGTTTTTTTTTCCTTTTATTACTACATCAATGAAAACAAACCTCCACAACCCTCATGTAAGCATAATTCAAAACCTCTTGTATCATCCCAATTGATATTACAAGTTTAACCAATTGGCACACACTACTGAAGAAAGTCAATATGTTATTCCCCAATCACAGTTACAAATAATTTACACGCAAGAAAAAATATGGTGAAAAGATCCTTTTGTTTAAATACCTATCCATCAAATCTGGACCAGTGATGCCATCTGGAAAACCTGGAAAGTTCTCCACTTCAGTTGTAGTCATCAACTGCCCGCCTGGAACACCACCTACTTGATATCCCTCAAACACTACAGGCTTCAAATTGGCACGTGCTGCATATATTGCTGCAGTATATCCTGCAGGACCTGAACCTATAATTACCAGATTCTCAACACCTTTTTCTGCAACAAGGAAAAAAATGTATGAGTACATTTTCAACAAATCCACAAAGCTTTAGAGCTATTATAAATAGCAAGATCTGCATAACCCTTGTCCCTCAACTCAGAAGGCCAATTTATTCCTATCCATGAACTTATAACACAAATAAAGAAAATTAATGAAACTGAAACCAAATCAATTGTACAATTTTTTCCAAAGCACAAGACTCTTAAAATTCAGACCTAGCTAAAGCTAAGAGCATTTAAGGAACAAATTGGATTGCATAGAAGTAAAACTAATATAAAAAAAAAAAAAAACCATAAAATTACAACTAGATACAGTAAAATAGATGTTGTTATCAGCAAAAGAGAAGCATGGATGTTATAAGATATATGAATTCAATATCAACTGGCATACTAGCTCAGTTGGTTTAATTCTCAGTACCAAAAATGTAAACACATTTGATATCATTTGTTTCGACCTGCAAAGGCCCAAGAAAAGTTACTATTTGTTTTAGTTACATATCTACTAGTCCAAGAAACAGAATGAGGAGAATAAAATACAGCATCTGTATAGCTGTTTTAAAGTGATTAAGTCCACATGTTGATTTAAGCTGATGTCGTATCTTATACACCTATTACATGCAGTTTGCTTCATTGTATTAGAGACCAAGAAACAGAGAAGAGGGATGCACTTAAATGAGAACTTGATGTGCTCCATGTACTTTCTATACTTACCAAGTTGCAAGTGAGAGTAGGAATTTTTTTTTCTTCCCTCATGAGAAACATAAGATTACTTTAATGTGTAAAAAAAGGTGTGTAGTTGAAACAATACTCAAAATTAAAATTTCATCACATATGAAACTGTTGTTTTAGATATTCAATGAATGCGAAATTTGGCTGGCATTTAAAGCATAAGAAGGCCATTTAATTTAACAGAAGCATTATCTAAAAATGAAAACTACCAAAAGTTATCGATGGTTACACGAATAACAACTCAACAACTGCAGTAAATTGACAACTCCCTGTATTACCATGGTTTATCGAAAAGGAAATCAAAAAAAGCTAAAAATAGCACTAGAGGAACCCAATAGATCCCATGGGAAAGTAAACATGAAGACATAACAACTACATTAGATTATAACCCAGTATGTCTTGAGTAATGTTTATATGCCTAAAAAAAAGGCACATATTGAATATCACAATAGACAGGTTATTCAATGAGACACGTAGACACTAGATTTTCTATATGGACCAACATTTTGTTAACCAGTCATCCAATATACATCAACTTGTACAATCTCTTCAATCTAAAACCATAAAAAAACAATTCATACCGAAGCTGATGAGAATAAACAACAAATTCACAATGATTCTTCACACGTGTCAATTGAAACAATTACAAGAGCAAGAGTGAAGAAAATTAAAGCAGCTTTTAATGGATTGATTCAAGAAATTTGAACCGAACAAAATTCAAGAATAACATAAGATATGAAATCAAGCAAGAAATTGCGTTTTAAAGAGTATCAAAAGTTGATCAATATGATCTAAGCATATAGATAGAATTCTTTTTCTAGTAGGAATGCCACATAAGCACATATTTTATTTAATTACTTTTTCTTATTATTTTATGATTTTTATTCTTAACTATTTTAGACTAGGACTTTTAATCCTAAATTATTTATGATTTTAATTGTAAGCCTTTTATAAAGGAACTTAAACAACATTGTAATTAGAGAGAAATTAGATTTTATTCAATTAAAATTGTGAGAATTTTTCTTCTCTTTGAATCCTCAAAGAACTTTATGAACTTATTAAGAGATCGCTCTTGTGATATTTAAATCTTTTTTTTATACTTTTAATTCGTGGTTAGTGAATTATTAGTCCAAGTTTTTACTATTGGTTCTTGGTTCCTTTAATCATTAGGTTAGAGTTCTTTAATATGAATTTTAGCTTTCTTGGAGTTTGAATTCCAATTCAAATTGTTGGAATCTTTAATCATTAGGTCAAAATTTTTTAATTTGAATTTTAGCTTTCTTGGGGCTTGAATTCCAATTCAAATTGTTGTGTTTCAAGATTGATATTCTTAGGGTTCACATAGGAAGCACAAGCCACAATACACATCCTAAGATTCTCTTGTGATATGCAACACATGACTAAGTTCCCATTTAGTAATACTAATTAGCACTACATAAGCACTAGATTAAAAATAGAAGTACTTATCCATGTATTTGGCTATTTGCTTTAAAGTTTCTTATCTAATTTAATTAACACTAGATATAATTTTTTGAATTTTATATATATATATATATAGAGTTACACACACACACACACACACACACACACATATCAAAATTTTGCACTTAAAGATGTTTTACTGGTAACACTAAGCATTTTAACAAATTTATGCTTAGTAAACATTTTCCAAAAAGTGCTAAGGAAAAAGCTTTAAAATGCATAGGTATCGCTTTTCCTTTAGTACTCCCAAACGGACCCTAAAGCGCACGAGAGAGTTCAAATGATTTATCATCAAACTAAAGAGATTAATTACTGAATCTATCAACCTAATATCGAACGGGATGTGATATTGCTATAGGCAGATTATGACTCTTAAAGTATAGTGCTATAAGGTTCCACTATGCTATGAATTATGAAATATTCAAAAACTGTACATTAGCTTAGTTAATTTAAAGTTCAAGACCTAAATGGAACATTGAGCAACAGCTAAAGGAAAAGTATAGACAAAACACAGCATTTCCATTCCTGATACGCAGCAGCTAAATTCGTAATTTGATTGAAGACAGTTCAAGAAAGCTGCATTACTCAGATTGGTGCGTAGAAAGATACAAAAGAGAGAGGAGGAGGATTTCATAGTGACCTGAAGAGGACGGTGCGTCAACGGAGGAAGCTCTGACTCGGAGAGTGGAAAGATGAGTTCCCACCGGTGAGTTGAGTCGGAAAGCACGGTGTCGAGTGGATGAGGTGTTGACGAGGAAGATGGAGTGAGGAGGATAAAGTGGAGAGAGAGTGGACATGGCGACACAGTGGTGGTGAGTCGGCGCGTTCTCGATTACGAATCCAGTGCCTATCTTCCTAGACGCAGCCATTTTGTTTTGAGACCATACAATCAAAAGCTGCTAGCGGTTAAAATGCGTTAGCGTCTTCATACTTGTTTTTGGTTGTGGTTGTGGAGCACGCGCTTCTGGGTTATTCGTAGCCGCTCGAGTAGGGATAATAACCAACCGCCTCTTGAACTGCATAACTTGTTTTGCTTTTCATTTTGGGATAATGACATATAGGTCCCTGAATTGTTATGCTTTCTCAAATTGGGGTCTAGTTTGTTTAAATCTAGCAAACAAGTTCCGAAACCTCTATTCTTGTTTCAATTAATTGATGTGAAAATTCAATATTATAAAGGAAATTTTGTCCTTTTAATAAAGATTAAAGACCTATGAATACAAATGAAACTATTATATATTTATTTTAACAAATACAAAGGTATTAAACCATAATTTTACTTTTTTTTTTCAATTTACAATAAATAATAACATTAAGATGTTTGGTTGTGACGATTCTGATAGAGGAATTTAAATTTTGGACACGTGTAAAACTATTAAAGCGAGTAGCCTATTATAGTTGTACACGAGAGAATAGCTAACAGATGCCTCTGCATATTGTGGGCAAGCCCCCGTTAAAAAAATATTAACCTCGATTGCAGCGAAATCTGTGCGTACAGCTGAGTCCGGTGTTTTTGGTGGTCGTGTCTGATCGAACGGTTGTTACTTCTTAACGGTTGACTTGATATTGAGAGCCCATATATGACTACTACGCAATCATGTGCTAATATGTATAACATTCACCTTTCACCGATAATACTGATTAAATTTAATAAATATTTTTATAAAATTAATAAATAAAAATATAAATAAATATTTATATATTTTTTAAAATTTAATACTTAACTAATTAATATTATCAAACTAACATTAGAAGTTGAATATTAATATAAAAATAAATAAAATTTTCTAAAAGTTAATATTGTTAAATCCATTTTTGACTTTGTTTTTAAAATTAATAAAATTATTGCAATTTTATAAGAAACTTGAAATTTAATCTAGTATTAAAATATTATAATTTTGAAGTCACAATTGTCACAAAATAAAAACACTAAATTTTAAATAATAATAAATAATATTGTTATTAATTTTTTTTCCAAATTTATTTTCAAAGTATCAATAAAAATACCACAACCCCAAACAAAAGCATTTTCTAAGTGCCAAGCAAGCAAATACTGAAAAGATGGGGCAAAATTAGATTGCTCCCTTGATCGTATCTTTAAAATTGAAATGTAATCCCTTGAATCAGAAATGTAATTTGCTTGAAAGTATGTGTGTGATAGAATCACAAACTATCAAACACCAATGAATAATTAGTAAAACTGTAGGCTGCCAAAAGAAAAGAGTGATATGTTTGCAAATAAATTTTAAATTTTTTATGCCTCCAAAATTAAGCCAGTACAGTTCAAAACAAACTAAGCTCTAAACATTGTTTGTTGCTATTGAATTCTACCCCTATATGGCAAAATAAAATCTGCCAAATTATGGATTACAAAATCAAGATTTTGAACACTCAACTTTGTGGCCATTCATTTAATCGCAAAGGTATTCAAAAGATCACTCAACTTGTGGAAGCCAACTCACTTTCCAAGTTCTGTTCACTACCAAGGTCACTGGACATGGCAGAAGGTATCCTGTGACGCTTCAAAATTTTAGACGAGGCAATTTTTGCCGCATTATAGTTCAATACAATTACCCTGTCATCGTCTAAATCAAACCTCAAATTCTCAGTGCTGCAGTTTTCCACTTGTTGACGTAAGTGCTTCAAATTTTCAATTTCTATCCCGTTCACCTTCTTAACCTGTTAATCATGTTGAGATTTTTCAGAAGACAATTGTAGTACATATTATTATTGAATAAGGAGTATTCCTGGTAGAATCAAATAACTATAACTTTTAAACAAGGAGATTAATGAAAGAATGAAAAGGTGGACAGTCATTTTTTTGGCTTCATTAATGCATTTTCCGGTATTTGGTTTGGATTTCTTTCACAGGAAACTAAGCATGTGGTTTAAAAGTAGTACATTCATAACTAAAATTAAATTGGAAGTAATACAGCACCTGTAATTCTGAAAGACGCTCGTACCCAGCATTTATATCATCCATCAGCACCTGAACCAGACAAGTAAATCAAAAAGACAAGTTCAGTGGGTTTTGGTTAGTTACACTAGAAAGTTTTTGCTATTCGGAACCAATTCACACTCATGTAGTCAGAGATGCAAGCACACCTGAGAAAGGATGACAAGTTGTTCACCAGGCTTTCTAGGCAGCTCCCTCAATGCACGTTCGCACAAACGACGAGGTGAAGTATTATACCAGTCTTCTCCATACTCATGAAGGTAGGGCTGGGTGAGTGGAATAAACACCATGCCAGCAAAAATGTAATAACTAGGAAGCTTATCGAATTGATGTACTGGAACTAGTGGTTGCAACTGCAAAATTAAAAAAACTTCAAAATTTAATTCAAAGGCAAACCATTAAGCTAATTCAATATCTAACGATGGTGAATGTGTCCATAAATAGTCCAACAATCAGAACAGTAAATTTTCTTTTTAAGTGACAATCCACAATCACAGATACTGCAACTTTAAAATCTCTTTGGGGTCATTAGCAACTGTTACCATCAGACATTTTCAATGGGTTTCAAATACTGCAACAATAAGATGGCAGCAACACTCAGTCTGAAGATTCTAAATGCTCAAGGCAAAAACTACTAGTGAGAAGGCACGAAGTGGTGTCAACGTAGTCTAGTTATATTAAACATATCAAATGCCAGATAAAGGCCATTAACCACCACTGGTCCCATTTCTACTTGATTGGATCAGGCTACAGTCAGTGCTATTGCTTGGTGTCCTTAACCCATAACCAACAAACTCTAAGCCCATCAACCAGTAGAACTATGTACAAGAGGTCAATGTACATAAATAAGTACCTCATGTTACCATCTCCATTTCAGCACTACAAATTATTTATGTTTCTTAATTTACATAAAAAATTATGTTGTCCAAAAGCATAGCCAGTAGCTCTATATAATATTTCTAATTAATGTAGTTTTTCCCCTCCATAATACTAACTCTGTCATGTCTCCAAAATTAAGATAAGCAATTTAAAATTTTACTAGAATATTTTATACTAAAGAAATATGGTTCTGAATGTTTTGATAAATTTTTTCCTACAAATAGGCAGTATAAATGTAAACCTGTAAATTTTATACTTCTATAACATTTCCAATATTTTTTATGAAATTCTAAACTACCACCGTAATAAACTCATTATATTAAAACTTAATACATTATTTTAACTAAATATGTATAATCTTTAATTTAGTTACAACTTTCAGGTAAATACAATATATATAACAAAAATATTTTTTCAAAATATATTTAATAAAAGAATGTGATTTTTTTTCATATTTACATAATTTTTGGTTGCTCTAAAAAAACTTGAAAAGTAGGAAGTGAGATAGAACTCAGTAGATATTCACGTATAAATAAAGGTTTTAAAAAAAATTAAAAATTATTAAGTTTTTAATTATTCATCTCATAAATAAGTATAAATAATAATAATAATAATAATAATAATACTAAAAAAAAATATAATTTAGTTATTACTATCTGCAATACATAGTTTTAGACACTGTTCTTAGAGATTGTCATTCAACAAATATATAACTTGCACACTTTAAGGACTTTATACTCAGGAATTGCTATCCATAATTTTAAATTTACAAACTTTCACCGTGAAACTGAAATCAAGTTCATAATCATTGGTATTAAACAAAAGTTATACATTATTCCATAGTATAAACACAAATAGTAATAATAAAATAATTTATTCATGTTAGTTCATAACTTATCATAACATCGAAAATATAATTTAATCATAATGTCATTATTACATTCTTGGAAAGTTTATACTCAATATAATAATATTAAAACATGATATTTGAATGTTAATATCTAAGTGACACTTTCAAAATAAAATATCAATATTCATTTTTATTTAAAAGATTTGTATGCTACAAATAAATTTATTTTAATAATAATTTAGTATAAAATTATTCTTTTCAATTTTTTAAAATATTAAAATATTTAATTATATGTGAATTACCTATCTGTATCAAAATAAATCACTACCATTATGACTCCCTCGCTTTATCTTACTTCTTCCTATCACTACATAATATTATTTTACCAAATAAATGCATAATCACTAAAATAAACTAATAACTTATATTGTTTATATTAAAATATAAATAAATCCTCAACTTAAAATAAAAATAAAATTTGATCTAAAAAATTCTAAAATTTTAGACCTCTAAAATAAAATTATTAATAATAACAAATTACAAAAATACTCCTAAAATATAAATAATTATAAAAGTATCCCAAAATATTTATGATCAAGGCCTAAAACTTTTAAAATTTATAATTTTACACTAAATTATAAAAAATTTTATTATGACAAAAAATTTCAAACTATTATCAAATAAACTTTCTTAATTTACAAAATAAGATAAATTTTTTGTAATTTTTGCATTTTCACCCTCAATCAAAATTTCACATATTTTCATTTAATTTTCAATAATTCTCGATAAATTTTTTGATTAAACTATCAAATTCAACCAAAAATCTATAAATCTAGAGTTCAAGAACTTAAAATAGTAGTAATTTTAACTTTTAAACTATTAAAATAAAATTAATCAATTTTCTCTAATTTATAACAGTTTTTATCCTAAATATAAATAATTTTTATTTCTAAAATAAAGCAAAAATAAAGATATTACCTTAAAATTATCTTTTTTTGTTCCTAAAATCCTTATTTTCCTCCCTTTTTTTCTTTTTCTTCATTCCTTTCTCTTTCTTCCCTTCTTTTTCTCTCTTCTTCTCCTTCTTTTCCTTTTCTTTCTTCCCTCTTCCTGTGGCTTCCAAAAACTTCTCCAAATTTTTAATCTAAATTCATACTTATCAACACATATGTATATACTAAAGACATGGGCCAAGACTAAAAAAGATTGGATTTAAATCAAGACAAATGGGTTTAAGAAAATTAAAAAAAAAAATTTTGGGCTTAGAGTATTACAATCCTCCTCTATTAAAGAAATTTTGTTCTCGAAATTTTGATAAACATACCTTCAATTTTGAAATAAATGAAGATATTTTTTTGACAACTTGGATTCAAGTTCCGAAATAACTTCTTCTTTACCATAATGTTGTCACAAGACCTTTACTAACGGAATTATTCTTCTGCAAAATACTTGTTCTTTACAATCGATAATCTAAATTAGTTTCTCCTTATAAGAGATGTTTTCAGTTAAGGTAAAATTTCTGCAGTTTAAAACATGAGAAGGGTTCGGTTGGTACTTTTTAAATATTGAAATATGAAAAACATCATAAATATTTGATAATTGAGGTGGCAATACTAATTTATAGGCCACTTCATCAATTCGCTTCAAGATATATTTCAAAAGGATCAATGAATTTTGGAATAAATTTTTTATATTTTCTAAATCTAGTAATATCAAGTCGAGGATGAACTTTTAAAAATACATGATCACCCACTTCAAACTCCAATAGTCTCTTTCTATGGTTTACATAATTCTTTAGACGACTTTAGATTGTAAGAAGTTGTTGTCTAATTAATTTCACTTGTTCAGTAATTTCTCTCAGTGGTCTCTTTTTATAGTTTACATAATTTTATTGTCTTAAGCCCATTTGTCTTGATTTAAAACTATTTTTTTTTTTTTGGTAGATCCATACCTTTAATATATAAATATATGTGAATAAGTATGAATTTAGATTAGAAATTTGAAAAAAATTTTGGACGCCACAAGAAAAGGGAAAAAAGAAAAAAAAAAAAAAAAGAGGAAAAGAAGAGAGAAAAGAAGAAGGAAGATAGAGAAAAGAAAGAAGAAAAAGCAAAAAAAAATGGGAAGATAAGAATTTTAGAAACAAAGAAAGATAATTTTAAGGTAATAGCTTTATTTTTATTTTATTTTAGAAATAAAAACATTTATATTTAATGTAAAAATTGTGATAAATTAAAAAAAAGGTGAATTTTATTTTAATAATTTAAAAATTCAAATTACTATTATTTTAAATTCTTGAACTCAGATAAATAGATTTTGGACTAAATTTGATAATTTAACCAAAATTTCTTTTCAAAAATTGTTAAAAATTATATGAAAATATGTAAAATTTTAATTGGGGTGAAAATGCAAAAATTGTAAAAAATTTATTTTATTTTGTAAATTAAAAAGATTTATTTGTAATAGTTAAAATTTTTTGAATCATAATAAAATTTCTTATAATTTAGTATAAGATTGTAAATTTTAAAAATTTTAGGCCTTAAGAATGAATTTTTTAGGGTATTTTGTAATTATTAATAATTAGTCATTATTAATAATTTTTATTTTAGAGGTCCAAAATTTTAAAATTTTTTTAACTTAATCTTAATTTGATTTTAAATTAAGGACTTATTTATATTTTAATATAAATAATATAAGTTATTAGTTCATTTTAGTAATTATGTATTGATTTGGTAAAATAATATTAGATGATAATAGGGAGAGACAAGATAAAGCAAGGGAGTCATAAAGATGTTAATTTCTTTTGATTCAAATAAATAATTCACATATAACTGAGTATTTGAGTGTTTTAAAAAAATTAAAAAGTAAAATTTTATATTAAATTATTATAAAAAAATAAAATGAATTTGTTTATATCATGCAAATCTTTTAAATAGAAATAATTATTAATATTTTATTTTAGAAGTGTGACTTGGAGATTAATGTTCAAATGCCATGTTTCAATATTATAAACCTTCCAAGAATGTAATAACGACATTATGATTAAATTATGTTTTCGATATTATGATAAGTTATGAAATCATATAAATAAATTGTTTTATTATCACTGTGTGTATTTATACTATAGAATAATATATAACCTTTTGTTTAACACTAGTGACTATGGACTTGATTTCAATTTTACAATAAAAGTCCATAAATTTGAAATCATGGTACCCCTAAAGTACGCAAGGCGCACATTTCTTATACGACAATATCTTAAAATAATGCCCTAAAACTATATATTATACAAATAATAACTAAATTATATTATTACTTTATTATTATTATTATTTATACTTATTTATGAGATAAATAATTGAAAGCTTGATAATTTTTAATTTTTTAAAGCTCTTATTTATATATAAATAGTATACTTGAATTTATAAGCTTAAATTTATGAACTTCACTTCGAATATTATCTTTAAGTGACTGCGCTCCTCGCATAAATAGTCATCTTGTAAACTTTAAACCTCTTAATGAATCAATTGACCATTCATCAATTGTCTCACCATTCTTCAATTTAACATGCATTGCTTATATTTCACCTTCTCTAATTTAATACATTATTTTAACATGTATTGCTTATATTTCAGGGTTACCTTTAGTTAAATGTGAATATCCACTGGACTCTAACTCACTTTTTATTTTTCAAGTTCTTTTAAAGCAGTTAAAAATTAGATGAACATGGAGAAAACCTCATCTTTTTTGCTAAATATATTTTAGAAGAATATTTTTGTTATATATATTATATTTATCATAAAATTGTAAGCAAGTTAGGAATTATATATACTTAGTTAAAATAATGTATTAAGTTTTGATATAATGAGTTTATTGTAGTAGTAGTTTAGAATTTCATGAAGAATATTAAAAGTATTACAAGGGTATAAAATTTGTAGATTTACATTTTTAGTACCTATATTGTAGGGAAAACTTTACCAAAACATCCAAAACCATATTCCTTTAGTTAAATTATTCTAATAAAGCCTTAGATCACATACTCTAATTTCGGGGACATGACAAATACAAATTACAGTAGCAATTGAACATATTCCCTTTTCTTATGACACCCATTTCCACCCTTGGATGACTCAATATCTTAATTACAATTTGAAGACAGTGATCAGATCTTTAAATAAACATCTTGAAGGCCTAAACTTCTCACATATATTTCTCCAACCACAATCTATTCTTCTATAATCCCCAACAGCAAGTGCCCATCACATTGAATATATTTTCAATATTAGATAATTGAAACATATCATGTTAAATATCTTTATTCTGCAAATATGAATCTTCCTAAGACATATAAAATCAAATTTCAAATATAAAGAGAAAAGAAAATCATGTCTTACAGGTCGTAGTGTGATACTGAACTCATGCTCCATGCCATCCCTCAAAACTCTAACTAAAGACTTTTCATTGGGTTTCTTCATTGACACCAAATGATCAAATGTGATCCGCTCTCTGTTACGAAAATGAACTGCAATATTGTAAATGACACTACAAATAAGAACATAAAAGAAACAACAGAAACAAGACAACACCAAAAGGGGAAAAAAAGGGAAACAAAAACTTCTTTACTCTTAGTAGCATTTTGCTTTTCATGAAAATCCAGCAATTTTCTTTCTATTTACCTTCAACATGCTTTTTAAGAACTTCAGAGATTTACCATCTCAAGATTTTTCTCACAAGTTCTTAAAATACCATTACTCATATGAAAACAAGACACACAAGTAAAAAGTCCCCCATAAAATAAATAATAATAATAAAAAAGAAATCAGTAACATTGGCCCATTTTTCATGTGCTATCTTTTAGTAATCACATAAAATCTGGAGAGATGAAAAACTATAGAAGATTTTATCTTAAAATTCTATATTCTTGAGAGTGATGAAAACCTGTAGTGATAACCACATTTTCTTTGGTGCAGAGACATAATGATGGTTTTATCACAAGAGGAAAACAAATGTTAAACAATTACATTTCAATTTGATATTGAAATATGGCTATGTGATTTAATTGGAATGACTTCCATTCTAAGTAACTTCTAATTGAATTTCAAGTAACTTTTATTTCAAAAAACAACTCAATTGCCCATATGTAAATAAGAAGAAAATAGAGTTTTTAGAGATATCATAATGAAAGGCAGAAATTGGCTACCTGTTCCATCATTTGCTATAGGCACAGCATCAAATGAAAGAATAATATCATCTTTTTTCAATGTATTGTGAGCATCTGACAAAGGATTAATTTTGTTCACAAGTACTCCAGTCATTTCAGGCTTCATTCCAAAGTGGTTTCGAAGTTGAGCATTCTCAGTGGTCTGGCATGATAGTCCCAGAGAGCAGAATCCAACATATGTTCCATTTTCCTCCACACCAGTAATAAAATGCTTTATTACAGGAACAGGGATTATGTACCTAGAAAGTACAATGCAACAAAAAGATTTAACAATCAACGCAAATTTTTTTGCTCAATGAAAAGAAGTATATTTCAGTTTCCATATGTTTTCTCCTTGAAAAGAAAATAACTGTTTAGTCACATATTGATCTTATGCATTAAATTGTGATAAGAAATTGAATTTGAGAAGGGGTTATTTAATCTAGTCTCTACGTTTTAACATTGTACCAAATAAGGATATAGTTCATCCATTCGTATTAAACAGGTCCCTATTCCTTTTGATTAAGTGACCAGGCATGACATTGTGATGGTCGAACTCAATGTTAGAGTAACATAGTCACTACAGCAGTGGACAATGACCTATTTCATAAAATGTCAAATGATGTTCTTATTTAATAGGACAAAAAAACCTAGGGACCCAGCTGATAAAACTGCAATTTGAAAAAACATAATCTCATCATTCTCCATATTAAGACTCAAAAGTTAAGGCCTCAATGACCATTCATGACACAATCACAGCAAAATAAATAGAAGATAGGACACGAAAGCTTGGTAACATTTACCCAATGTTCTCAGCACCAGAAAGGTTCTGAAATGCTACACCTACAACTTTGTTGCCCATGATGGCCGGACCACCACTGTTGCCAGGATTAATAGCTGCATCAATCTGTATGGCCATCAGCTGAGTTGCACCATGTACATATTGTGTAGGTTCAACCCTCGAGACAACTCCTTTAGTAACAGAAATGTTGTCCCCACCTTGAGGATATCCGACAACAGCAACAGCTTGTTGAAGAAATGGAATGTCTCCTAACTCTAAGAAATTCATGCCCTCCCAGAAAATCACACTCTCAACGACAAGAATAGCTAAGTCACATTCATGACCCACAGCTTCAACTCTGGCTCTATATTTGGTTGATGAGCCATGCTTTCTTACAAGCACAAATGTATTATCAGCTACCACATGAGCATTTGTCAGAATCTTTTTTCCAGTGATAACGAATCCTACATCAACCCAAAATCCACCAATCTAACAAATTAAATTACGAATACGAAATTTAAAGAACTACCATGTCACTTAAAGAAGAACTAGAATAATCACTACCCAGTAATCAACTACCGTTAATAAACACTTAAATGGAATTGGCACAATTTACTGACCTGAACCTGTAGTTTCTCGTTGGGACTTGTTCTGCCAGGGAAGAAAATAGCTGGGGCTGCTTGACACTGTGAATATTTTCACCACAGAATCCAAAGCCAGCTCTATTGCAGCATAAGCATTTGTCTTTCCATTACAATTGCTCTTAACCACATGACGTCGCGGCCGCCGTGCATTTTTGAAAACATTTCTCTTGGCAGTCAAACTACCAGCTACATTAGATATTCCTAAATTTGAAAAACAACAATAATAATTATTACCAATGTTATTACTGTTGAAAACACATTTGGAAGCTGAAGACGAAGGCAGATGAATTATTCTTATAGTGTTAGAGGTTTGTAGCAAGCCACCCTTAGTAGAGGTAACCAAGGAGGGGGATGACCATAGCCTTCGGACTATACGCAACGACGAACCCAGCATTGCCTTCTGGGTTTTGCAGGCTCTTCTTCAAGAAGATGGAAGGAAAGAAAAGAAGAGGAAATGTTGTTATTAGGTTTTCAAAAGAGAAGAAATCATGTGTTCAGAGCTTTAACCCAGCCCATTACTTGTTCGGGCCATTGAATTTTCCCATCTTTAGCAAACTCAAGACCAATCCTTCCTAGTTCAGGGCTCAAAGGCCACGGCCTACGGCCTACAACCAACTAATCGAAAAAATAATTTTGTTAGTTTGCCGTGACGTAAACTAGAAAATATTTAAGCCCGTTTGGTTTTATTATGCCATGGTTTGAAATCACATTAATTATGAATCATGTTGTAAATATTAAGTTAAAATACGAGGAAGGCAAATAATATTTTACTATTAATAAATAATACAAAGCAGAAGGGCATAATTGATATTAGCCAGCATTGTATCTATTAAACAACACGCAATATATTTGGGAGGGGCGGATTTTTGTACTATACAAAAGGCTATGTACACACCTTTATCTCACCCACATGCTCAATAAAATCGAAGCAAGTGTTTCTCCATTATTGTGCATGAAGACACTAATCAAAACAATAGAAAGTGGCATAAATCCACCAATAAAAGCAAGTGATGCTGTTATCCAATCCTAACTTCGCAAAGCTCTCCCTTGAATTGAATTACTTTCAATTATGTTCAATAGTAGCTCATTAAAAATTTTGCTAGTGAAATCCAGTGGAATAAAACTTAAACAAGGGGAAAAAAAAAGGGTGCATATTTCGCCATAAATTCTTGTTGTTTTTCTTTTGTAATAGATTATGTTTTCCTTGATAAAATTCTTTCCCTTGAGATAATAAATATCAATTTATTAATTTGTAGAATTGACATATATGCAAGTACTATGTTCCAATTTATTAAAAGTAGATAGTAGTAAAATTTTAATAAATCTATCAGTAAAATTATCAAATGAATGTATTTATTTAACAATAATTTATTGTTTTTATAAGAACTCATGAGTATAAAAAAACTTAAGTAATTTGTGTTTGATTCAATTTAATATATATATTTTTAACTTAAGTAATATAAACAGTATTATTTTCGTAATTGTTGGAAGATTTATTGTAGAAGATATGTTGTATGTACCATAAATATGATGAATAACATATCACAAGCATATACTTTGCTTATTTCATATTGTGTAAAAATCTTAGATTTGTTAGAAGAGATAGCAATGACCGTCTTGCTTTGTGAATTACCATGAAATCATTACATATTATATGTGAAAACACATGCTATATGTGATGGAGCTTTGTGAGCACTAAAAAGATATTCAAAATTTACATAATCAACTAATTTTGGATTTTGTATTGGTTCATTGGAATAAAATATTCATAAATTTATAGTTTCAAAAAGGTAATAAACAATATATTTAATGACAAAGAGTAGGTATAGAATTAAATATGGTTAATAAGTTTATATAGAAAGTTATATCTCACTTGGTACTCTATGCTAAATATAATAAAACTTTAATTATATTAACATATAGTACTTAATTAATAAAATAATAAAATTTAAAATTTTTTATCAAATTATAAAAAATTAATTTCATTAATTTTAAATAAATACTGATTGAAATACAACATATGCTATTGAAATTTATTACTGAATTTGTGTAAATATAATTCTCATATAAAATATTTTCATATTAGATCAGCAAATAATTTATTGAAAAAGAAAACACTTTTTATTTATCGACCTATATAGAAAGAATTAATTAATGTATTTATAATATTTTATATAACTTAATTTATCATGTTATTTGTATAACAATTTAATAAAATTATGATATATATTTATTTATTTTAAAATTATAACAAATAATTATATTAAATAAATATATCTATAGTATAATAGTATTAGATATATAATTGTATTATCGTAAAAAAAAATTAAATTTCTTTTTTCATGATACATAATTTTAACTTAAGTAATAACATAATATTTTTCAAATAATTTATCGTATATGATTTTTCTTTAATAAGTTATTTCTCTTTTTTGTTTTTATTTACTCTATGTATTTTAGCGCTTTTATAATTGAACACTATTGATTTTAATTTTTTTAAGAATTTTTTATGGAGTTAAAAATTAGAGAACTGAAGTTATTTTCTTCACTCATAGTAAAGATACTCTTTTGTGAAGGTAAATGTTGGACACTTAATTTTCTCCTTATATGCCGATATAATTATAATGGTATTCAATCACTTGCATACAATATTTTAATATAAATCATTCATGATATTATGAATTTGCTATTGTAAAATGTTGTGTTGGTCTGAATAAAATGTTCATTTGTCTTTAATTAAGAAAAAAATAAAGATAAAAGTACAAGAAAGTGATATTTATTAATTAATTATCAAATAAAAATAAATATTTATTAAATATTTTTATCTATTATGCTTCCAAGCACCTTAGAAACACAATAATTTGAAATAATTTCATAATTAAGCTTTTGGAGGCAATTTGATAGTATTATAAATTTTAAAACAGTTATTTAATTGAGATGCAAAATTAATCATGAGTTTTAAAAATTGTGCGTTAATATTTAAAATTTTTATTCAAAAATAAAAATTTTGTTGAGGTAAATTCTCTATCTTTTGAGTGACTGTGTTCTTGGTCTAAGAAGCCATTGCACAACTGAAGGGTAAAATTGATTTACATCACGTTGTAATTATTCATGACTAAACTATATATATTATGTAAAAAGGTAGTACATATTTGGAATAGCATTGCATTAGAAAATATTGACTTTTTGCATTGCATTGACTTAAACAATAAATAAATATCGTAAACATAAATGAAAATGACTCTTAAATTTTTGCATAGGTGTGAGAGAAATTGTAATTTTGATTAGACGTCGCAATGCATGTAAATTATGTTTCATAAATCATTTAAAAAAGTGAGATCATTTAAGTATGATTCTTGAATCAAATGTAAATGCACTATGTTTGATAAATCATTTAAAAAAGTGACCATTTAAGCATAATTCTCCAATTAAATGTGAATGGACTATATGATAAATAATAATAATAAAAAAACTACTCAAAAGTACCTTCATCAAAATTAGATTATTTTATAAACTGAATATTAAAGGCATAACTATAAAAAATATTATAAAATTTTTGAATTGGCCTAATTTTAAGGCTTGTTATTTATTATAGCCCAACTTATATTTTTCTTATGTTCTTGGTCAAAATTTGAATACTTGATGAAAATGTGTTAACTCTTTGTTTTCCTCTCAAACACAAAATCACACAATTTGTATATATATATATATATATATATATATATATATATATATATAAACAACAACAACTATCTCGTCCTTTGCAAACAAAATCACAATAGGAACCGCCAAAATTGAAGAACAATGACACAAGTGATGAAATCACCATGAATGAAGTTACATTCTCAAAAATAGGTATGCTTTGTATCCTAAATCTCAAAAATCAAAAATTTGTTATAATTTTATTTATTTATATTTAGCTAATTGATGTAAAAGGCTTTGAAATCAATTAAGGCTAGTTTTTGTGCATGTTTTTTGCCCTTTGGATTGGATGTATGATGAAAAAGATAAACATGTGAGAATATGAAAAGAAGAATAATTATTTCTTTTACAAAATTCATTGAGAGACCCTTTTTAAATTGAGCTCTCTCGATGAAATAAAATTATTTTTGAAAGTATATATTATTATTTATTTATAGGTTTAAATTATGTGATATGTTTATATTATAGAAAAAATTTTATCGAAATATTTCGTATTTGCTAATATATATATATATACACACACACGTACACGAATCAATTCTTATTTGCCAAAATAAGTATGGACAGAGATAGAATGATAAAATTCATTGTACGTTGAGCTAGACAACATTGAATGCTTGGCACAACATTATTAACAAAACAATGTTCTCAATTACAAACCTTAGTATTTTAGATTACACGTTTTTTTTTCTAATAATATTTCAATACATATGTTATACCAACAAATAACATACAAAATTAAGCATCTTCCATTGAAAATGCTGACTCTACACATACTAAGAATCTATTACCACATGTTGCACAGTTGAACTCAATTAAAATAGTAGAAGGGGTGTACAAGGGAGTGGTACTGTGATCCTTTTATGCACCTACACATGAGGCAAATTTTCAAATAATAGCAATGATGTTAGAGCGGATAGAGCAGAAAATGGGGTAAAAGTATGTTGTTTGAACATTTTAATACTATGAATTACATCATTTTAGTAGTTTATATTACATGTATGCTGGTGTAGCCATTTATTTGTGTAGAGGTGTGAATAGGCTTAGATCTCGCATTTCGAGGGGCGAATGTAACATGTTCTGCTTCTCATTACACACCACTTTTATCATCTTCATCAAAATTGCTAATAAGTATAGTTCTTAGTTATATAGAAGCATAGCACACATCCCCAATCCTTTAATATAGACTTGTAAATGAACTATTCAATGAAATTAAGGTGATGCATCTTGATACAGAGGCATGATTCAAGCGATAGAAAGAGTTATTTCGATCTAAAATGATCTTGTTAGGCAAGAGGTGCAAATATTCAAGACATAGATATTTGGATGTTTTGAGTCTTTCTCCAATTTCTCTCATGTATAATATACTTTTTGTGAAATACATTATAATACAACTATTGTTACTGCTTTTATACTTTACACTAATGTTTATTATTAAACATATATGATTATATAAACTTGGATAATGATAACTTTGCAAATATCATCATAGGTATTGTAAAGGGATTTAAGCCTGGGCTTGGCCTATACATGTGGCAAATGAGAATTTCTCTCTCAATTTGCTCAGCAAATATAAGCATCTATACAAAAGTGTAAAAAAATTGTTAGCTTGTTTGTAAATCCTAATAATTTGAAGCAAAAGACTTTTGGAGCATTGCGAATGCATGAATAATGTGCTTAGTTCTTATATTGGATGAGAAACGCTATTGTCGCATTTGTTCATTTACCTAAAATCATTATATTGCCTATATTCTTAACTTGTCACTATTTGATTTATAGATTCGAACATGTAATAACTATTACACAGTTGCGAGAATTATCTTTTACTAATAACTCATATAAATGTGTAAGGCCTATAGTATTACATATATTCAAAATCACACTTCACATATATAATATTTACAAACAAAATTATTTTGATAATCAAGTAAGGTTATAAAATTTTCAATCCCTTCTACAATATTTTTATACATAATCACAAAAAACAAAATGTATTTAAATGATTTTTCGACAAAATGCTCACTACAAAGTTAAAGGATCGAAGATTAAACTACGACCTCCTCGAAATTGTTTAATCTTAAAATATTTTATTTTATTTTTTTAAAAAAGAGTAAATAATTACTTAGTGAATAGATAGATGACAATGAACTAAAATTTCAATATAGAAGTAAGAGTATTATATTTTAAAAATATAACAATTCATAAAATTTTAATCATTCATTTATATTTAAACAAGTCATCGAAAAACATTCTTATATAATATCTGTAAATTATCAAGTAAAAATTTAGACTTGCTTGAAACTTTTTCCTAATACATATCATAGTACACCTTTGGTGGATATCTTAAGATCCGTTAATGAATTATTTTACGTTATTATATAAAATCAAATCATTGAACCCATTCATTTGTGTTTACTTAGATTTACTTAAATAAGAGGTGCAGTGTTGGATATTAATTATATTTAGTAGTAACCTCTTCTTTATGTCATATCAAGTGATAAAGGCAAAAATAGATAACCTTTCCCTTTACCATTTTTTCTAGTAAGAGCATAAATGCATATATATAAATGCAAGTATAAATTTATGCACAAACACACTTCTATAGAGTACTCACACCATGTCTCAAATTATAAAATTATAAATATATTTTCTCATCATACTCATCAAATTATATATTCACAGATAACTTACACAATTTTTAAATTATGTTTTTATATAAATCCACTTTACTCCAACATTTCAAATCATATTTATAAAATAATTTATAAATCCAAAGTTTATAAAATAATCAAATATTTAAATTTATTTTATCAAAAAGTATTGAAAATAAATTTATATTTATAAAATATTTAAATCAATATCATTGAAAAATATTTAAAAACACATTCATTTACTTACATTTCATAGAAAGATAATCACTCCCAAAGTCAATTTTCTTACTGAGCAGGGTTTTCTTTTGTCATATTAGGTCTTAGACAAGATTTATATATACATGATATCAATATGTCGAAAATATAAAAATATGATCTTGATGTAATGTATGTGATGTATATGTTCCTAGTTGATATTTATCAAGGCATTATCGTTAACTCATAAATTTGTTTATTGTACCAAAATATACTTATTATTATAAATCAAAGGAATAGAAATTTATATTAAATTTTAGTATCAAAATCGTTACAAATTCTGAATTTTGATCATATATAGTTATAAATTTTTAAAATTTATGATTTATACAATTTAACACTAATTTACATCACGCTTTTTTCTACACTTATAACACTCATTCAATTTTATTCTTATTTATTGAAATTATTTAATATGACCTAGAAATCATGTGAACTAATTTAGCTAAATTTAAGTCATACATGTCACCTACATATACGGATCATTAAATTTATTCCTTCCTATATACAAATATGAATTCACATTCATTTAAAAATTCAAATATATTCATATACACAACTTAATGTAAATCACTTTTTAATATATATTTATATAAGCATCAATTTCATCATATATTCAAGCCAAAAACATATACACATAAATACTAAATTTCAACTACTTAGGGTTTCTTAAATCAAAAATCGTAATATGATTTCAATTGGCTTCTAACATAATTTTAAGTATGAATAATATTTAAAAAACTTACCATAAGCTTTCTAAGCTCAAAATCCCTTGATTTTTTTCTTGAATTTTCTCTCCAATAAAACTAATTGAAAATTAAGTGTTCTCTTAGGTTTTATGGTTTGATTTTTGGTTGTTTATTGTTATAGGATTTGTCTACAATTTTTCTAAGACGTTTTGGTAGGTCATCAATGATAGATGGTAAAAGGGATAAAGAAGGAAGATAATGGTGGAAGCTTGAAGAAACTTGGAGAAGATGGAAATGAGGCAAAATTTGGCCATGCTGGGTATTTGTAGTCAAATTTTGATTTTAACTTTTTATCCACCAATCATAGCAATTAGGACATATAGATAATTTTTGAATTTATTTTATAATTAATAAATTATAAAATTACTAATTTATCCTTGATTTAATAAAAAATTCTAAAATAACCTTACTTGTTTTATGAAAATATCAATTATTCTATTTCCTCGAATTTTAATGATTTCTAACTTATATAAATAATAAAATTAAAAAATTAAATAAATAACACATAAAAATATTCATAACAATATGTGCCTCAATTTAATGTCAACTAAATGATTATATATATTTGGTTTAATACTTTTATATGCATGATATACTATAAACATGCCATAAATGAGAATATAATGCATCTAAATAGTTTTGAGAATTTTTTTGTATGGGCTCTACATAAATATATTAGAGGGTGACCAGGTTATTTGATTGAAAGATGATGTAATTTGTTATCTATGCAACAAAATGACTTTTTTGAAAGTCATGCCAAGTGTATGCCTAAGGTTTTACTATCATTGTTGAGACATGACAACTTTTATGCCCACATAGTGGAGTTGTTAGATGACAAGTTGACATTTGTGATGACTTGATTATGTTAAGGTGTATAGTAGCAAGATGCATGTAGGGGCAATTATGGTATATTTATTTATAAGTACATTAAATACTCGGGCTTGTATATAATGGTAGACAATTGAGAAAGAAAATAGCTCTTAGTTTATAGTCTTAGCATATATGCTAGTTTTTGATAGTTGTAGATTTTGTTTATTTGACTTTCTACTATTATATGTATTTCAATAATATTTTTTTTTTGTATACATTGCTCCAAAGTGCATATGATTAAGACTTTCAAAATGTTGCATATTAGTCCATATTAAACTAACTTTGAAAACTGTGCATATAAATTCTATATCAATTTGGAAACTATGGATCTCTAACTTACATGCATCTAAGTTCTATTTTTGAATAGAAATCCAATCTTTTTCAATTAAATAATTTTTGATAAATCTGAATCCATTCAAATACATATTCAAAGACAATTCAAATTATATTAATACAATACAAATCCAAATCCAGATGGAAATTACATATTCAAGTACCTATTCAATTAAATATTTCATCAAATATAATAAGGTTATTCAAATACAAATTCAGACCAGTATGAAAATTACATATTCAAGTGCCTATTTTACTAAATAGTCTTTGACAAACTAAAATACATATTTTAATATAAATTTAAATAGAAATTTAGCCTTGAAATTTAATTAGAAAGTATGGTTCATGTACAGTGATGGCAAGAACATCTTTGTTATTTCACATATCAATAGGCCGTGGATGAAAAATTAATGAAAGCAAGCAATGTCTGTGTAATACTCTCATTTTAATATTAAATTAGACTAAATTCATCCAAAGCAAAGAATATAACTTGTTGACAAGTTTTTAATACTTTACAGTCCTTTCTACAATACAATTGAAAGTGCATTGCTATTGTAAACCCTATCACCATTCGATGAACTCTCCAATGATCCTTTAAAGATAATCATCAAATAGAATCTCACTATCTATGTTAAATACATGTGCATTGTCAGAGATTCAGCGAGAAATATATTGATAGAAATAAAAACATTATTGAAAAATAATGTATTTTAATCCTTCGAAGACAAAAACTCATTGAAAAATGAGTTATCTAGTAGTGGCTAAAGGTGTTTCATTATCTAAAAATTAACAAGTATGCTTTTAGTATGGCCAAAGTCTATCATTTGCTTTTTGATACTATGAAATTTCACATTAGTCAGAAGTAAACTTAGGTTATACCTTATAAGTGCTCTGACTTTTTAATTAGTATAAGACCTTTTAGATATAAAACTTGGGATCTTGGGTTTTAGGAACAAAAATATGCAGGATCAAGATTGGGCCGGTTGTGTCACCCTAAACCATTAAAGTGGATAATATCATTCTAGTTAGATTGAGTAATCACAAATGATATTAGAGCCAGCTCGTTCAACCAAAAATATGTCAACAAGAATGTTAGACCTTAAAAGTAATGAATTGTGAAGTCTCATATTATTAGTAGTAAGCCTAGGCTGTGCCTTATAAATAGTTTGATTTCTTTAACTATTACAATAGTTTTTAGATTTAGAACTTAAAATCTTAGGTGCCATAAATAAAATCGTGAAAAGTTAAGATTGGCTTGATTTTATCACTTCAAGCTACCAAGGTAAACAATATCATATTAATTGGATTAGATCATCATAGATAGGGCACAAACTAATGGAAGAATTCGGACACATTATGACAAAAATTTTGATAACTTCAAGTGTGGACATTTGCTTTCTTGTGGTAGCATGAGAAAAGACATTGTTTATAAATTGATTTTAATGTCAAACTTATGCATTTGTATTAAATTAGGACACAACAATTGTAGAATAGTTTTGCATGCATTAGATTTGATGAATTTTCTTAAGTAGTTTAAAATATAAAAGATAATAGCATTGCAAAGTTATCACGACGAAGATGATAAAATTGGTTCTAGTGTCGTTGAAGCATTCCTATTGTTGCATCCTTAGTGAGGTTGAGGCAAGGAGTGATTTATGGTTATTTATTAATCATTTGTTTTTAGACAAGATAAAGAGAGATGAATTCAATAAGATGGATGATCCAAAATTAAAGCCTAAATGGCTTAACAATGAGAAAAATTAATTTACAATATTAATTTTGGAGAAAAATAAAAACTTGATGTTAATAGATTTCATTTAAAGATATTTTGTAATTTAATGAAAAAATTGTTGGTTTTACGATCTATTTTTGTTTGCATTATTTTATTAGTATTTTGTTTTAATTTTATGATTTATTTTTGAATTTTTTAATTAAATTATTTTAATTTTATTTGTGTTATGTTGTGCTTAATGATTTTAATTATATTAGTGTTATCTTGTACAAAACACAATTATATAAGTTTTATGAATGCAACATTTTGATTAGATTAGTGTATTTAAAAAAAATTACAAAATTAAGCATGTGATCATTTTACTCATATGCATATGATATATTTTTATTACACACTTACACATATATATATGTATGCATGTATGTATGTATTTATTAAGTATGCAGTAAATAAATTTCATGGGTAATTAACAAAACAACATATACCTCCCCTGAAAATAGTAAAATTTTATTATTTTATTAAAAATACAAAATTTATTTGTTGAAATATATTAATATTTTCTTTATAATTACTTGTTTTCTTTTGTTTTTATTTTTAAGTATAAAAATCACTTATTAAAAAGTTAAAAGTATAAAAACTAGTATTGAATATATTTTATTGTATAAAATATATTCTTAAAATAGAATTCATTAAAGAAAATAAAACAAACCAAAACGAAAGAATTTGCTAATTGTTTAATTTTATATTTGAAGATACTTTTATAATTTATTAAGAAAAAGTATTTTTTGAGAATAAAAAATAAAAACATGCATGTTTGATATTTATAGCTGAATATTTTAAAAAAAAAACTAAGTTAGTAGTGTTTTAGTATTATTTTAGAAATATAAAATATAATTTTTACACTTTCAACTTTTAATAAGTGAATTTTAAACTTAAAAATTAAAAAAAAAATATTTCTCACTAATAAAAGAGTAATTTCATATTTTTATTATTTTTAGAGGAGGTATCTATATTTTTATATATAGTTTTATCTATTTATTATTTTAACAAACTTCAAAGGAGATATATGTTAATTATCTTACATTTCACACTAAAGTAAAGAGTAAATTGAATGATATATATGCACATAATTTAACATTAAAATACAAATAAGTAATTACACACACATATTTATATGACAAAAAAACTTACATATCTATTCTAGTCTTTAAATATTTAAAACACATTTTTAAGCTTTTTTTTTCAATAATTAGATATAAAAGAATTATTTAAAACATAATTCTCTTATAATTTATTTTTACCAAACTTTCTCCCAACTTATTATAAAAAATGATAATAATAAAATATTTTTGTTTGCATTAATTTAAGTTGTTAACAAGTGATTACAGTGTTAGACTATGGATATTTTTAGAATTCTCATCACATATTTATGTAAACCTTACCATTGTCATCATTGTATAAGCTTTCATTTGGCCATAAAAGATGATTAAACTTTCAAGTACTTTGACTTATTCACATCAAATAACAAAGAGTGTTAATGTCATGTAAACTTACTACTTTTTTTGGATGGTCTTAACTGTAATACATAAAATATAAAATATATTTAATTTTTTCAATTTTTATATTTATATTTTAAATTTTTTTATATTATACATTTCAAGTTTTACATTAATTATTTTTATTTTTGTATTTTATGTTTTAAGTTTTATATGTTATCTCTTTTAAATTTTATATTAATCATTTTAATTTTTTTTTATTTTATTTCTTAAGATTTATACTAAAAGATGTAGGATACATAGATGTACATTAGCCAAGTTCATTGTCATGTTTGTTATGTAGAATGGTTGAGAGTTTTTAGTTTTGGAGAATGATTTATAGTAAAACCCCTCTATATTAATACTCTATATAGAAATAATTTCATGTAATCGTAAAAAATTTCAATCCTAATTTGAACCAATTATAAATAAGAATAAACTATATATTATAGCAATTTATAAATTTTTTAAATTCCGTCTTAAAAGATTTATCTCCATATAATACTAATAATTAAAATTCATGCTACGTACTAAAGAAAAAAAATATTTTTCTAAGTTTTTGTAGACAATAATTTATTCTTTAGAGTGGTTACATAATAACTCGTCAGTATAGACATCTTTTAGTTAAAACCAAAATATTTATAATTTCTCAAATATATTTAAAATTTTTTGATACAAAACTTTTTGTATTTATATAATATCATCTTTAGAATTATCTTATTTTTTACTTATCTAATTGTAGTAATGATTTTTTGTTTAGTTAAAACATACACGACTTATTATTCATTTAAATAATTGAGAAAAATATCAATATTTATTTGATTAGTATAATAAAGTTATCAAATTTAATCACTTAATTCTGCAATGACTTTTTGATCATTTTCTTTTGTTTTATTTATAACTTGTAATTTATCGATATTTGGAGTCCTAATTTTATAATGTTTAAAATAATTAGTAATTATTTGTGATTTTACATCAATTTTCCATGCATAAATTACATTTAAAATTTCATCAAGAGCACTTACATTTTCTTGTTCTAGGACACAATCTTATATTTGTTTTAAGTATAGGCAATTAAAACACTGAGTAATAATCTTTAAAATTTCTAATGATGCCTACATCATATATTTAGATTTTAGAAGTGTTATTTGGTAGTAGGAATGAAAAATAAAAATATTTACAAATGAGTTAAAAAGTAACCCAATAACTTTTTTGTCGTTTGCACTAAAAATAATTAAGTCAAGATAATAATTTTTATAATTATACCTCTATAAGGTTATAACCTCCACATTATAATGAAAATAGTTTGATCCTAACAATATGACTATAAGGAGATTTTACTATATTTTGGACTAAAATGACTCATTACCTTTAGAACAATATGATACACTTGTCTCTCCATTGAACATGCCAAATTGTTTTATTACTCTTCTACCTTTATTAATTGATTGTTATTATTTTATACTAATTTATTTTTATCTATGCTAACATTTGTTTGATAGTTTTGTGACAGATTTATCTTTTAAAAGTAATTTATGTAAAAAAAAAAAAGAAGAAATATTATTTCATTCTATCAACAATATCTTTATAATCTCTATTCTCCGAATTTGGCATCCCTTTTGTCAATATTAAGTTTTGTTATCTCTTTATTAATGTCTAATAATGAAAATATCTTTTAATTATATCTAACATTGTGCATGTTTAATTTTACAAGCTATTTAAATATGAACACAAGGATATTACTGAAACATAACATTAAATACAATATTAGCTGATAACGTTACATATATAAGTTCATTTATAAAAACTCATGTTACAATGTTATATCATTATTACATGTATGATATTTTCATAAGAACAAATAATAAATTATTGGAGTAAAAGAAAAATAAATTAAGTTGAACACATAATAACAATAAAATTTTGTTATATCAATTTATATAAAAAGAGTTTATAAAAGAGTTTGTATCCCTAGTATAATCATAGTGCTAAATTTAAATAATAAAATGTTAATTTCATTATTTTTAACAAAATTTGATCTTAAACATAAATCATTTTGAGATGTCACTACCAACATATTTTTATAGTTTTTCAATTAAAAAACTAAGTTGAATTTCATACTAGATCCATTTGTAGATATTGGTTTTCATATCAAATTCTAATTTTGAAAAATTCCTTTTACACTCTTGAACAAATTAGATCCTTCCACTGATGTTGGGGGTCATGTTTGGAAGGCAAGATTAATGTGACCCGTGACTAATGTTTGGAACTTTTTCAAATGACAATACAAATATTCAATACCTAATCATATAATTTTCATATAAATTAATTTTAACGTGATCTTGTATGATAATTTTTAATGAACAAGTAGGTCTAAATGAATTCCAAACGATTAGTCTAGTCTAATCTAGCGTACCAAATAAAGCCAATAAAACACTAGATTTTGCCTATAGTATTTGTTAGATCTTATCCACTTACAAAGGTTTGCCTGCACAAGGAACCTAAAAGGAGAAGCAAATGCAAATGCAAATGGGAACATCAAGCTGTGGTTGGTGTAGAAGTATTTCCAAATTGATAAAATAAAAAAACATATATTCAGAAACTTACAAATCGAAAAGAGAATTTTTAAAATAAAATACAATAAAGTCAAGAAAGCTCAGCTGAGCTGCCAACCAAATTCAGAACCTTCTACTTGTGACGTCCAAATACCCTGAATTTCTTTTAGCACATCGTAACCTTTCCGTCTTTCTATCCGTTTACACTGCGTGTACTTCTGACGATCAGGAAATAGATGTTCATTTTAAGGTCCCACCCTGACTAGCATGGATTCTTAGTTAAGTTTGACATAAATTTTATGATTAAAGTTGTTTGTCGACTGTGGTAGTTTGCTTTAATGGTAAAAAAAGTTTAGTAAACATTCGTTTTTTATACATCATCAATTTCATCTTATTATCGGCAAATAATCACCTTCCAGTTGAATGGTGAACACTTTCAGTTAATAACTTCGTCATATTATTTATTACATTTCGCTAAGCAGTGGATCAAACACACCGTAATATAATTCCTTCCACCGAAGCTTTTTTCTATTTGCAAGAACTGAGTGATTACCTAATTAATTAAGACACAATGTAGAAAATAGGGCACGACCAAATCTTTCATTAATTGGTTGGAGCGTGTCAAACAAATGCTTGATTAGTGAGCAGACCAATGCATTACATGGGTGGGAGAAAAAAATATAAAGACATTTAGGCATGGAAAAAGAAAAGTCAAAAAGACACTTTAGAAAACTCCAAAAGCATTATTATATTTCAGATCATTATCATACCATTGTTCATTGATTGAAGAAGAAGAAATAAATGTGGAATTTTTTAGATTGAAGAATCTGCAAGTTATATAAAACTATATAATATTAATAATAGCACACCTACATGAATTTAACTCGTCTTATTTGTTGCCAATAAGATTACTTTACTATTTAATCATACCCCTACTTGCTAATTGTCACGCATCTATGTATACGAATCTCTCTCTTGATTTAAATTTTTAATTTTGGATCCAACTTTGCAAATATCTGATAAAATTTTATTACAAATTCTTTTATAGTAATTAAAATATATTAATATTGTGGTTCATAAATCTAGTTACTTATAGAATTAGTTAGTATTTTGTGATTCGATATAAAAAGATAAAATAAAAAATAAAAAAGTCAAGTATATATGATAAGCCTCATGCGTTAACACATTTAATTCTCCTTGTAACTCGTAGGAACTCTACTAAATTCGCAATAAAATAAAAAAAAAATAATATTTGGATTGGCGGGTCAAACTAATCAGCTTGCCATCGAAGAGAAGAGTTAATTAAAGAAAATGTTAATCATTGGGATCACATGGTGGGTCTGATCCTTATCTCTCTATGTATACTGTACGCATGCTTCATTGCCAGCATACTCTTGCATGTGTGTATGTGTGTGTGTGTGTGTTTACTACCATGCATGGGTTGTATTAATTAGTCAATCAATTTTATTAAAATAATAATAGTGCGTTGAAATATGCTATGCATATGCTTGTTAATTCCCATCTCTCTCGCTATATACAAGGATTCGTAACCTTAAAGCATACGTTTCATCTCATTTCGTTCTTCTTAATTTCCCTTTTGTAAGAGACACCGAAATCAAAAAGAGAGAAGGAAATTAAAATCATCGAATTTCATTACATTGCATTTCTCATGAACTGTGGAGTCGTATTGGGTTTCTATTGCTGGGATTGGTGGTTCTTAACTGCCCTTCTTCTCTTCTCCGCTTCATCTAATTCTTCCTGCTAATTAATTAATTTCTTTCCTTTCCTTCTTCCCTTTTTTAGTTTTTTTCCCCCCTTAAATTAGAGTAATTTTTCTGTGAAATATTTGATGGAGTCTACAAATATAAGCTGCTGTGATAAGGGTTTGCTGGAATATGTAAGAAAATCGACACCACCACCATTTCTGTTGAAAACTTACATGCTCATCGAGGATCCGGCCACCGACACCGTCATATCGTGGAACGGGAACGGGACGGGGTTTGTGGTCTGGCAGCCGGCCGAGTTTGCAAGAGATCTTCTACCGACGCTCTTCAAGCATAGCAATTTCTCTAGCTTTGTCCGGCAGCTCAATACCTACGTACGTATAATATCATAGTATTCATATCCAATTTGCGATTTATTTACTTCATATAAAAAGCTGAATTATTCTTACATCAAACCTAGCTTAGTTCAAAGTTTCTGGGTTCTTAATTAAATTCATTATATCAAAAGTTTTGGTGAAAAATAGAGGTAATCAAGTCAGAAGATTCATGGTTTTTTCACTAAAAAAATTACTCAGTATTATATACAGGAAATATGTTCAATACTCCCCAACCTTTTTTTTTTTTGGTCTAATACTCCTCCAATACCTCCATAATTTTCCAGAAATACTCAAATACTACTGATGTTAATGTCATTGACTTTGAAAAATTATTATAATTTTTCAAAAAGACTCGTGCAAAAGTCATGAGTGTTAGGCCAATTAATGGTAATCTCATAAAGGAATTTGAATATTTCAGGTTATCAATATATTAGGTGAAAATTAGGGAATATGATAAGGTGTCTGAACAAATTTGTTGTTGTATGTATATATAGAAAAGCAAGTTAAACTTGGACTAGCAGGGTAATTAATGCTTAAATCTTTAAATAATTAAGTCATACACTGACATAACTCATATTGGGTTTATTTTAAATCGTCTTAGAAATTAAGAAAATAAATATCCTTTAAATTTGCTGCATGTGTAATTGCTTGTAGGGATTTCGAAAAGTTGCAACGAGCAGGTGGGAGTTTTGCAATGAAATGTTTCGGAAAGGCGAGAGAGACCTCTTAGGTAACATTCGTAGAAGAAAAGCATGGGCAAACAAGCAACAACCAGCAGCAGCAGCGGCTACTGCAAACCAAGCCGTAGCACAAGAATCCGATGAAGATCAAAGAACGTCGTCGTCGACTTCATCGCTGTCGGAGTTCAGTACCCTAGTGGATGAAAACAAACGTCTGAAGAAAGAGAATGGAGACTTGACCTCGGAGCTTAGCTGCATGAAAAGGAAGTGCAAGGATCTGCTTGATGTGGTGGCGAAGTATGCTAATATGGAGAAAGAGGAGGAAAACGATAAGCAGATTATTCAGAGGCCTTTGAAGTTGTTTGGAGTTAGGTTAGAAGTTGAGGGAGAGAGGGAGATGAGGAAGAGAAAGAGAATTGAGATAAGTGAAAGCGCATGCATCTTACTCTCTCAATCATGCAAATAATAATAATAATAAAGAAAAAGAATTTGATAATTATAAACTACTCAATTAAAGCGAAGAAGTAGTAGAGTAATTATCAATATTAGAAGATTAAATTACTGTGGATTTGATATTAATATAGTGATGATCTTAATTATGATGTATGTACATTTATAATAAGGTACTCTTTCAAAGGCATGTAAGTGAGCCAGCTACTTGTTAATGAAGAACTAAGAAGTAGTAGCTCGATTGAAAGTTGGAGCTAGATGATAATCCACATGTAATATTGATGATCATTCCATCTATATATGTTTGCATTGTAATTATTTTATTCTTCCAAAATTAATTAGGTGATAATTTGGGAGCAAGCCTTTTGTTATTTCATGGATTTAATAGTTATAACATGTTTCTCTCTGCTCAAGCTAGCAACCAAATTCACATATAATAAATTTGGATTTGATTTCTATTAAATTTGAAAAATATATTGTCTTAATTAGGGGATTGTCTATAGTATATTCAATGTATTATGTGCAAAATTTTCAATTCTTAAATTAATTATTTTGAATTTTTTGTACAAATTTTAAGTTATTTTGATATTAATTTTAAGTTTTTCATTGATTGTTTAACTTTCATGTTTTATATTTTAAGTTTTTATTGGTTGATTGTTTCAAGTTTTGTATTAATTATTTCATATTATCATTAAGAATTTATGATACATTAAATATATTAGCAATTTTTTTTAGTTAATTATAGTTCTCAACAAATAAACTCAGTAAATTAGTATCCGAACATATATGGTGTTGAAATATCTGTAAAAGTTTGAGTGAATTGAATTCTAAGTTTAATTATGTGGATAAATTAATTCATATAAAAGAAAAGATAAAAAATTAATGTCTTTCTAATCTACTCCCCGAAAATAAAGCATGTTAATTAAGTGACCTAATTTTGAACATTATATATGGATTAGGGAGAAAATATTGTCTCATCAATTGTTTGGCACTTACTAAGTATCATATACACATGCATATAATATTTCCAATTGTTAATTGTGCTCACAATTATTAAGGTAAAATAAGAAGGCTATATTTCAAATTAAGATAATTGATGCGCCTTTTAATTTAATAAAATGAAGTTGTCTAATTATCAAGTATAAAAATAAAAGTGAATGATTATATTAATTAAACACTTTAGTTATTATATTTATATAATTAAAATTAAGAACCTAAAAAAATAAAAATAAAATCAATATCACAACTCGTATATACTTTATGTTTAAGAGCATCTATAGAAGGAGAATATAATTTGTAGGACATGTGATTTGACATGTCCCTTATGATACATGAACACAAAGGTAAGAATTCCCTGTTTGATGTGGAAATTAACTAATAGATGTTTGAAATTGTAGCACAACTACAAAACAATCTTCATCTGACGAGGAAAAATAGCCTTGAAAATTGAAAATTTTGATTGCAAATTACTCCAAATTTTGAATTGTTTCAAGCTGACGATATGCATGCATATAAATAAACAAATAAATAAATAACATGTTGACATATCTCCATTCCATGATGTCTCTCTCTCTCTCTCTCTCTCTCTCTATATATATATATTGCAATAACACAAGCATACACCCTAAAGGAGATGGAAAATTATATATACAAGGATTAGTTTTACTCTTCCAAGACTGTTAGAATTCGTTAACAAAGAATTAATTATTTTGTAGAGTGAAAACCCCAATGAATTAATGAGAATACAAGGTACAATTTTAGGTTAAATTTTCAACTTAATACGTCTAGCATCTTTGAAACTCTTAGCGAAAGAGTTTGGTAGAAGAATAATTTTGATGTCTTCTAAGCAATCAGACAAAAAGAAAAATCAATCAAATCAGGTTAGATTTTTTTTTTAATAAAAAAAACCTCTTTTTGCAGAAAATAAAAAAAAAA
>CP135533.1:5075413-5171718 GCA_032402905.1 Khaya senegalensis
AAATTTATAATTTAAATTAAAATTTACAAGATCATTAAATAAAATAAAATATCACATTTGTAACAATATTTATATATTTTCTAATTAATTAAAAATTGACAAAAAAATTAAAACATAAAAATTTACTTGTTTTTTAATTTCTGGTTGAAATGCTATATCACCATTGTATAACTCGTAGAAAAACTAAATATTGAAAATAATTAAAATTTGAGAGTTAATCACATTTGAAGGAGAAGTATTGTATTTATAAGTATAAAAAGTAGGGTTTAAGGGTAAAATTGTCTTAAGTAATTATTTTAGTAAGATTAATTTAGAATTGGTTAAAAATATCAAAAAAACCTTAAAATAAAGCTATTTTCGAAAATTTCCCTTGATCCTTTTGTCAGCCCAAAATCTTCTGAATGATGAAGTTCATACAATCGAAAGTGCTTAAAGCTTAAATATATACATTGCGGATTTCAAATACTAGGGGGAAAAAGCAAAAATCATTTAATCACTTACCAATAATAATAAGGGTCGGAAAAGTCGGAGGTATACAAGTATGGATGATAAGTCATGAATCATGAGTTTAGTGCAAAGTGATTAAATATGGTTTCCAAAGTTGATTGGCTTTCAATACATTCATCAGTTTGATAAGCCTAATTAAAATAAAATGGGCAGGATTATTAAAGACGAAAGAGGTATTGAATGTAATTTCACCTGTTCCGTTCTAGGTGTCCAAAGACGGCCGGAAGAGAGATAGCTTCTCCGAATGGTAACTGCGGTCAAAGTCTGGAACATTGACTGGTTGAATTGTGAAAGACAATTATTGTGAGGAGGGAAGGAAAGAACCAAACCAACAGCATCAAAAACAGAGCCTTTATGCATACATTGCTAACAAACACAAGTTCGGCAATTCTTATCAAGGCCATTACTATTAATTTTGTATGATTCAACTCGTGTTAGCGAAACACATAATCTTTGCAGAAAAACTGTTTTTGGGGTTTACGGCTGAGGTTATATTCTTTTATATTCAAACCAGCATCTACACCCACTGGCATCAGACCCTTAACAAGCTCAGCACAAAGCCTCATACTTAACAGTACGGCCTTGATTTCATGCTGGTATTACCATTCTTCTGACAATATCAAGTACCACCATTGTCCTCCAAATCAGTTGCCACATATTTCACTTAATTACTGAAGATATGAAGAGGAGTAAAGATAAAATGCCAAACCAAAGAACATTAATATGGGAAAGAATGCTGCCAGATTTTCAGTTTTTCAAATTTTCTCTCTAGAATACCACAAATAGCAATATTGAATATGTATTAAAATACTGTCATGCATCATAACTAGAATCCACATAAAAACCATAAAATACTGCCTTCACCTGATATTTTACACTCAACCCTGGAATGTTGAGCCAGGAAATGAAGATAGGATGAATGAATCAATCACTAAAAACTTTTCTTTGGATAGCCACCACTCACAGAATATTGGCAATAGTATACCACCCACACGAAGTCAAAAAACAAGTCAAATACATTGTGAGGAAGAGAAAAAAACAACAATAACATGTAAAATAATGTTCGGTAATTATTATAAATATACAGCACCAGTCACTAGACATGCACTAGGTGAAAATAAATCAACTGTAGTTACCAAGGAAAGAAAAAAAATTTAATAAATAAGGAAGTGCCAGAAGCAAATAATTTACCTTCGCATACAAAGAAGGAAAAGTGACAAAAGTAATTTTGTGAAATATGACCAACTTCAGAAAAGTAGTTGGCTGAAGTAAATAAGACCTCAAAAGTATCAGCATGTTCATGCAAATGACAGCAGAAACCCAGAACATAGACAACGGGAAAATTTTATCAATTTTTTAGACCTAAAACATGGTATATAAAACAAAAGCTTCTTGAAATAACGTGCACACGGTTAACTCAAATTTTTATTCACAAAGAAAGAAAGGAATAACAAATCATTGATAAATATTGCAATATCATATGGTACTAAAACTATTGTCATGAATGTCATTGCCAGAACTTGATCACTGAGGCAGGAAAGCATAGGAATTATTTTTTGTCCCATGAACTTTTATAAATCGCTAGTGCAGTTATGAGAAAGCAGTTTAGCACAGTTAATAAAAATTTAACAAACAGAAACCTGGAAGTGTTCAATTATATGTCACACCTTCCAGCAGAATGAGAAATATCAGAGGTAAATGAAGAAATAAATCAAAATGTATGAGAATCTGTCATACCATCTTGAACCAACAAAAATCCTTCAGGAACAGATGTAGAATTTGTAAGTGTCTTTATTCCTTCTTCATTACCAAGCTAGCATCCTATTATCAGTATGATTTCTCATGACAAGCTAATCTCTGCTGCTGATGCATTGTCTGGAGAAACGGAGGCAATAGCACTGATGCAAACTTCAATATCAACTAATAAGTTCCTTGGATAAGAAGGAAGGTCAAATAGCCGTCTTTGAATAATCTGGCAAAGGTGTTCCAAATCCACAGAGCTGACTTCCGTAGGTTTAACCTAGGGACAGGGGAAACAAAATTGAGTATCTGATTAGGCTCTTGAACTTTTGTCTCATGAATCTGCATATTGTTAGTTTCACATACATCAGAAACAAATTTTCATATATTATGAATTACCAGTAGCTCAAGATAATTTCCAAATCGTGATTTTAAATGCTGTGGACTTCCAATGCATCTTAGCTGGCCACCAACCTAACAGGATAGATAATGCATCTTAGATAGTGATTGCTAAGAAATGTCTCAATCCTTGAGCTTGCAGGATGAAAAGTAAATCCATACCATTATGCCAATCCGGGTGAATCCATACCATTCTGCCAATCCAGGTGCATAATGCTTGAGCTTCATTCATGCCATGGGTAGTAAGAATCACTGCAGTCTTTCCTCGTCTAGTTTATAAATGGGATATCACTTCCCCCACGAATCGTTTAGCACTAGTATCTATACCCGACATAATCAATAGTAAGTAGTTGCCCTGCACATTGAGCAGATAGACGACAAATAACATTGATGAAGGAAAGAATGAACCTATAAAGCACATATATTTTCTTAAAGACTGGGTGGAAAAACAATTTTGCAAAAAGACACAAAAATATGATTCATAACATTTTTTGTCAAAATCATAATAAAGTATTCTACTCAAATCAACATTTTCAACACCCAAGAATGTTTTGGAAGTGATAAATCTCCTAACTAAAATACTGCCTTACATGCAAGGGAATATGTTAAATTTTATTTCTTTACTTTCTGTTTGTATTTCTCTCTTCTCTCCCCTTAAACCAAGCTCAAACACGGACTCAGACCCATAATCAAAAGAATCCAATCAATTACCACCAGTCCACTTTTCTTGTTGTCTCTTCGTGTAACCAAACCAGACCTCAGTGAAATTGCATTAGAGGAAGCCAGGGAGAGAGATACTTACTTGCCAACTATCCTTATCTGGTCTGATTCGATGTCCATAGTTGTACAGCAGTACAGAGCTCGTTATCAAAAAAGATTTCATTTGTTATGTTTCTTACTACAAAGGTAAAAGCAAATCATTTAGAAAATACGTTGGGTTGTTCTTGGGTTTATGTGATGAAATATAATCTTGATAAAGGTGTTGAACATTCGAATCCAAGTGAGGTTGCTAGCAAATGTACTCATCTTTTGGAGCTCACGATTTCAAGACTCTCTACCGTTGATACACTAATTAGAGACATGCTTTTAATTTATTTTTGCACCTCTCTCCTTTCCCACTCGGTAACCTAAGCCCTTAAGACTGAAGTTGTAAAGACGGTGACAACATTGATGGAACTGTATTTTATTAATAATATGGTACATGTGTATGTTGGTCCAATCATTATTTTCCAGAGTTAGCAAATATTCCCCAATCTCGAAATGACAAGAAAAAAAATATTAAACTCGGTCCAATTAAACACACTTAGAAAATTCTATGCCTTAGTTGGGGGAGCCTGTCTAAGTAATCTCAAGGGATTTGCAATTTAGCAACGTGTGCAACCCTTCTAAAGGGATTTTATATGTCAAAAGTAATGAAAAATTCATATACCTGTGGATGGATCATCAAGAATGACTATTGGAGGATCTCCAATCATTGCAATTGCAACTGATAATTTGCGCTTGTTACCCTTACTTAGGTAAACGATGGTTTGTTAGCATGTTTCAGCAAGTCAAACTTGAGTACTTTTCCATGACAACCTGCCAACATGATTTGAAATATTATGGTTTGATAATATGGTTCTTAAGAAACATTTTATACAAGGCAGAATTAACTCTGATTACCTGACAATCGATGCTTTGTAAATTCAGTGACTTTGATTATAAGATCCAAATGCATTTAAGTGTGTAGCTATGAATTAACTCTATGCATTCAAACCCTAACTACTGAAAAGAAAACCTCAGAGCCTACTGAAGTTATAAGCAAATACAGGATAAATATGAAGATTGGTGATCATAAACTTTGATAATAAATGCAAACATCATCTATCCTGTAATTAGCGACTCCTTTTATCCTCGCATAAAGCTCAAGATGCTCTTGGACAGTCAAAAATTCCAGTAGAGCATCAAATTGGGGGCAATACGCAATCTATCAAGTAATTATACAGTAAAACAAGTCAGATTGATCAACAGAACATCTTTTAAACGGATATTGTACATTCAATCGTAAAAAGAATAGAAATAGTTGAATTAAAAGCAGTCCCATCAGTTGGATAATCTTCTGCATTAAAAAATTATGTTATTCAAAAATAGGAATAAAATATCTTTCACAAACCGCATCAGGTAAATCAAATTCAGGAACCAATTGGTCTAACATAGAAGCACATAAAGGACATTACAATTGTTGGAAATACCAGCCTTAATGCAGATGCCGTGGCTGAAGGTGACGAGAGGAAAAGATGATATCACGGAAGGAATGAAAGAATGACAGCTACATGCACAAATGTTTTGGATGGTGACCTAGATTTTGTCTTTTATGTGAATAGCTATTGTGAAGATGAAGACAAAATAAGAGATTTCCTTGTAACAGAATTGTAATCAATGGCTCAAAACTATAAAGCAAATAGGACAGGTGTAAGTAGTAGATTATTTTACTTTTCTAGTTCTCCAATTGCATGTAGTAGATCATTTTACTTTTCTTGTTCTCCAATTAAGGTCCTATATTTATAATCTCTACTCTGTAACGTGAACACTCATGAAATGAAATTCTGAAAGGCCTCTTATGGTTCTTCTTCATATTCATCATTTTTCTTATCCATTAACTTGGTATCAGAGCCAACTTAATAGACAACAGTCCAGGTAGCGTGTTGCATGCCACAAACACAACAAATATTTCTTCAAACAATAACTCCTTCACATTCACAAATCCTATCAAACTCACGAGCATTAATTACCCACCGTGGAAGTATCAAGTGCTGCTAAGCATTAGAGTAAATGGTCTTGAGGGTCTCATTAATGGCAGTAGAACCATTCCTAGGCTCATGAATGTGGCGGTCGATGAAGATCAAAACGTTATTACATCTTAAAACCCAGAATATCAGCAATGGATGAAGGAAGACCAGATGCTGCTGAGCCGGTTACTTTCTTCCATGACTGAGGGTGTTCTCACCTCTATCACTCACCGTGCTACCTCAAGAGATGTTTGGACTGTGCTTGAAAAACTCTTTTCTACCCAAACATCAGCAAAGTCTATTCAAATCAGATCTCAAATTCAAAATACCAGGAAGGAGTCTATGAGTATGGATGAATATTACCAAAAGATGAAGCATCTAGTGGACAATCTTAGAACAACAGGGTGTGAAGTCTTTGATGATCAACTGGTTTTGCATCTCATAAAGGGTCTTGGACTGGAGTATGACTCGGTAGTTGTAAACATCACCTTCAAAGTCGACAAGGTATGTAATGCTTCTGAGTCGTGAAAGCAGGATCGAAAGGAACCTTGCTTACAGCAATATGAACATGAATCCTAACATGTCAATTAACTATGCTCAGAATTATCCAAGGAGACCCTAGGGTGGAGGAGATAAAGCACCAGTGCAAGGCTATAACACTAGTAATGCAAGTCAGTACCCAGACAACTTCAATCAGTCAGGATATGCACCTCAAAACTACTAAGAGAAAGGAAGAGGCAAAGGCAACAAAGGCAACAAACCAACATGCCCAATATGCAACAAGATTGGCCATGTAGCAGCAGCTTGTTGGCATAGGTTTAACAGGAATTTCACTCCACAAGCACCAGGAAAACAAGAGTAGAAAGCTGCCTATGTTGCTTCACCAGAAAGCCCCTCAGATTCAAACTGGTACCTTGACAGTGGTTCAACTAATCATATCACAAACAACATGAACAATCTGAACATGGCTGCAGAGTATGGTGGAACTGAGCAGGTGGTTGTAGTTAATGGTGAGTAGACTTGGCATTACTCATGTAGGCAATAGCATACTGTACACCAAATTACCACACACCAAAATACACTTGAAACTCAATCAAATACTCTTCATTCCAAAAATAACAAAAGATCTTATTAGCATTTCTAAACAAATCAAAGATAATGACATTATTGTTATGTTTTGTGATAACAAAGGTGTCATCAAGGAAAAAGAACGAAGGAGAATCATCATGCTAAGAGTGGTTGAGAAGGGATTATACAAGTTACTAAATCACTCATCACCACTAGTGTCAATGCATCAATCTTGCTTAAATTTCAATCATTGTTCTTTTATTTCAAATAAAATAGAGTTTATGTTAGTTTTTGTAACACTTTCAAATTTTAAAGGGTCAAATAATATTAAAATATTTTCAAAATCTAAATAACTATAAAAAATTTCATAAAACTTAAATAAAACTCGCAAGCAAATTAATTAGTCAAATATTTTTAATAATGAATAACCACAAGTTTTTAAAATAAATTCTAAATTAAATAACAAAAATAAAAGAAAATTCTCAAAAGTACTAATGCTTAGGAAATTATAACAACAGAAATTCAACAAAATTCATTCTCTAAGGGTACAATCCTTCAATTATTTAGAGTCACAATAAATTGTAATAAATTTTAAACTCAGTAAGTATACTAGTTTTTCATATATATAAAATACATACATACCTATATACAATGTATGCACATGATATGGCATAGGATGAAATTATGTTCGTTTCAAAAATTTCGGAACACTTAAATACTATATAAAATTCTTTCAAAATTTTTTAAAAATATCTTTCTTCAATTATTTTTTAGTAAGACTTCACATATCACTTATCATTAAATAAATCAATATCGCCCGTTGATGACATACTACATGTAAGGTAAGCGTAAGTAAAGCTCATAATTTCTTAAAAAAAATAATAAACACTTATACTCAAAGGTAAGAGCCAAACATCACCCTGATTATCGGTAAGTTCTCCTACATGTACAAATATTTTTTCACACGAATGTGAAGACCACTATACCTAGGGGTACCCCTAAGGTCTCTATCATATTATACGGAACAATAAACAATAATAATAATATCAAACCCAAAAGAATGACCATACTAAATAATAAAGGTTTCATATAACTTATAATTATCTATTAAGAAAGTAATAAAATTCGATACTATAACACACAAACTTAACTTTCATGAGTACTTTTTTTATAAAACACTTTTTCATTACTATAAACACAGTGCACTTATTCATACTTAAATGCCAATGTACGTTATATAAAAGTAATTACAATAATATGATCATAAACAATTACAATCATAATAATACATATACTTATAAACAATCACATAAATATATAACAATGTGAAAATAATACTTTTGTAAGAATTTATAATTAAAAAATATTTTTAAAAATATATTCAAACTATACATACGTTTATTGTAATTCTCTTTTAAAAAATTTGGTATATTTATCTCTTGACGATCACAATAAAAGCTAACTCAAAACTTTTAATCTATAATAAAAAATTAGCATTCATGAGACTTCTATATACTATGACAAAATACATATAATCTCATTAGATGTCAAATTTCTCATAAAACTAAACTTTTTCATTCTCTAAACTTAATTACTTATCCTCACAATATTATACCATATATTAAGTAACCCCCAATTATTGAATTTTAGAAAATACAATATATTTATAAATATCATAAAATTTTACAGAGATAATATAGACAGCAAGTTATTAAAATTTTTGAGTTTAAATTCATATTTTAACTATTCAAAATAAATTTTATTTTTAAAATATCAAATTCTGCCAAATAAAAATCGGTAATGAACTATTTTCATTCAAAATTTCATAATAAACCATAAATAAAGAATTTTGTCCTGAAATTTTAATATGATAAACTAGGCATAAATAAAAATCAGTATATAAAATTTTATAATTTTTTAAAATATTTTGGTTAACTAAAATAATTTTATCATGCAGTTCTTCTATAAAAATAAATAATTTTTTGCGTTCTAGAGTTAGATTCAGAAAATCATTAAAAATTATAAATATAATAATTTTTAATTAAACAAAATTCATAATAACCCTAAAGATATATAGTTTATTCATTAAAATAGTTTTAAAAAATTTAAAATACATAATTTTATAAAATTCACAAATTAAGGTACTGTCATAATATTATTTTTGTAAAAATTTTATTTTTACCTAACTATCTCTTTATAAATAAAAATTTTATAATTTCTTAATCATAAAATTTTAACCCTAACATTACAATTTAATTATAAGTTCCAATTATTATATTCTACAAAACTTAATGAATAAAAATTGCTTATTACTAGCAGCTAATCATTAATCTAGAAATTAATATAAAATAAGGAAAAAAATTACTATTTTTCTTTGTCTTTTTCCTAGTTTTGTCTCTCCCTCTTGTCCTCTTTTCTTTTTCCTAAATACGTTCAAAACCCTAAACACAAATAAACTCTTCTATTTATACTAGTATAAAAATATCAATTCGGTCCCTAAATTGATTCTTTCTATTTATTTGACTCCAAATTTATAATTTAATCCTTAAATATTTAATCATTTCTTATATAATACATATATCCATAAAAATATAACTTATTATCTATATATAAATATATAACATATGTTAAAAGAAAATAGGGTGTTATAGTTTCTTTGTTGAATTTTATTGACTTTAAGAGTGTTAGTTCAAAAACAGGAATAAAATATCTTTCACAAACCGCATCACTAACATAGAAGCACATAAAGGACATTATAATTGTTGGAAATACCAGCCTTTATACAGATGTCATGGTTGAAGGTGATGAGAGGAAAAGATGATGGCACGAAAGGAATGAAAAGAATGACAGCTATATGCATAAATGTATTTGACGGTGACATGGATTTTGTCTTTTATATGAATAGCTATTGTGAAGAAGAAGACAAAATAAGAGATTTCTTTGTAACAGAATTATAATCAATGGCCTAAAATTGTGTAGCAAATAAGACAAGTGCAGGTAGTAGATCATTTCACTTTTCTTATTTTCTAATTATGATCCTGTGTATATGATCTCTACTCTGTAATGTGAACATTCATGAAATGAAAATTTGAAAGGCCTCTTAAGGTTCTTCTTTATATTCATCATTTTTCTTATCTGTTAATTACAATTCTAATAAGTTTATTGCCAAATTGTCGATTCTTTCTACTGGCATAATTTTCTAAGTTCTAAAACTTATCAATTTCTCACAAAAATCCATTGAGCCAGATAAAATACAATAATTATAGGAAAAGAAAGTAATAAATCGTTACAGGAAACTAACCATTCCTCAAGAAGTGAAATCTTTCAATAAATTAGGAAAATTAATAATATGAACCATCTTCGTTGGGATAAAAATAACATATTAAATGTTTTTGCATTTATTAGAATGCGAGTAATATGCTTCACGTATACCATTGAGCTGGATAAAATCTAATAATCACTAAAGGAAAAAAAGTTATAACCTCACAGGAAATTGACTATTTCTCATGAAGTGAAATCCTATAATAAATTAGAAAATTAAATAATATGAACCATCTTTACTAGGACAAACAATGCATACTAAATGCTTTTATATTTGACAAGAGTATGTGTAATATGCTTCATATATAAAATAATTTTTGCAAGTATTTGAAATATACTAAATACCATAGACAGAGTAGTAGTCTTCCTAACTCCATTTGTTCCTAAGAAACCAAAACATCCTCTTATTTGAATTGAGAAAGTTAATGAATGCATAGCTACTTTTGCATTAGAATGCCTTCTCCCCAAGATAAACTTGAAGAGGTGTGGATATTGCTATTATCCAATGGCAAATTACTACAATTAACTTGAAGACAACATATATAAATGAAAAATACCTTTTGAAGATTATGCAAGTAGATAATGGCATTATCTGTGGAACTTGAAAGTACCATATTTCTTTCCATCTATACATCTACGTCATCATCAAGCTCAAAAGCAACAATTTCAAAGGAAGATTTTACAAGGGGTTTCAAGTAACTAAAAGAAGAATTATACAGGAGATTTGTAAGACTATTTTACTTTTCCTTAATTGTTATTAGAGTTCATTTGTGAGAAGGCAAGAGTTCAAGTCCAAGTGTTATAACCAAGTAACAAACACTCTATCATAGATGAGAAAAATGGATCAAATCTTAAAATGTAACTAAATGTTCATCTTAAGTATGTGTTAATGAGATAAATAAAGCATTTATGTCATAATGGGTTTAATGCTACCAACTTATATGGGTACAATTAAATATCTATAAAGCAATATTTTATAAAAGAAAATTTTTGAAAATAGTCATATTTAAAAATTAATTTATAAAAATAGCCAAACTCATGTTTTGTTGACTAAATAAGCCAAATAGAATAATTTTGGACAAAAATACCCATGGTTAAATGATAGTTATCTTTTTTTATTTCTCATCTCTCTCACCTCTCCCTTTCTTCTTTCTTTCTCAATTTTCATAAATTATTTTCCTCCAATTTTCATCAATAGAAAAGTTTACTAATAAACTTGGCATTACACACTTACAATAGATAGAATTACTTTTGAGTTAGCCATCCATCATTTTGATTTTGTTCTATTTTGATTGATTTGAAAAAATATTGTGTTGATAATGTTTGATTTTGTTTGACTTGGTTTGCTTAGAAAATATTGTGACACTTTTCAATACTATGCTGAAAATAATTAATTAAATGAATCCCACAAGAGAAAACCTTTACATGAGCCATAATAACAAACTAAGAATTTTCATATGCGAGATATTTAATATTAATTTGACAAGAGAAATCTTTGCATAAGCCATTTATACTATAGATGTAAGTAATATTTATCAACCAAAATAAAGAAAATGCCTTTGTAAAGGCTCTATATGATGGGGAGGATAATTGGAAAAAAAATGTTAAATTACCTTAGGGTTTAAAAATGAGCCATAACTCACAATCCAATAGGCTCTCTATTTGACTTAGAGCTTAGAATTTAGGATAACAATGCATATAATTAGTTTTGAAATATTGAAAGTCTCGCTATTGATACTTCCATTACCTTTAGAAATATACTACATTAAAGATATAATAGCATAAACAAGCATAGTAGAAGAATATTTTATGTAAAACACTTGAATTCTAAATTTCACCTTACAACTAAGGTGACAAATGAAGGCACCAATAACATTCCAATAAAAAACTCCATTACTAGATTTATCTTTCATTTTTCACTATAGAAGAGCCAACGAAGCAAGTCCATCAGCAAAGCAAAATCTCGGTAACAATCTAAAGAAGTTCTACAAAGGAAGAAAAGTTATTCATCATCGGCATCAATAGTTGTAATATATGTAAGCACAACCATTTAGCAAAAATTACACTAAAAGATATTAGTAGCTCTAAAGTGATTTATAGTTGCAATTATGTATGCAAAGTAAATAGTTCATAAAATAGATAAATGTAATTTGATCATATTTTATATTATAGAATGAGATAATTAAGAAGTAAACACATTCTCTTATGTTGAAAAAAGAAAGACATTGAAAATGGTATACTTTTTCTGAGAAAATTAGCAACATAAAAGTGAAAATCAAGGCAGATAAAACTATATGCAAACCAATATACACACGTGCAGTAGAATTAAACACAAAAAAAATAATTTGCTTTTCAAAATCCATACAATAAACCCTAGTGTTATCATATGTATATGTTTTAATATTATAAATACATACATACCTCTAATTAGACGATTTTTATCAAACCATGAATACTGATCAAATTTCTCTACGCCTCTAAAATATTCATACGATCAAAATTTTAATCAAAATACTAGTTACTATGATTTGAGCGTATGATATTTTATATATTCTGCTCTTCTTAAGAGTTAGGATGCAAAAATAAACTTTAGACACGGCCTTAAAAATATAAATATCACATATTTATATATTATTTTATATCTTCAATTTTGACTTAAACTATTTAGTAAAGTAGGCACTAATAAACTTAATATAATCTTTACACGATGGGTTTAATTAAAATTAAAACTAAAATAGCTCAATGAATCTTAAACCCATTTAAAATTATATATATATATATATATTAAATTCTTGATCTTATTGTGCGACTCAATAGATTTTCATAATGTTGACTGTAAATATTAAAATCTAATTTTAGTATTACAAATAATGAGTGGTATATAGTAATATATTATAACTGTCTAAGTAACGAGAATGTCAGTGATTTGATATTACCTTATCCGATTCCAGTGTTACTGTATAATTCAATCTTTTTATTCTAAATATTTTAATTGAATATGAGATATAGAATGTATCATATTCGTATGATTTAATTATATTTTTTTGATATATTAAGTAGACTTATTTTATTAAATGAAGTCAATATTACATATTAACTTATTTAAACATAGTCATACATTTTTTAAAGTCTCACTCAATCAAAAAGTTTAAGATATCATTCCCATTATATATGAGGGATAAATTATATTTTGATCACACATCCCTCTACATAAGTTATGATATATTTGATTATTTTTTTTATAGTCTATCTTATTACAAATGATATTTGAAAATATTAAAATATATCATTCTCTATGTTATAAACCGTGACAATCTTAAGTTCAAGGATCACATATACCATTATTATTATGAGAATAATTTATGATACTCATACAATGATTCACGTAACTTTTTCATGATTGGTTTATCCAGCATATTAGTTCACTAACTTGTACTCATATATTAACTTGATATCTCATATCATAGCACACACATATTGTTATCAGTCATTACACATACTAATTTTCATACATTATTATTATCATATTTATAACAATACTTGACTAAAAATATTTAAGAATAGTGTCTAACTAATTAAATAAGTTTAGTGAACAATGCAGTTTGATCAATTTGAACTAGATTAAAATTGTCAAAGGTTGTAACTTGATTGAGACGAGCTTCCACATTAACAAGTGTAAGAATGAATGGACTATTCAAAATTGATGATTGAAATCCTTTGTAATATTAGAAACTAAACAGTAAGAGAACCATGAATAGATAATCACGTTACTATTTTCAAGTCTTAATATCTGTAAAAAAAATAAAATAAAATAAAATGAATTAAAGTCTTTAACGCTAAACCACATACGCCCACAATAAGTATGAATAAGGCTATCATTTTGTTAAAGTTGAAACAATCCACCAATAATGTCATAAGTATGGTTGATGTCATTAGTGTATGTACTAGCTAACCATGTCTAAAAAGTACAACATGTCTTATATGTCTGAACTTCAAAAGTTAAAGATGCATCAACAAAATTTCAAAGAAAGCAATCAGTAGGTGTATCGACTTTCCTCCATGCACAATATTTCTTTTTAGGAATTACAGTATATACAATTGTTAAATGATCCTTAACACCTTTACCAAAAAATTAGATTTCTATAGCATTTGCCCACGTTTGATAATTACTATTGTCTGTTATTTTTTTCGAAATGATTGTTAAAACATATGTGATTATAAGGGTAATCATTACTGATGACATTGCCTTTGATATTTTGGAGTTAATGGAATAACTTGACATTTTGATGACAAATGACTAAATTTAAGAGAAAAAATAAATTCTGAATTGAATCGAACTTTGTTGACTAAACCTAATTGAGCTGACTAAACTAAACCAAATTCTAATTTGAACTGCCCTATTGGGAATGAAGCTTAATGAGAGAGTACCTATGGAGTCACATATTTTAAAAATGATAAATCTCATTAGATAACTTGACACCTTGAGGATTCAATTTAGACTTTGAATTATAGATAGACCTGATCTTGTAGTTTGTCCCTCAAAATTATGACCAGTTTATCATCAATTATAATATAAAGATACTAGTTGACCCTATTCTTGAATTGATGAAAAATTTTGCCTCTTATCATAAGAGAACTTATAACAAAAAGGGAAAAGAGATTGTTTTTGCCATTGTGTCTTTCAATATAACATCTTTTAGGAAAATAAAAAAACAAAAAGACTTATGGGCATAGACCAAAAAGAGGTATTTATAAGAAAAAGGGCAAAGCAATAGTCGGTAAGAGAAGTTAAGCCAAAGATAAATGTCATCATTATAAAAAGCTCAACCATTAGAAAAGGAATTTTCCTTTTTACCTAAAGAGCTTGAAAGTAAGGAAAGTGCAAAGTAAGTTTTTTTTTTTTTTATCATATTATTGAAACTAAATTAAGTGTTAGTTCATATTCAAATTCTTGGATTATAGATTCAACTATTACCTCACATATTTGTATGACGTTACAGGACCTTCAGAATAAGAAATTACTCGAGAATGGTGCTATAACATTAAAGATGGCAAATGAAGCAATAGTTGCTGCTACTTACTCAGGCAGTTGCAGACTTGTTTTGTCTTTAGGTCATTCTTTTGTATTGTACAAAATAATGTATTTTAATATGACCAATAGAAATATTTTGTTAATCAATCAGCTATGTAAATAAGGTTACACATTTACTTTTGATATATGTAAATATTATATTTATTTGAAAAATAAATTGGTTAGCACTGATCTAAATGTAAATGGTTTATATGTTCTTCAAACAAATGAGATTAGCATGACAAACACTATTAAGAAAAAAAGATCTAAAATTAAATTAATTTAAGACTTATGTGGCATCATAGATTAGGTCACATTGAAAAGAAAAAGATTAATAAAATAGATAATGATGAATTTATAGATCCATTAGATTTTGAACCTGACCCAACTTGTGAATTCTACTTTCAAGAAAAAATGACCAAATCACTCTTTGCTTGTCAAAGAAAAATAGCCAATAAAATTCTTGATTAATCCATACAAATGTATGTGATCTATTTAGTGAAATAACTAAAAAATGTTTCTTATACTTGACAACATTTACTAATGATTATTCAAAGCATAGTTATGTATACTTATTGAAGTACAAAATGAATTATTTAAAAAGTTCAAAGAATTCAAAGCAAAAATGGAGAAACAAACAAAAAAAGTATCAAAACTCTACAATCTAATCGTGGTAGAGAATCCTTAAGTACTAAATATCTAGATTTTCTTAAATATAACAGAATAATCTTATAGTTAATGACTTCTTATACACCTCAACATAATGGTATATTATAAAGGAGAAATCATACCTTACTCGATATAGCATGATCTATGATAGGTTTTATTGATTTACCAAAATATCTCTAGGGATATGCCCTCAATATCACAATTTAGATTTTGAATAAGATTCCATTTAAAACAGTTTTTAAAATACCGTATGAGATATTCTAAAGATAGTTTAGGATATTATTTCTAGTTTCGTACTGATTAAAAGATTTCAGTTGGTAGACAATCATGGTTCCTCGAGAATCAGTTCCTTGAGGAAGGTAGTGTATTTATAAAAATTGAGCTTTCAAAAGAACATGAAGAGTTTGATGTCGACCAACCTCAGATAAATGATATTGTTAATGCAGATGAACTTGTTCGATCTGACCCTTAACCTTCTGCAAACCAACCCCTATGTAGATCTACTAAAATATCACATCCTCCGTAAAAATACTTTTACCTTTATGATAATGATGTTAAATTATGTATGAAAGAAGAAGACGAGTAAAAAGACGATCCAAGAACCTATGAGAAGGCAATATTAGATATTGATTATGGAAAATGGCTTAATACCATGAAATCTAAAATGGACTCAATGTATGTTAATCAAGCGTGGTTAGTAGTTGATCCACTAAAGGAAATTACTCTTATTGATTGCAAATGGATTTACAAAAGAAAAATTGGTAAAGATGAAAAAGTTAAGACTTATAAAGCTAGGCTTGTAATAAAGGGTTATACTAAAAAACAATGTATTAACTATAAGAAAACTTTTTTATTAGTAGTTATGCTAAAATTTATTTGAATACTACTTGCTATTGTAACTTATAATGACTATGAGATATGGCAAATGAATGTAAACCTTCCTCAATAGTTTTATTGAAGAGACCATATATATGCAATAGTCTATATGATTTATTTCATCTACAGAGAATCATAAAATATCTAAACTGCATAGATCTATATATAAATTAAAGCAAGCTTCTAGAAGTTAGAATATATGATTTGATGATACAACTGAATTGTTTGGCTTTATTAAGAATATTGATAAACCCTGTATCTATAAGGAGAATAATGATGCCATCATTTTTCTTGTATTGTATGTACATGACATACTTTTAATAAGGAATGATGTAGGCATGTTAACTGAGGCAAAGTTGTGGTTATCTAATATGTTCTCTATAAAAGAACTGGAAGAAGCAAACTATATTTTAAGTATTTGTCTCTATAAAGATAAAGTAAAACAAATAATAGGTCTTTTTCAGAAGTAGTACATAAAAAAGGTACTAAAGAAGATCGATATGGATGATTTTAAGAAACATTTATTATTCTGTAGTCATGGTGTTCATTTCTAAAAAAAAATGTAACCCAAGGCAAAAATTAAGCAAGAGCGTATGAAAATTATTTCTTATATTTTAGCAATAGATAATCTTATGTACTCCATGTTATATACAAGACTGAATATAGTATATACTGTAAGTGTTAAAAGTAGATATCAGGCAAATCTTGAAAAATAATATTAGACTATGGTCAAAAGAATCCTTATGTACTTAAAAAGAACTAACGATTTGGTTTTGACCTATCGGAGTAGAGAATTAAAAATTGAGACTTATACAGATTCTGACTTTTAGTCAAATGTGGATGATAGAAAATTTATCTCTACATTTGTTTTTATCTATAATTGAGGAACTATCAGTTGAAAAAGTTTTAAGCAAACTATTATAGCGAACTCCACTACAGAAGCTGAATACATCAATGCTTCCAAAACTATAAAAGATGTTGTTTAGATTTGTAAATTCATATATGAACTCAGAGTGGTTCATTCCATTCTTGATCCAGTATCTTTATACTATGATAATAATAGAGTTATAACTCAAAATAAGGAATAGGTCTTACCAGAAGTCTAAATATATTTAGCATAAATATTACTTAATCAAAGAGTTTAATATTTATAGACAACTAATCAGGTTAGAAAACTCGGTCAACAAATAACATAACGAATCCATTAACTAAGCATATGACACAACAATAACTAAATCACCATCTTGAAAAGATAAGCATCGGATGCTACAGTGATTGGTTCTATTGTAAATGGGAGTTTGTTAAAGACATGTCTTAAAACCAATCATATTATAAAATTCAGAGATGTCAGTTCTTTTATATATACACTTTTGTGATTAGTTGTAAAAATATTTACAATTAATTTAATTATAATTATTTTATTTTGCATTTATTCAATTGCTATTCTTTAATTTAATTTATATGCAAAATAAGATTATGTGATATATTACAAATCAGAACCCTATCTGTAAAGAGTTATAAATATAAGTACAGAGTTTTTGATTTAAATATATTCAAATCTCTTCCTGATTGATTTAAAGCCATTAGGGATAATGAAATTATATGATTTACCTATTTTTGTTATTATCATTTATTAGTATACAATGCTAATAGTTGAGTGACGAATCTTTTATCACAAGAGGATAAACATAGGTAATATATTAGAGAATGTATTATTGAATATGACCAAATATGATTAATCATATAGGTAATTATCCATAGTTAATGATTCATCACACAACCGTACTAGTATACCACTAATTCTTTGACTTGAAATATTACAATTACCCTCTGTATTAAGGCACATTGTTCAGTTGTATATATTGCACTAAGTTAGCCACGCCTGATAAAAGAAACTTGATAGCAATGTGTTTTTATTGTATAAAGATAAGTAAAGATCAATATGAAATCTATTGACTTGGATAATTGAGTTTGAAATCTTAGGTAGGACTATAACATATAAGAATAAAATTTTTTGGTTAGTGTATGTGATTTTCATAAATAAATTTAGTGGATACACAAATCTCGTATATAATTAAGTTCTTAATCTTATGATTAAGTTAAAGACTCGATCGAGAGTCAACAGCAAATGGACTTTATTATAAGTGCGACTATAATAGATTCATTTGGAATTACATTGTTCATGTTTAGGGGTTATAATATCTTGCTAGAAGTCACTCATGATCATTGAAAATTTAGTTATAATGATTTATACCAAAGTAATACAAATGAGTTTGTATACATTCACGTCCAGTTTATAGTGAACTTAATGGTCACACACGATAACCAATAAACTAATGATAAATAAAATATATTAGTAAATTAGTTAATGATATTTTTTGAATTAATAAAAATTAAAATAGTTTTAATATTTTGATCAGATAGCTATTATATTATTTTAAATAAATTTTTCAAGTAATGCACATTTGCACCCTTAACGTTAGAAAATTTTTTGTTAATTTTCAGTATACCACAAATATAATTTAGTGGATTAAAAGAAAAATAATTAGAGCTATATTTCATGTTAATTAGTTAATTGATAAATTATTAATTAATTAATTAAATTCTTATTTGACGAATGGATAGTTGTGATTTAATCTCTCTTTAACACATGGATAGCTTAGATTATGTCAAGTGCCCAAATATCCACCACATAAATGTGTGACATATAGATAGTACAGATTAAAATACATTTCATACATATAAAAAATAGAGATTTAATCACCTTTATCATTTGATGATTCACTCATATGACAAAATAATATATAGTTAAAAGTTAGCCATATATATGTTAATGATTAAAGTAATTAATTGGCATAATTAAAATAAATAAAAATTATTTTTATTTTAGCAATTCAAGGGCTTAAACATTTGGCCAAGATGTAGAGAGAAATTCATCTAAAAATTTTTGCTAAGTGTTATCAAGAAAGAAAGAAAAAGAAAGAAGAAAAGAAAGAAAAAGAAAGAAAATTTCTAGAAAATTTTCCTTTCAACCAAATACAATTAGAGTTAATTTATAAAATTAAATATAAGCCTTAAAAGAGAGTTATCTTCCTAAGGGTATAATAAATCATCATCAAGCTACTAATGAGTCAATATGCTTAGAGGCAAACTAAAGAAAATAAGCTATTCTAGATAAAAAAAAAAAAAAATTGGGGTATAATTTCCTTTTACCTTTCTTCTTGTTGTTTAATTTTTTTTGAACAAAATTTTAAAATTTGCATAATTTTAGTTCTAATTCTTTGAGAATTTTTTTGCACAACAACATGATAGTTGTTACTTACGGCAATTGTGATTTTGCATCAATTAACTTAACTTCAACAACTTTCACTTAATTTTCAAAGTTTAACTTTTATCTTTTCAAACTCTCAACTAATGCCTTATGCTCTCTAAGTCTAATTTAGAGATCATCTTTTTCTAACTCAAAATTATTGAGTTTTTTTTTTTTTTTATAATTGTCTTATTAATCTTTTTAAATTTAAGTCTCTCTTGAAATAATTTATTAAATACACCACTTACATCTTCCTCATATTCAAACTCAGTATTATGTAAGTTTGAAAACTCAAAATTTACAAAGGAAATAAAAATAGTGAAATTATTAGTCTTATCTACTGACGAATCATTGTTATTCTTTTTGCTAGACTCATTATCACTTAAAAGAGGCATTCATAGCCTTTTCTTATTTTAAGAATTTGGACACTCAATTCTAATATGCCCAAGACTTTTACACTCATGGTATTGGAAAGATTGAGTTGTTTTCTTATCTTTTATAACATCATTGAAAAAGCTCTTTTTCTTAGAATGATTTAGACTATTGTTAGGTTCTTAGCATGAAAGAACTTCATAATTTTTTTAACAAGAAAAATCATTTTTCCATCATCAAATGACTTCTCTTTTAAATATTCCTCAACTTTTGACTTGTTAGTCTTAAAAACCATAAACTTAAATCTTTTTGGGGGAGAAAAACTAAATTATTATGTCTAAAATGGCCCAACTAACTCTCTTAATTAAGTTTAAATCTTTGCTCTCTTCTATATCCATAACCTTAGAGTAAAATCTTTCAAGAAGACTCCTAAAGACTTTTCTAACTACTCAACTTTTAGGACTCCTCTCACAAATATTGAAACTCAAGTTTACAATGTCATTCTCTTTGGCATAGAACTTTTCAAAAGACTTATCATCTTTCATTCTAATCTCTTCAAACTTAGATGTAAAAAATTAAGATTTTGAGTACTTAACGTTCTTAGTTTCCTCATAGATAATTTTTAAAATATCCCAATAATCTTTGACAATCTCACGCATAAATATTCTTTTAAATTCTTCAGGTGAAACAACTATAAAAATTGCATTATAGCATTATTAATCTAGTTTGACTCTGCTACTTCATCCTTAGTCCATTAATTGAAATCCTTAGGACTACACACACTATACCGCAAGAGGACTCTAAAACTTTATAAAAAGATTATGTGGCCTAACATGCAACAAATTTATAAATTTTGCTAACATCACAAGCATCACATGCTTATATTGAACATATATCAAATATATGTGTAAAATATCAACCAAAGATGAATTTTTTACCTTGTGGAGTTAATAAGTTGATGAAAAATGATCTCAAATCTATGAAATTTCAATAATTTATACCATCTAAATTATAGAGAGAGAAAGTAATGAATTTGAGAGAGAGAGAGAGCTTTCTCCCTTTTCTTAACTAAAAAGCATAAAGTTGCCGCTTTTATATTATCTCTTTTTATTTTTAAATTAAATAATCACAATATTTACTTATAATTACCAACTTAACCTTTAAGTGAATTAATAGATAATTATAAACTAAGGATAAAATATAATTATCTAATAATTATCATTTATTGCACTTTAGTTCTTATACTTGTGCAAAATTATTTACTTAACCATTAAAAAAATAATAAACAATATCTTCAACGCCTTATTAATAATTATCTAATAATTATTAACCATTAAAGGTATCTTTTGTAAATTTACATTTAAGTCATTTATTAATTTTTATTATCAATATGCCATGTAATTTACACTAAATTACGTTAAAACGCAAAATAATATAAATACTTCAAATACTTTAAAGAACCACAAATATATATAACATTTATATATATTTTTTCCATCATTTTGTTATCTTGATAGGTGCTAGCCTTTTATTGATAATATTTTCTCCCTCTTGAGCATCTCTCAACACATTGGATTATTGGTGTAATCATATAGATTCGCTATGGATTAGTCATGAATTTATTCTAAATTTTTTATATTCGAATATTTCAAAAATTCAAGAATTATAGTTAACATCTAACAATATACAATAACCTCTAAATCACAATAACGAAATACTTTATTAAACCCATTCAAATTATATGTACCATATAAGTAATATCTTTCGATTACTTAATCCTAATCAAGTAAGGATTCATCGAATGTCAAAACCCTAAACAAATATAAATATGAATCATCAATTAATATGTCTTGAACTTAACATCACGAACTCCTTCGTATGACTTTAATTTACTCTAATTAGAGTTTTACTTTTTAAGTATTTATTAATGTTCATTTAAGAACTCAAATTCAAATACATTCAATGAATACTCCAAACTTATGTATATCGAGCCAACTGCTTCCATCTTAACCATTATTCATTTTCACTATAAATAACATATGACCAAATTAATTTTAACATACAAGACATGATTAGTCTTATACTTATAAACCCTATGAATTATGTGCATCCACATCAAATTTGATCATGATGTTTCTAGTTAAAGGATTACATTGCATACTAGTATAATTATACGATAAATCATTGACTATATACAGTAACATGTGATTTATCATCATTTGGTCATGTTTAAAAAATAGTTCTCTAAATATTAATTCACACTAATATTCTAATAACGTGACTTTCATTGTTATCTATACTAATATCATCTCATGATATTTATCAAAGATATTTAGTATACCTGTTATACAATATTATTGTCCATTCAATATCACTTATATAAGGAATAGTTTTAACAATATCATTTAATACTAAAAAAAATTATTCAGATAATTCACAAATATATTTTATTTAAATACATGACAAAATAAAGAAAGTAGTTTATGCTTGTGAATAAAGAACACTTTTTTTTATTAATAATAATTGATAAATATACATATATACAAGATAATATATGCCTGAAACTAATAATACTGATAGTTTCTAGGGCATATCCTAAAATTTTATACAAGATATCCACACACGTTTATCAATTTAAGAAAGTCCTCATACTAACTTTCCAATATAGATAGTTGTTCCTATTAAAGTATGATGAGATAGACCAAACTTTAAACTTATTTTCTATCTAGACTAAACTAAAAGTCAAGGATCAAATTTAAACATTGATCCTAATTAAAATTGCTATGTTTAGACCCTAAAATACCTAAAAGAGGATGAAAGGTATTTCTGCAAAAAATTAAAAATTAAAACTAATAAATCAAAATACGTTAACACTTGTTATGTCCTGCATGAACCAAAAATAAATAAATCTCTAACTAATCAACTTAAACTTACCACAAATGAATTCCAATAATAAATCCAATCAACAATTAAAAAATTAATTAAAATTGATACAAGAATTTATTGACAAAAGAAAACCTTACGAGAAACTCTTCATAAGATAAAAATCCTCTAAACTATTCAAAAATCGTCTCAAATTTTAGTAAAGAAAAAAATTTATAATTGGTGGTTTTTCTTACAAGAATTCTTACAATCCTAATAATAAAAACTTTGATTATTTTCTACTCTTATAAAATTATCAACAACACGTTCTAGAACTAAAGCTTCAGCCATCAATATCTTGAAAAATTTTAAAGACTTACAGTTACATTTTAGTAAGAGAAAATTTTGGTGATTATGGCTTTCAAAAATAATCAATCACAAATCACTAAGAACAAATAAAGATTTGTTATTTTTGAAAACAAAATAGGTTTAGGTGGCTATGAAAAACTTAGAGTGATTATCTCTACTCAAGGAACCCAAAAAAACTCAAAATAACTGTCGCAAGCCTTAACTTTACAATTGAGAATTTTATATTTTTTACAAGTGCACTCAAGCAGAGATCAAGCGGACTTTCTAGGCAAGTTGGTTGCTTGAGCAGAGGTCAAGCACCAAGCCACTGGAAAGTGGTCGCTCAAGCAAATGTTGAGCAATTGTCAAGTGAGGACTACTAAAGGTCGCTCAAGTGCTCATTGAGTGCAAGTCAAGTACTGACTCTTTAACTTCAATCCATTGAACATCCTTAAGCACCTATTAAGCACTAGTCAAGCACTGAACCTTTAAAACACTCTGAATGTCTATTTTAAGCATTAATCAAGCACCAAACAATCTCATGACCTTTAAAAAATACTAAACACTTATTTTTGTTCACAAATAAACTAACCTAAAAGAAAAATCCTAAAATGGAGTGCTTGGTTGTTGATTTACCCACAATGTTGATTTTGTTAACATTAATTTTTCATTGCCTTTAGCCTATGCAAATACCATTTTATCCATGAATGAGTATAGCGTTATTAAAAAGACAATTTCATCTGTAAAGATGTTCTTATCTTCGACTTTTCAATTTGAATTAAGAAAAAAAAAAAAGATAATTTTAGTCAACAATGCGATTTAAAATTAAAACGTGAATAAACAAAAAGAAAATTTCTGTCCACTAATTTTTTTTTTTTTTTGGTCTTTTAACAAATCATCGATATATCTATTTCAGTTTAGTTTTATTTATTAAATGCGTTTCAATTAACTGTTGTTTGCCTACCCAACTTGAATTTTATTAACAAATAAAATCAAAGATTATTTTCACATGACTATTATGATTTGACGAAATCTCAATGTGATAAGTATTAAATTATAACACAATACAATTCAACTATGAAAAATATCACAATGAAATACAAAATCATTACCTCCATTCATGTTCTAAACATGTTCCATTATTTAGTGATATCGTCAAGATTAGAGTAATTAAATGATGATAACCTAATTTATGCTTAGTATCATAAATTAAAAGATTCTCTTTGTATTGTCAATCTGTAAAGTTGTAACGCATGGAAATATACATATTTAAATCTATAAAATTGGTAACACATGGAAAGATGCATATATGAAAAAGGGAATTGCATTAATTTTCATTTTTTCTTTTTTTTTTTTTTTTTTGCTTCGCTGTTGAAGAGAGAGCTTTACCTTTTACAGTATGAGACACCAGATTTTCATATCTGGTGTCATTTGCAGATAATTCAAAACTTTTCCAACTTTTTTCTCCACTGTCATTCAAATAAACAAACAAATCATCTCTTACTCTCTTTTCGAGTCTATATATACTTTTCTTTTCCCTTCATTGTCTTACTCATAAGGTCGGTTTCTGTTTAGTCATGGAAGAGAAAAACCACAGCTTCTCAAGATTGTTTGACTGCGGATATTTGTAAACCAACGTCCTTTGTGAGAGAAGAGGATTTTGATGAGGAAAAATGTTTGTGTACAGCTCCAAAAATGAATCATCGGCAACTGATGGTACTAAAACTACAACTACAAGAATGAAAAGGAATAAAGTTGATCGTACAGACATGAAATCTTTGCTAGCTTCACCGCTGCCAGTCACTTTATCTCCTTTTTCAGAGAATTGTTCAATCGAACGTCGTAGAGGTCGGCCAAAGGCCTACGGAAAGTTGCAACTTTTGACTACCCTTGGTAATTTTTTAGCGACTTAATTAATAAACTATTCCTTTCATGGTAACCGGTATATAAGTAATATTTCTTTCATGGCTTTTGCTAAGTTGCCTAATATGATTCCGTTATCCAACTAATACGTCTTCTTTTATTGACATGATACAATCATATTTATAAATGGTATTGGCCTAGTATGGTAGTTCTACGTTTGTATACATACATATATATATATATATGCATATATACATACGTGTGTGTGATATTCATTTGACATAGGTAGGGCCCAGAATGACATTAAAAGATGTATTTTCAGCAAAAAATTATTATTATTATTATTATTATTTGATTTATTAGATTTGATAGAAGAAGAATAACAAAATTTGGAACAAAGAACTAAAGTTGATGTCATCTAAAGGTGGAGAGTCTGCTGCAACAGCTGGAGAAAACTTCTATCCTCATATAGTGAATGTAAATCCGGGGGAGGTATTGTTAATCTCTAGGCTTATTTTTTTTAGTCTTCAAATAGAGTTTTGTTTTTGCCCACCAACATTTCTTGCGTTATTTCTTTCTTTTATCGTGCATGCATACCTGAAGTTCCTCTTCATCTACTAGCAGGATATCTTAAGATATTATCGTGTGTGAGACTGCCTGAGCGATCAGTCTACGTTCTTTCTGCTACTGGCTTGGTTTCGGCAGGTCTCATAAAAAAACCTGGTTCTGCTACTGTATCGGCTTTTAGCGAACGATTTCTGAACCCACATCGTACTATAAATATTATTTTTGCTTGTTAAATAGCATCGTATTCATATACATATTGTTAATTTCTATTATTTAATATATAATTTCTTACTAATTCTCCTTGTTCGTGTACACCGGGTGGTTTAAGGTTTTGTCTGTCTGAATCATTTAGATATCGCAAAGTGGACAACGAACTTCGAAGGGAGGCAAAATTAAGCATTTCATTTGCTGGACCTAATGGGCAGGTTCTTCGTGGTTTTGTTGTAGGTCCTTTAGCAGCAGGCAGCCCTGAGCAAGTACGTTTCTTATTTTCTCTTTTGTTTCTTTTAATATGTATTAATTGGAACTACTGAAATACATCCGTGTGTGTATTTATATGTATGTATGTTGACTGAATGGTGTGTAAATTTAAAAAACAAAAAAAAGAGAGAAAATTATATGTTTCACTAGGTGTCGAGTTCTTGGATATTTTTTAAGGCTAATATTTGGTTGCTCACATATTTGTTAGCTTGTTCTTTCAAGTTTCAAGCAAAATGAAATTTGGCAACCCCAATTATCTTCGTTTGCGGGTGGGCTTGGAGATTTGAGGATGGCAGGTGTTACCACAAATATTGCTGCTGAAGTGGAAGATGACCATGAAAATGCCATGCAGGCACAAGTGTTGTATTAGACTTGTAAACATGGTTTGCATATGTGACTGTGGATTTCAACCTCGAACTCTAGTTGCTAAATAAAATTACGAATTTCTATTAATTTAGTATCCGTAATTGAATTTTCAATAATTCAGACTGATGCTTAGTTTTTACCAGTGGTTGATTTGATAAAATGCATATTAAAGAATTACATTTCTTTATCTTAATGCAGTTTCATGCAAGCCTGTCTATGAAAAAAAAAAAAAATCATGTCATTTCAAATATGTGTGTGTGTGTGTGTGTGTGTATTCTGGACTTAAAGGATATATTTGGGTTTGACATGGCATATTTATTAATTTATAGCTCCTATGAAAAAAAAAAATTAATAAATATTAAATATGAATATAAAGGTGAAATAATAAAACTGAAGAACAATCAAATCATTACTACATCAAAAAGCCTGAGAACGCTCACAACAGAGCACAAGAAAATAGTTGAACCAATTAAATTAATAGAACAATAAATTGAGTTTCATTTCATGAGGTCTGCCAGGGCAAATGACAAAAGTTTTCAAGAAGACACAAATTTAATTGCTTCTGATGCATTGAAAATCATATCATTAATATGTATGTTCTTGAAAATTTTATTTACGACCTACGACAGTTGAATGAATTAGGAATTACAGAAAGATTATCACTGAGAGAGCATTTGCTTGCTTTCTTCTAGATAGACCTCACAAGCTTATGGCACATAAGCTTTACCCAACAAAATTTGACGGTACATAATGGTGAATTCAGTCGCCAAATTATGCTCACTTCTTTGCGATTGATAGAGTGAAAAGTACTTGAATCGAAAGAGAAATAGAGGTGTAGATAGTGGTAATGACGATGATAAAGGGAAGGTTAAAGGAAGTGAGATTAGGTGTGGAAATGCCCATATATTGAATACCGACTTGTTGGGGTTTACTGGGGTTTGAGGGTACATAATAGACCACAATTGGGGTTTTATTAGACAACAAGAGGACGAGTCGTGCTCGTGCGTACCAACGTGACCCAATGGTCATGCCTAGAGTTTGGGAATGAGTTGTTTTGCCACCCAATTATACAAGGCAACTTCTTCACATCACAGATTTATTTATACAAAATATATAATTCTTATTTATAAAGTCATTGTTTTCTTCTTATTTGTTGATTTGCAAGACAAACTCTTCCTGCAAACAACCATTAACAGCTTTAAAATTTTATATTGATTGGTGAGGCATCAAATTTCTATCGTCTTAATTTTTTATTATATTTTTAATTTAATTAAAATTTAAAATTAAAATTAAAAAAGTAATACTTTTTTTTTAATTTAGTAAAATTATATATATATATAAATTAATAGAAGGTATCTCTTAATGATAAATTTAATTTATTAATTCTGATTATTAATTAAACAAAAATAATAAAATAATTTTATTTTTTAAAAGTAAATAAATTAATTAAATCCCTCGGAAGCCTTCTGAGCATAATACCTATGCTAAATAGCTCAAGGCAGTATACTGGTTTATTGAATTCAGTCTGAAATGACACAAGGAGCCTGTACTAATTTCAAAAGTCAGCGACTGCGGATTAGAAAACGTTCAAGACTGTTTCTCAACGGTTTGGTGCCAGACCATGTTTTATTTTCATTTTGCATAGAAATGGTCAAGACTTGTGGGGGCTTTGTTTGGCTTAGAGGAATAAATTACCTCATGTATTGGCATTGTTATTAGTATTAGCTTTGCCTTTTGCAGTGATAAATAATTTGGAACGATCCATCTAAGCATTTATTCCGAGGGTGAGGGTGAGGGTGAGGGAGAATTATTATTATTATTATTATTATTTACCTATTTAATTTTAGAAAAATTAAAGTTATTTTAACAAATTTATCATTTTTATTGACTAAATTAAAATTAATAAATTTATTGTTAATAAGTACTTTTTATTAATTTTTAAATAATTTTGTCAAATTTAATATGTAAAAATACTCAATAAAAGAATAAATTTGAGATGGTGCAGCACAGCATGACCGGTTGGAATGTAACCTTACGTAGGTGGTCAGTCAATAAGGCGCCTTGTAATGAATTTGCTGCACCAGATATTCAATACGTGTCATTGATTATTGGCAAATGCTATGTCCATCTACGGCCGTAGATATTCCAAGAAAAGCATCCATACATTGAAAATGCACCTATAAATCGCTCATATTTACCATCTTGCCACTATCCAATTCACATTTTCTCGCTTGCATCATCATCCAGTACCACCATTTGATTAAAGTGGAAACGGCGGCCGCACGATGGATCGACAACACTAGATTTCTTTGTCCCTCCCGGTAGACCCCACAAAAAATTATACGAGCTTTTCGTTACCATCTCTGATTCTGCAATTTAGCAAGTCAACGAATCGACGGTTACTGCTCACCAATCCTTTTTTTTTTGCACGCAAAAGTGTCAAGAACGATGGCCCCACAAAATCAACGCGGCTTCAATGTGTGAGGACACAAATACCCCTTGTCCACCACGTGTCTTTATTTTCCAAATTACCCTCCTTAAATTATTTAATTGCATTAGAGTCCACATACTTTCTCCCTCCATGAGAGCCCTCGTCGCTTTCAGTCAACAGGCATTTCGCAAAAAGAAAACAACTGCTCACTGGCACTGTCACACGCACTCTTTCTCTCGGAATCTAAGTATGCGTTGTGTCGAATATCGGGATCTCGAAACCCTAGAAATGTCTATCACATTATCGTTGTAGCTCATTCAAAGGAATCAACAACTTCAGGAATTCTCTACTTCGTACTGTTTGGCTTCCTAGATACCCACTTTCCTCTTATTTTCTCTGTTTGATGTGCATTCATCCGTTTGCCAGTTGCAGCAATTATTCTACATTTTGTCGTTGATTTTGCGGGCCGTTAGGTAAAAAAATTTTTAATTTCGTTTTATTATGGTTATTTTTGTTTTAATGTATATATTAATGAAGTATTAATTGCGGTTTAATCAAGTTCAGCTGGAAAGCAATGATTATTAACGTGGATGGTGGAGCAGATAAGTTAAGGAGAAGTGCCTTGTTTGTTTGTTAAATTATTTATTGGATACCCATTTGTTACTTTTCCCTATTAAATTGCGGCGGTTTTAAATTTGTTGAATATAAAATTTCCTTTTTCATTTGAGGGCCTGCATTATTAATATATCTTCTAATTAATACTTTCTGTTTTTCCAGCTTAAATTTGACTATGGCCTAATTTTCTCTGCCTGATCTTTCTGAGCACATTGTTTAGATGTCGATTTGTGTAAAGCACTTACTTACAGCCCGACTTGTTTTTGTTACTGCCAAATTTTTTTAGCTTATTAATTGCCTCTCTAATATTTTTTAAATGAATTGCAATTTGCCGTTTTATTTATAGAAGCAACTGTCTACAATTTTGTAAATTCTTTGATTGGCATCTCTCTGAAATCCCCATTTTTCCACTTTCAGCTTACTCAACCATTCCTATTTGCTTTGTATTTTGTGGGGAAATCTTAATGTTGCTGCTGTTTGAATTTCACGGTTTCAGGGTAGAAACATATAAACTTCATGGAATTTGAACTGAATGATGTATTTTCAGTTCCACAAGATACTTCTTGCTATATGCAATCTGGGTGGATGTGTGACTTTCATTTTGGTTATGGATTAGGTAATAATTTTCCTTGCCTTATTGATTCCATTGCAACTTGTGTATTTAGGTTCATAATATGACCGTTATACTCACATGTTAATAGCATGTTCTCCTTTTTTTTTTTTTTTCTTTTCCTTTTCAATGTTGTAGATGTAATAGAAGAAGATGCTTTGAATGAGAAATTTTGCATACAAGTGCTAAGGATCATGATCACAAAAGCAGATACCGAAATTGATGAGCTTGAAAAATATTTGGTGTTTCTTCAAAGTGAATTAGCCTGGGAGGAATACAATGAATGGTTTGAAATATGCTGTAATGCTTTGAGAAAAAAGTTTGATTGTCTTTATATTGCAGTAAGGAATTTGAAGAATAAAGATAAGGATGATGTTGAGGTCAGTTTGTTTTCACATAGAAAACCTGCCGAGAAAGTACATGAAATATTAAAGGCTCTGCTCAGTGATTACTTCCAAGAGAAAGATAAGCAGGTTCATTACTTGAAAAATCTATTATTAGTCATTCCCCCATTGTTTAAAATGCAAATATATTATTAGTCATTCCTCCATTGTTTAAAATGCAAATATTGTCTGAACTTAAATGACGATGATATAGGAAACCTGTGGAGGTTCATTTAAGATTTTTATCCTTGTACATATTCCTGCACTTTGTGATTTTTAAAATGCAAATATATTATTAGTCATTCCCCCATTGTTTAAAATGCATATATTGTCTGAATTTAAATGAGGATAATATAGGAAGCCTGTGGATGTTCACTTAAGATTTTTATCCTTGTACATATTCCTGCACTTTGTGATTTTTAAAATGCAAATGTATTATTAGTCATTCCCCCATTGTTTAAAATGCAAATATTGTCTGAACTTAAATGAGGATGATAGAGGAAACCTGTGGAGGTTCATTTAAGATTTTTATCCTTATACTTATTCCTGCACTTTGTGATTTCAACTTCGGAATACCAAGTACCAACCATAACATAGTTCATGTTAGCATTTTTCTCTCTTTGTCATTCTTTAGTACCTCTGGGAAGAAAAAAAAGATAGAAATTTAAGAACCTCTGATAGAGAGATTCAAAGGTAAGGTTTTTTTGATAATTACTTCACTGGTAGGGAATCTCCATCTGATGATTAACTCTGATTTTGTTATGCATGACCCCATTATCCTCTTGCTAGCACATAGATTTTTCCCCCTTCTATTTCCTTTGGATGTCATTCTCATATGTTACAAAATCTGCATGTTATGCATTTTCTTCCCTGAGCTAACACGGAATGCTATATGTATTTCCTTCAAGAATGAACAGGTTGTGGATGCGGATGTCTTAGACAGCTCTGATCCTCCAGGAGAGGAAGCTAAACTTTTGGGAGAGAGCACAGCATTTAGTAATTCTGATCATTATGCCAGTGTAAAGGAGGACATTCAAGAACCCTGCATTACTATGACAGACGATGGTGCAGTCTCAAAGACATCGTTGATGGCTCAAGAGAAAAATGCACACCATTCAGAAACAGTTAAGGTATGGGAAGTTCTTTCAAACTTGATGTTTTTCTAAGCATATGATTGCTCTGATGGTTCATGATTGAAAACTTCAAGGTTGGGCATCAGCATGTGGATGAATGATCATGATTAATGCATATATATGCTTGTGCTGAAATCTGTCCAAGCATCCAAGTGTTATGTCATGCTGTTTGTGATTACTTAGCAATATCTCATTGTTTTGCAGTCTTTCTGATTTATGCCTCTTAACTCTTTATTTTAATTATGAACAGCTTGTAAATGGTAGTGTTAAAGATTCCAGCCCTCAGTCTTTGAAACCGGAAGCTGTTCATGGTGACAATAAGAAAGAATTGAGCAGCTTTGACATAAAAAGTGCTGTTGTAGAGGAAGTAAAAGAACCAGGTTTTTCTCTCAAGGTCAAAAAAGAGTTCCAGAATTTATCTTTGAATACTCGAGATAAGAAGAGACATAATCAAGACATGGTTAAGGTTCAGGTACTTTGTTTTCTCTGTTGCAATAATTTACGTCAACTTAAAATTATTTGACTAGTTGTGAACTTTAAAGGCTAACAATGGCGAGCAAGATAAAAAAAATTTGGTGTTTTGTTGAGAAATCAAAGTTCAGAATTTTCATATTTCCCACTGTAATACTAAGCACTCAGCATCTTTCAGGTTGTATTTTCTGAAACATCTATGCTGTGTAACTGAAACTCTAACTATAAAATCTTTCTTTTAAAACATAAATAAGAAACAAAATTTCAGATGAAACTGGCACACTGGAGTATCATATTAAGTGAAAGAGATGATTACCTCCTGGTTTCTCAATTTGCATAGTTAATCTTATTACAAATGGTCATTTGCACCGTCATTTTCTCTTGTATATAAATTCACAAACATCTTTCACTAGTTTATCCACCCCTTTTGCTTACATTATGAGTATCTGTGAAGTCATTTACAGTTCTGTGTGTATTGTTATGGACAGCCTGCAGGTATTAAGCTCAAGTATTTCTGTAGACATGCTTCGAAACATGTGGCTGGGCAATCCAATAAGAAGAAAATTTTGTGCATGTCAGATCCAAAAATTTTAAGTGAACAAGCAGAAGAAAACAAATCTGCACCTCGAGCAGATGCTATTGTCTTGGATCCTTCATTGAAACCTATGGAAATGAGTGAAAATCTTAGTGAAAGGGTAGGTACTAACTAGCAGCTTCCTCGCCTCTGATCTCATTTATAACAAAAGTTATAAGTAGTGATTATTAGGATCATATACTAGAAAAGGAAATTCGGGTTTGCACATTTAATGATATATACAGCTTGAAGTTGAGGGATCTGACTTTTGCCACTGTGGTGACCTTTAGATTATAAACCGACTTTTTCTAACTGATTTTTTCCTCCTACAATGAACAGCCAATAAATGCTGTTGTCAAAGACTCAGATTGTAGACATGAAACTGGCCTTGACAAGGGGACGACAACAATGTGGCAGTCAGAGTCAAAAGTTGGTAGAAATGAGGAAGTCAGCACATCCCATACTACTTTCACTCCTGGAATTAAAATGTTGGAATCGTCTTCAAATCCTGCAGGCAAAGGAAATCCTCAAAAAGCAGATAAGGTACAAGAAGCTATTCTCAATATTAAATTTGCATCAGTGCTAACTATAAGATCCAATCGCAGACACACAGCATAGTAACTGGTAGTCGCACATTCTGATTAGCTTTTCTTTACCTGTTTAATGGTTTCATATTGTGTTTTTCTCTGAGCAGCCTTCAAAAATTTTCTTGCAAACTACCAGTAACGATGCTTTGAGCCATTCAACTGGCCTCCTTGGGAAGAGAAATAATAAAGATTCCAATAAAGACTCCAGGTTAGCTACTTCTAGGCAGGCAAAAGGTGGAAGTTCTGATAGTTTTGATGCTTCAAAACATATGTCCAGCCTTAGTGGGAGAAGATATTATTCTGATTCCAGCCTGGCTATTTCAAAGGAAAAAGGTGGAAATTCTGATGTTAGTGCTGATACTTTGCAATATGAAACTGACCTCTGTGAAAGGAGAAGTAATTCTGATTCTGCAAGAGTTACTGCTAGACAATTGAAAGTTGAAAAGTGTGATATTAGTTCTTTGGGATATACAACTGGTCTCAATCAGAGGAGAAATCACTCTGATTCTTGTTTAGGTGCTTTCAGAAAGGCAAAAGGCAGATACTGTGACACGGATCAAAAACTGTGTGATTTTGCACAGAAGAATGTGCGTGAATGGGGCATTAAAGGATCAAATTTCGCTCTGACTGAGAAGATAGATTCTTCTTATTCATCTTCAGAAGCAGAAGAAAAGAGAAAACCTTGTCAACAAACTGTCGAGTTTGAAAAGGCTGGTCTGATGGATAACGGACATTCTGACCCAAATCTTTTTCTGGAGCTGCAAGATGAGAAAGATCTAACCAACTCACAGTCTGATGAGGAAAAAGTTCAATCAGAAGAAGTTCAAATAGCTGAAACTACTGCTAACGATGAGAAGTTTGATTTGGACTCATCAGTGAAGCCACAAAAGCAAAAGGCAAAGAGGAAAATTGAGTCAAATATGCCAAGTGTTCAAGAACTGGGTTTTCTTTCCAGTGAATTGACTACTAGTTCGTCTTTAATTTCAAAAGCTAAGAGACAATGGAAATCTGGGCTTGGCTCTGATTCCAGTTCAAATCAGTGCTTGGACAGAGAGGCAATAAAGAAAATTACTGATCATCAGTATGAAACTGAAGAGGTCAGTGTTGCTTCAGATGACAGCCAGATTTTAATTTTACAGCCTCAAAAGAAAAGAAAAGAGAATTTGAGTTTGCCAATCCTTGTGGAGATTAAAGGCTCAACTATTGAAACGGACTTATCAATATCACACAGTCACCCAAATGATAGTGCAGGTATGGATGATCTCTCGATTACAGAATCCTACTCAATTAATTCCTGCACTGAGGCTGTGGCATCTTCGTGTTTTGCTACTAGTAAATTGAAAAATATGAGAGTAGGTGATCTGAGGACCATTGCGAAGGCACAAAAACTAAGAAAGTATTCTAAGCTGCGGAAAAGTGATCTGATTGAACGAATAGCCAACCACTTAGGTTGTTGATAAAAATACAAGTGGGCTTACAAATTGGTTATCCATTTTGTAATCTTGTCTTCTTCCCTTTTGTCTGTGGTTTGTAAATATTTCTGTTGGGCATGTTCATAGCCTTATGGAATTTGAACGGCTTCGTCATTGGACACCATGTCAGGATTCTAAGGTAACATATTTCTTAAACACAAAGCGTGTGCACATGTACATACACACAACCTCAAAATAAAAAGTGAGGAAGTGGAGGCTCCTTTAATTAGGATGTTATATATAAAAACAAAAAGAAAAAGGAAAATTATTCGTTTTACATTACCATGTATATATGAATATATTTGTGATGAAATGACTACCATAATAAATATAGAAGACAAACATGCATGTATACTTTGTGATGGTCCTTTTACTGATAATTTTTCATGAAAATATATAGGGAACAATGGAGCAATTCAAATGTCATAGGACTTCGTTTGTGCACCAAGTGCTTTTGTACAGCAGCTTCTCATGGTACTATGGTTTAGACGAGCTACTCAATAGTCGAAAATCACCCTTTTCAGCGGGTTTGTAATTGTTACTGTGGTTATGATTGGTAACAGTCCGTGAGTCACTACTGCAAGTGTCAAGGTCCTATTAGTGCGATGAGCAAGTGAAGACGAGGGTTAGGCGGCAAATCCCAAAAATTTGTCAGTAGTAGATCGTTAGTGCTACATAGTATGTATGTATTGTGAATCTAAACTTATACTACCATACCAGCAATGATCAATATATTGTAACTTTCGTACCAGTTGGTATTAATCTCTCTCGCAAACAAACAACCAACCACATATGGTTATTGGTCAAAACCCAAATGTATTTTAAAAATTAAAATTATTATTGTTGTGCATTCATCTATGCAGAATATAAAATAAATTAATAACATAAAAGTTTATTAGGGCAACATCTAGAACTGGACAAAAAGGTTCAAGAAATTAAAAAAGAAAAAAAGGAACAAAAAAAGTATGAGAATTGCAAAATTGAACGGATCAATCGGTTTGCTGCAGTTTTAATTCAATTTTATATGTTAAAAAAGTATTATTAAATTTTCAGTTTACAATTGAATAGTAATCAGTTTGATTTCAGTTTTAGGCTTAAACAAATCGAACTAAAAATTAAAAATATATATATTAAATTTTAAAAAATACAAGTAGCATAATTTAATTCGTTAGATGGATTGTTTGTTTATAATATAATCATAAATTCAAATTATAAAATCGATCTAATCGATATTTTATGGAGAGTTTTGATTTTGGTTCATTTCTTTTGTGTGTTTTTGATCTGTGTCTATTCTTAACAGCAAGCAATAGGATAATAATGCTTCAGTTGTTTGCTGGCACAACTGGCCTCCATCAATCCTATAAATTTTTCACAAAAAGGAAATGTAATTATCTCTTGAAACTCAAGTTTCCTTTGATAACAATTATTTCTACTATGATTTAAAAATAAGTCTAAAAAAATATTTAAACACTATCTTTTAACAAGACTCATTTTTTATCTTATTTTAATATTAAACATCTAATACTTCTATCATAGCTTACGAGTTACCGTACCTCAATACCAAACAAAATCTTAATCAAATGGAATCATCACATAACAAGCCATTGGTAAATGCATGTTACTAAGACATTAGAAATCCAGCAATTATGACAACTCTGTTTCAAATTCTGTGACAAACCAAATTCTCTCACAAAATACCCGGCATTTAATCAAACCAAATTCTGTGACATACCAAATGCTTCATAACGCTTTGCAAAAAGCCATATGGAATTTGGTTTCAGGCATTGCCTGTATCCAAGTTAAATGTCAACCATATTCAACTAAAAGGACAACGTTTTTGCAGGCCGATTCCTTTCAGAAAACTAGTATAAACACGAGTATATTCATCAAGAAGTACTAATAGTTGTTGTAGCTACCAATCCAACTTCTGGATATTTGGTGCAGTTGCTTCTGAATCCTGATCTGAAGAAACCCAAGAAATTACATGCATCAGGGGTCAAATATAAACTTGTGGGGGAAAAAATGTCTCAAGCAAACCCCTAGTGGAAAACACGTTTCTGCACAGTGACAGTAATTTACCACAGTTGCAACAGCCAAAAGAGGACCAGTGTCGAAAGATGGGGCGTATAAATGAATGATCCAGAGATGTTATATCATTTTTTGCTGATAATAAACATTCTAACATCAGTGTCAGGGAACTCAACTCAGTTACCTATCAGAATCTCAAAATGAAATTTAGACAATCAGATCTTCTATTTTTATTTGAATATGACTAGTTGTTATCAGGCAAATTAATTTTATGCATAGTCTCATTGACCTTCTTTGTCTCTATAGCTGTTTTAGTATTGTTCTCTAAATAATTGTTGTGAAACTGATAACAAAAAACAAATTATACAGAACTTAATCCAATCCCCAGCAACCCAAAAAAAAAATACTTGTTTTGAAATGATTCTTTAATAGTTTCAGTTAAGCTGACAACTTGAGATCAGCCTTCTATCTAATTCTTTCTATTTAGTTCCTTTTACAACACATCAACGACCCTAGAAGAAACCAACCTAATTTTTTCAGATAAGCAAATACAAAAGTGCTTTAATAGTCTATGTTAATATCATAAACCCAATAATTACATAAAAGATGTCAGCAATCAGAATATTAACTGTGTGAAAATAACTGTCGAGAAATATTGTACCTCACATGCTCTCCAACTTGAGATCAGCCTCCTTCACTGCCTGGGTGAGATGCTTCACACGATATTTGAGTTTTTCATTTTCTGCAGCAAGCTTCTCAGCCTGAAAGTCAAAGTCAAAAAGTTGCAACTCTTTCATCTAAAAACAAGGAAGAAAAAATAAGAACACGCAGCTACCTTCTTCCTTTCTGAAACTACCTCTGCATTTGCATCATCTAACTTTGACTGGAGGTCACTTATCGTTTTCAAAAGTTCCTCATCTCCAACATCTATATGCGATTCCAGATTAAGGTAATAAAGTCAGGACCTTGATTTAGCCATGGTGACACTCTTACACAATACCCTATGACATACCTTTCTTACTTGTAAGGACAACTTCAATCCTGGATAAGCGGTCCTTTAAATTACACACTAGTCAGTAAGACATCACAAATAATAGAAAATGAGCTGAAATTTTAACAGAATAATCATAATTGTCATCACTACTCTGATGTAGTTCCTTTTAGCATGCGCTTTAAAAAAAAAATTCAACAAATCCTATAATTAAAAACACATTATTAATCAGGGCATTAACTAGATTTTAATTACCATGCAGTGATTCTCTTTAAAAAATATAAAGACGCTCCTAGAGGGAAATTAGATAAGTGAAACGAGGTTTCAGTCTATATCAAAAAGTTATCATATATATCATAACTCCACTTACTTCTATTCTTGTTTAATCTTTCATCTTGATTATTTATGGTAAAGGTGGGCGGAGAATTAAAGAAAAAAATTCAGATTCACCGAGATCAACAGAATACTGCAACTGAAAAGAAGGTGGTCAAAAGTCCAATGCAGACACTGGTAAGATATCAAGAATGCAAACTGTAGACAAGGTCATAAGAGATTTACTTTTATCCCACCAAAGCTCAATACAAAGTTATTCCCTAGTCGTTGGAAAAGTTATTTCCAAGACACTTTTATCCATCAGCACCTCATGTGCCAACAAAGAGTAGAGTTGCAACAAAACTAATTCTATGCAGCTCCACCAATGTTGACCAATTCGGTGCATTAGATACAGTAGTGACAAAGGCAAATTCAAATATTTTCTACGCAGAAGCTGGAACCGATAGAAAATTAGATGAAGCTTTGGAACAAATAAATATTGTGCTGCTCAAGAAGGGACTAGGACTTAATTTTTGTTCGGTCAATGTCTGGCTGCTAATTATATCTTTTTAGAGAGAATTTTTATTGAAACAAATAAATTTTTGAGTGTATTATACCTTCTTCTAGAGCTAGTTAAAGATAAATGAGAACGTCCTCTTAGTAATTGAAGATTAAAATAATATCAGTACGCCCATCAAAAAGCACTATTCTGAAAACTTCTAAAGACATAATTGCAGCATATCAAATTTTTTTTCAATCAAACATGGAGATAGAAGAGGATATTGTGAGAATTTCTTCTCAACCAAATGCAGCAAATTTCCAGTGATAAAAATACCACTGTCAGTACATTATGAAAACCATAACCATGATGAGAAAACTCATGCAAGAAGATAATCGAGTTGTAGTAATAAGTTGTCAATAGCGCCTAATGAAGATGGACACAAAAATAAAGTATCTAAATTTCTGCAATGGAACACGTTTTTAATTAATATGCTCTTAAACCTCCTTTCTGACAATTGTTCTGCCCAATCAGTGAGTGCAAATTCAATTTAGGCCCTACAAACATTTACAAGTAGCTGAAGTCTGCAATTACTTTCATCTCACAAAAAAGCCAAGCTTAATTGCCAAAGATTACCATAATAAAAACAAAAGAACTCAAAAAATTTGCAATCCTAAATATCATAAAAATGAGTAACAAGAACCAAGCTCTTTGCATGATTTTCAATGCAAGTGCAAAACAATTATAACATCTTCACTTTCAAACCATAAGTTTCACAATTTCAATAATCGTAATTTCTTATAACAAAGACAAACTGTACACAGAAGCATTTCCTCAAAAAATGAAAATAATCACTTGTGTCCCATCATGAAGACTTTAACATCAATCCAATTGCCCTAAGAAGCTAATATTGCAGATTAAAGTAGAGATCCTGCAACAAGCTCAACATAACGCCATCCTCTTAAACTTTTTTGCAACTATTTATTTTCAAACACACAAAAGAATCTATAACGAGAGTACAGGTTATTGATACCAAGATATAAGCAGTAACTCCACAAAAAAATTAACTGTTTAACAAAAAATCTTAACACATATAAAAACAAAATATCCACTTTCAAAATTCTACCAAGGAGCATTTGGGATTTCAACGGATGCTCCTTGGTCTACAAATGCTCTGAAAGCACTCCTCAAGTTTATTATTTCATGTGGAACCAATGAAAAACAGAAAAGAAAAAAAAAACCCCTAACTTAACTGGATTCAGTAACAACTTCAAACTCTTAAACCCTGTCAAAAAGTGTGTTTTTTTTTTTTGGTTAAACATCCATCATTATATGGTAGATATCATTCATAGTAACACATTTCCAATATAACCAATTTAAGATATCTATTTAAATTAAAAAACAAACAATTTATATATTTTTTTTTGTTTTTTCGTTATTTAAAAAACAGAGATAAAAGTGGGAAAGAGAACATCAAGAATACAAACCTCGGCTTCAGAGGCTCTTTGGTAGAAGGGTTTCAAGGTTTCTTCAAAGTTGGATGGTTTACGAGATTCTGCCATTGTTTTCAGGCCCAGACCATCGGAGTCCAATGCCCTCAAACTGATTTTGCTCCCCGCCATTTGCGTTTGCGCCCTTTTCTCTTTCTTCTTCTCTTAGGCCTGGCCAATGGTTTTCCAGACTTCTGGTCTAAACTTATTAGCTGGTCAGGGAGACTGCCAGCGTTTTGCATTCCTGTACATCCTCGATTTTATTTGGACCTTTCAACTTCGATACACTTTTAATTGAAAATTGTTATTAATAATTACAATTATAATAAATAAATATTTAATTAATTGAATTAATTAAAATTAAGCCCTACAAAAATAGTGCATTAAGTTATATATATATATATAATTAAAATTATGGTTCAAAATTTCTTTACATAGGAGTTGAACATAGTATAAGAGATTGATTTATATTCATATAATATGTTATATAAAAAAGTTATTTAATATATTTAATTTTGACAAATAATTTAAATGAAATGTTCAATGATTCTTAATAATTTTTTTTTTATCTTCTTTTTTTTTTTACTATTATCCATTAACTTCGCATTAATACATTAAAATATAAAGTTAAGTGATATATTTTATAAAATTATAATTAGAATTTTTTTATTATTAATTATATTTTATGTTATTAAATATTAAAAATGACAACCATAAAAAAAATTAAAAAAGAATTATAATCCTTCCTACACAAGAGAGTTAATGTAATATTTATTTTTTATTTTAAAAAATAAAATTTTAATAATAGATCATATTATAGAGGATTATTCATAATTTTTTTATCAAATTTGAAGCACCTCCAAATATTTTTATGTTGCAATCCTTTAGAAACAAAAAATTATATTGAATGAGTACTTAAATTTTTTTTAATTTACAATTGTGACATAAATATTAAATTATCCATTTTTAATGTTAAAAATTAAGAATTGTCTAATATATGATAAATATAACGGTATATTAAATTATTTTAATTGTTTGTTAATCATTTCAAATTTTTTATTAAGTATTTTATATTTTAAGTTATTTTTATAAATTATTTTAAATTTATATTAATAATTTTAAATTTTACGTTATTGTTTTAAATTATTTGTCAAAAAATTTACGACTCCTAAAAAATAATATTTAATGTTGTCAAATTCCTAATTATATCTACTCTTTGCCGCAAATTTTTATCATTATTTTAAGTTAAAAGATTCACACTTTAATTTACTATTTGACATACTAGAATGTATTGATTAAGAAATTTTAAAATAAATAATAACAATATCTCAAAAATAAAATATTGTTATATAAAGAATTCGCATGCATACGATCTCATGAATTGAATTTGGTAATGTCAAATTCAACCGTATACCGTTTTAGAAATAACATAATTGAATTTGGTAATGTCAAATTCAACCATATATCGTTTCACGTTTCAGAAATAACATAAAATAGATATTAAGAGAATCGAGACCAGTTAATAACTATTATATTTTTATTTAATTTTAAATAAATAATAAGAGAATTTGAGATATAAAAAACAAACACTCGCTTCTATTTACACAAACAATTTTTATGATCATATACCCAAATTCCAAATATGTTCTCAAACTCTTACAAATTTTTGTTTAAAGGTGAGCATCACTTGATCAATCCATTACTGTTCAAGCTCAAAACACAATATTTCTGTTAAAACCAAATTATGGCACTACAACAAAGCTGGGGAATATTTATGCATTACTGCTTGATCAATCCATTTTATTCTTTTAATTTGACAAAAAGCTCAGACAAAATCAATTAAGCTTTCCAATAAATTAAGAAAAGACACAATTCATTACAAAACCAGTAATGCATATTTTTGTTCCCATGTTCATTTCACAAATTGCTTCCATATAAATAAATCACTAGCTTCTCCGTTGGAACTTCATTTTGCAGTATTGCAAAATGCAAAATAATCAAGGCTGGCTAAGAAGTGAAGGCCGGTAGAAAGCATGGCTCTGTGCAATCTCAATGCGTTCCCGAGGATCATTTAAGGTTTCATCCCTCAACGCTTGCAAAATAGCTTGCGACATCTGCTCCCTGTATCCCAAATGCATCACGAGCTAAGGATTAGATTTCACGGATGATATTAACCAGACTATAGTCTTTTAACAAAGTAGTAAGGAAGTTCTCATTTTGTTTCTGCATTGATGTTACGGCGTCTGTTCAGTCTCATGTAAGATGTATGGTAATTAGGAAATCACCTTGTTATAAGTATTTTATAAAGTGTCTTCAAGATGGGACATAGCTCAACAGGTGCGACAGGCTTGTTTCCATCAGGATGTAAGACACTTAGGCTTGACTGACTCAGAAGTTCATAGAAGGCTCCCACTGCAGACACACCCTGGAAGAAAAAACCATCAAAGAAAATGCAGAATTAGAACTTCTGTTTAGCAAGACAAGTTAAAAGCTGTAAAGCGCACCTTGTTGATAATCTGCTAATGTTGTGACATGAAAATTAAATGGGAAAAGCAGATTGTGCCAACTAAGGTAAGTCTGATGCTTGTTTCAATCTAATAACACATAAACATGACGAACATCATTATCTATGCAAATAAAGCCTAAAATTTCCAATTCTGAGTAATCAGTTTAATAATTATTTTAAAAGACAACACTTGGTTGGAACATCTTTGTTTCAATAGAGAATCATAATTTGGTTTCTTATTCACTTCACCGAAATTAATATAAGATTATATACAGGCAGATGTGACTAACAGCCCTTTTAAGGATAAGTTGCTTAAAAAAGTGTAGTTCATAGGAACAATTGCAACTTAAATTGCTTAAAAAATTGCAGTTTATAGGATCAATCGCAACCAGTACCTGAATCATTCCCTTGCCACTGATGTTATCGCCCATATCTCTGCTTAGGCTCCCCTTGGCTAACATTTGTCCATACCATGCATTACGACCTTTTAACAAGGTTACATATGTGTCAGCTAGCAATGGCCCTGCAAGCTTCTCAGGTTCTTCCGCCAGTAAATGAGTTATAAATATCATCTCTGATGTACAATGTGCAAAATATACTGATTTGCTAGTAGCACTCTCATTGGTAAGAGCTGCTATCATTCCTGAAAAAACCAAACAGAAAGGCCAGTATGTTGGACCAAAATAGAAAGAAAGTAACGTTATTGCTTATAGTTCCTTAAGTTATCGTACAGCATTTATATCAAGTTTTAGATTTTCAGGCATTCATTAGAAAGGATATAGAAAATGATCGGGAGCATAATCATAAGGTGTCATATTCTCTTCTCGTAATGTATCCATGCTGCAATTTCATTGTGTTCTTGGGATGAATCATTGTAACATGGAATATAAAGAAGGAATTCAACGACACCCTTGTTTCTGTACTATGGATGCTACAACAGCTTTTATTCAAGCACCAAAAGTTCAGCAAAACCCACTTATCAACATATGAAAACATTTCCAATACAACAGAATATAAAACAAAATATATCATCATTACAGCTAGCATATTGGTTGACATAGTAGCTATGCTTTATAAATTTTGTTGACAAAAAAGAGAGTGATGCGTACCAGCTCCAATGGCATAGACATTCTTCAGGCCACCCATGACTTCATGAGTGACAAGGTCACTGTTGTCCCAAACAACAAAATGGGGTTGCCTGAGAAATTTTGCAAGTGGCTTCCTCCACTTATCAGCTCCACAGATTCGAGCATTAGCATATTCTTTGTTGTAGATCTCCGAGGCAATGTTTGGCCCTCCAAGATACAGTATGTTATCTATAGGTACTCCAGCTGCCAGGTAGATATACCAATTGCTTAGAAAATGAGAGAGACAGGTTTTCTAAAGTGGAAGAGTACATGAGGAAAGAGACTGTCAATTAAAGGATAAAACAACAAGGGTTTAAAAGCATCCAAGTCCCATATATTGCAGACGATAAACACAGAAAACTAATTATAAATACAGGAAAAATATATGAATATTCATTGAAAACCGATTATCAGAGGGGTAGGAAAACGTGCTTATCATACTGTTGAAGAAATTCATTAAAAGACTTCTTAAGCAATTTGACACTGTATCAGTACTGCAATAACAGAACACTTAACAAATGGAATCAAGTAAATGTTGGTGACCAGACAATGAAACACTATAGATTGCATAAATTTTCTTGGGTTAAATTTAAAGATAAAAGTAGGTTGTCCACTGTATGACATTAACCTACCCATTTATCACAGTGTATAATGCTGTACGTATAATCTAATACTGAATTTTAATCATTTCCTACAATAAATTACATCCAGAATCATTAAGCATAGAGGAAAGTTAAGTCAACCAATGAAGTACAAGGTTTCATGGATTCATGCCAACTCTGCGTTCTTTCACCCATGCACCTAAAATATAAACAAACAAGCAATTCCTTGTAAAGAAATAAAAATCTTCTTGACACTTATTTTTCAAAATTAAGCAAGATAAAACCAAGAGCATAAATCAAGATGACTATAAATATCTGAGGAGGAGTCTTACTTGCTCGGTTAATCATCTGTGTAGGAGTAATTATATGGGGAACAGGTTCCAATGCAGCCTCGATACCCTTTGCCAACGAGATGATTATGGGTACAGTGATTCTCTCCTTCCAATAATGACTGATCTCTTCAAACACCTCACGTGTTTCAGTCGAAGGGACACCATTTACCACAATATCGGCATCCCAAACAGCTTCTTGCAAGTTAGTGACAACCTTCAAAGGACAGAGTGGTGTGTCAACCATGTTCAAGCAAAAGCCATCTTTCAAAATCTCATCTGCATAAAGAGTGCGATCACCTAATCTTGCCTCGACATACTTCAAATAGGCACAGCGCCGGATCAATCTCCTTAATACATCCTCCCTTGAATTGATCACTTCAAAGAGATGTTCAGCCGTTGCTCTATCAACAGCTCTTCCTGGTCTTCTCCATATCCTGATCTGGACCTTATCCCGGAACTGACCGTAGCTATCTTGCAACAAAGCAGCAAAAACACTGCCCCAAGCCCCAGCCCCAACACCAACAATCCTCAATGGATCTCCATCAGCCTTTCCAAGAAGGCGTCGTAGCTCATCAAGCTTCTCTTCCAAACAATTCCCATTCTGAATGGTGCCATTAGAGTACGAATTTTGATTCATCACCTCAATACTTCCCACCATCTTCTTAAAACCAAAATCAGAACCAAGAATTCAACTAATCAAACAATAAAAACGATCGACAACCCAAGACCTTCAATTGTATCAAATAAGTGCACTTTGTGAAAAAACAAAAAAGTTTCTTTATTCCGCTCTCTTACTCACAGCTGATGATGAAAATTCCTCAACTGGACCCGATTTTATACAATATCTGCTCCCGCAAGCCACACTTATCAAATTCTTTGTTTGAAACCAACAAATCGCCGCATCCCAAGTAGCATCAGCAGCATGCATCAAAAGAATCGAATCTTATTGGTAAATTATTTCACCAAAATCAAAACTAACTTACGATCTCCACCCTAAGATTTTCACACCAACCAATCAAGAAACTTGAAGCAATACAAAAATCACAGAAGGGAAAAACACATGAATCTCTGTGTTTCCTCTCAGTTTCTGATCAGATGATAAAAGAGAAATCCAAATATTCAAATATAGACACTTGGTTTTGTCCGTCTGAATTAGTTCATCTACCCAGCTACAAAATTGAAAAGAATAAGTATAAAAGCTAAGTCAAAGACCAACCTTTTCGTGTCGGCAATTACAAAGTTTTTGTTGTCATCAAACTTGGCGGTTTAATAACTTGATTGCCTTGTAAAACGGGAACCCACCAACATGGCGTTCAACATTTCATGGAAATGGAGGGAAAATGCATGAATGAATGAGCATGCATAAATGAAACCAAAAACCACATCACACATAAGCCAATTAACAATACGTGAACCAAAGACATGGTAAAAAGTACATGGAAATGGAGAAAATCAAGCAAGAAACTGGTGAAGTAGTGATTGAGAATGGAAAAGACGAAGAAAAATGACAATGCATTGATGGTTACAGAAAACAGTTGAGTAATAAAGAATTTGTATGTTGCCAACTTCCCCAACGGTCATTAATGTTCCATGACTTTGCTTTATCCCATGTGTCTGTCAGTCAGTCAGTCAGTCCACATCCTTCATTCTGGTTAGGCTTTTGAATGTTGGCTAATATTTATTTAATTTTAGACGACCATCTTAATTATTTTATTTTGTTTTTTAATATATATTTGAACACCCAAAATAAAATCTATCTTATATTACTCCAATTTTTTATCACTTAATTTTAGATTATTGTTCATTGTTGTATTGAATTATTCTCAATTTATTTATTACATTTTTTTAATTTCTTTTATTATAATTCTTAAATGTTTTAATGTAATGTAGTACATAATAAATTTTTTTTAAAAAAAAAAAATAAAAATATAGGAAATGTACAATTAAAAAAATTGTAGGGTTAATTTTATATTACCACTTGATATTTTGACAATATTCACCTTAACTCTTAACTTTTTTTCACAAATAATCATTAGACCCCACGTTGTTAGTATATTCTAAAATTGCGGTTGTTGATTGTATTTGACCATTTTGCCCTTATACTTTATATATTCATTTAAAAGATTTATTTATTAGGAATGTACAATAATTCTAATTTGAATTGTTTCCTAGAAAACAATTCAATTTTAAAACCAAAATTAGTTCTTTTAGAGTTGGTTTTTATTTTAAAAGTTAAAATTTGACTTTTATTGATTTATAAATATAAATTAATATAATAATATATTATTATTATCATATAATTTTTATTTTTTATTCTTTAAAAATGGGCATATATATGATAATAATATAATACTATAATATAAATTTGTAGAGATAAAATTTATAAAAACTTTGTCTATGAAAATACCAATTTATGTATTCAAACTTCATTAAGTAGAGAAATATATAATGCAATTATATCAATACATCTTTTTATCATATATGTCTAGTAGATAATAAATAAATTACTAAAATGAATGTTATATATCATTGACTTATAATTATTCTATTGTTATAAAATAAAATTAAATAAATAAGTGAGTAATTAAATAATTACATATCATAAGTAATAATTTGATACATTAACAAGTGTGAAAAAATAAATCATTGATAACAAATGCAAAATTGGTTTTTGAAATCAAAATTAATTATAATATATATATTGTGTGAGAGTGACTTAGTAAGAGCTTGTTTGGGTATTGAATGAGCAAAGCAAGATGCCCACAAATGGATTGGAACCAAACCAAAACCCATAGGATAGGATAACTTTTACTTAGAGTAGGTTCTAACTCCAAAAATTAAGAACTGGAATTTTTTTTTAAAGTAAGTTCAAATAGTAAATTATATTTTATATATAAATTAATCAAAAATTATTTCTTTTTTTTTAGTATGTGAATAATTTTTTTTTTTTTTTTTAATTTTTTTTTTTTGTTTGATACAAGTATTTTGTGTGTGTGTGTGTGTGTGTGTGTGTGTGTGTGTAAATTTGTAAATATATATATATATATATATTTATTTATTTATTTATTTTTACTTGTCTATTAAAATAACTACAAATTATTTAGTAAAACATATTTTTTAATAATTAAAAAACTCAAAATTTGTTGTCAAAAGCTCTACTTTAACAAGTTCTACTTAAAAGGTTATACCAAATAAACCCAATACTTTTTGATTCAAGATTGTTTTACGAATTAATTTTATCTTACTCAATAAAAGTGTTCATAAATATTTGTTTACTTTTAAATGTTTTAAAAGTAGTCATTACGATATCATTTCGTTAATTGATTCTATGAAGTGTTTATGAATAAATAAATTTAATACTAAAACCACATGTTTATTATCTAATTATACCTCATTTCACATTTTCATACATTACAAATTACATTTTCATTAAAAACTACCAAAATAAAAAAGGAAAAAATAATTCAATGACAATTGCAACTCTTGTTTGTAGCTAAAGATGGCAAACTACCACGTATTGTGAAATTATTGTGGGTCTTTAAGGAGATAAATTTAGTTGATTTGGCATCCTCTTGTAAAAGTGAAAAATTAAAGATTTATTTTGTATTCACACTTAGTATTTGACAAAACCAATTTTTAATTTACAATTCTATAATCTTACGGTAACTAGGCTTAGTTTGAATATAGCTCCAACCATTTTCGACAATGTTTAACTAGCCCCTAAAGTTTTCTAAGATATCAATTCATCCCGTGTTCATAATTAATTGACTTGAAACTAAAATTATTATTATACAAATATAAATTAATAATAAATAAATTATTTTATAAGTATTAAATTTAAATTTTAATTTTTTATTAATTTATATTATATAATTATTTTTTACTCCGAAATTAATAAGTTTTACTGGTACAAGATTTTTACATGATATGTTGATAAATTATAAAATTTTAAAGAATATTTTGATATTTACAAATAAATGGAGGGATAAATTGAAATTAACTCGTAGTTTAATAGATAGATTTGGATAGATCACATGATTGTGATATTTTAGAATGAAAAAATTATATATTATAATCCAAGACGCATATTGCCTGATGAATGTTTCTATTCTAATGATTCGGATCAGAAGGGCTTATTTATGTTTGTTTATATTAATTTTTCTTAATTATCTCAATATAAGTCTACTCTTTATTAGTCAATAATATGATAATTTGGGTGGGAAAGAGCAAGACATTTCGATAAGTCGGTAAATTGTCTTGGAACTTTTGACAGTCTTATTTGTAAAAGAGTTCAAATTTATAATAATAATAATAATAATAGTGGTAGTAATAGTAGTAGTAGTCTTATTATTAACTACGAATTTTGAACTCTTTTACTAATAGTAGTAGTAGTCGTATTAGTAATATTATTACTGCTACTAATAATGCTATAAACATAATTTACTAATAGTAGTAGTAGTCGTTTTAGTAATATTATTACTGCTACTAATAATGCTATAAATATAATTTTGTTCATACAAATTAATGTAATAATATTATATTATTATAAAATATTTTATATTTTTACAATAAGAATTTACAAGAGTAGAAAAAAATAAATTATATAAAATATTTAATAAATATGTTACTTTCACTTCAAATTTGTAAAAAAAAAGTGTTCATATATAGAGATGGCAATATTACCTAGAAACCCATTAGGACTCAATCCTAACAAAACGGGTTTAATATGTATCTTAATAGGTTTTTAAATATATATATATATATATATATATGTAGCAAGTTTGGTTTGAGGATGAATACGAATAAATATTCACAAGTATCCAATATAGGTATCCATAGATATTTAGTATTTAAATATATTTTTTTCCAACAATAAAAAGAAGAAAAAAAAAACTATATTACATGTATAGGAGATATTGACCACTATCAAATAATTGGTATATGTATGAGTTTGTGATGAATAACATTGCGCGCGCGTGTATAAAATTAATACACACACACTCAATGTTATCCATCACAAATAATTAAATATACATACATGCATGCATACATGTATATATATAGTAATTAATTTATATTTTGTTAATTATTATAATTTTTAAATGATTCAATATAATTAAAAATCTTTTTTATATATTAAGTAATCTTAAAGGTAAAAATAATAAAAGTCAATATTAATTTTAAAAGAACGATGAGTTACTCTACATTTTAGTTGATAATAAATGTTTAAATTGTTCACTTTTGTAAAGAGTCTCCTATTTGATGAAATTCTTAAATTTATACTTGTTACTATTGAGTGAGATGTAGATATAAATTTGGTATGTGTTATTTTAGACTTTATATTTTTTTTATCAACATACCTTGTCTAATTATATTGTAGTTTGGTAATAGATTAATATATGTTATGGTTAAATAATTTTTTAATATTTTACAAATTTTATTTTAAATTTATAATATTTTATGTGTGAATTTATAAAATAGTTATGTAATGTTTTATAAAATTATTATAATCAATTTTATTTTATATTGATGGACTTAATATTTTGTATAAATGGAGTATTTTATTTTGAATCAATGTTCAAGATTTATTGGTTTAATTAAATAAGTTATAAGTTTAAATTTAGTATTTTTTTTAAAAGTATAAGTGTAATTAAAAAGACAAAAAAAAATAGTTAAAAATAGTATTCTTACTAGTTTGGTAAATTTTAGGTATTCATTTTAGTAAATTTAATAATATAATATCAAACTCGCTTTGAGTTTATATGAGTTTCATATTAAATTTTTATAACATAAGTGGGTGCGAATTTGAAGATATTATCCTAAACCCAATCTGTTGCCAACCCCATTCGTTGAGAACTTTTATCAATTATAGAATTGTCTACCATATATTGAATATAACCATACACATAAAATGTTTTAAATTATTCATTGGCTATTTGAAATTTTTTATTTGTATTTCAAGTATTTTTATTATATATTTTAATTTTTTTGTTATGTATTTTTAATTTTATATTTTATATTTTAAGTTTTGTATTTATTATTTTAAATTTTGTGTTACTATTTCAAATTATCCATCAAGAGATATATAATTCATCATCAGTATATTAACCATTTCTATAATTATTTATTGACAAGGGAGATTGACAAGTATCACTTATATTAGAGGCGCCTATTAATTTATAGCAATCAACAAATGCCTCCCAAATTTGTAAAATTCACAAATACTCCCTTATTAATTAAATAAATATAAAAAAAAAAAAAAACCTCCCATACTTTTTACTAACATAAATTTAATTTATAAACATTTAATTTATCAAGATTGTAAAATTCATAGATGCTCTCTAAAGGAGTTTTTTAATAATACACATTTATCACTTAAAAAATTTTAACCATGTACAAATAAGCCCCAATAATAATACACCATATAGAATATAATTCTTTTAAAAATTTAATTAAAATAAAATATTATTATATTTATTTAAAATTAAAACTAAATGATAAACATATTTTATAATTAAAATAGTTAATATAAATAAAATATTATTAGATTTATTTAAAAAAACCAACAACTTAATAGAGTTATTGGGCCATGAAAAGGCTTGATTTTGTACGAGTTTAATTATTTTATAACTCTTTATAATTTATTAATAAAATACAATTATCTTATTTAACAAATTAAAATATTAAAAGGTTTAGGTTAAGATGGATATATTATTTTATTTTTAATAGGTAGTTGAAATAAATATATTAACATTTATAATTAAAGTAAATATTATTTTTTATTTAAAATTTTATTTTTCAAAAGTATTTAATTTTGAATAATTGTGATAAGTCATAAAACAATCTTTATTTTTAAGTAAATGATAACATATTATTTTGAGTGAAATTCTTTTCTTATGGGTATTAATTATTTTTTATTTTCCTATAAAAATAATATATATTATTAAGATTTATAAATTGATATTTATTTTTTTAAAATTTTAACGATGTATTTAATAATAATAATAACAATAATATAAATAATATTAGAGACATAAATTTTTTTTACATAAACACTTTATTAAAAATGAAAAACAAAAAAAATCCACAGAGAAGAAAAGAGCAGTCTCAAGTTCATCGTAACAAGAAAGAGACCCCAATAGCTGTTCCAAGATTCATGTTTTTCCATAGACGATGAAAGCTTGAAACTCAATTCCCCGACCACTGAATTGATATGCTTTCATTGGACAAAATAGCGACCTACCAGGTGTCCCAAGATTCATGCTTTACCTTGACGATAAATGTAACACATGGCCCATTTAACAAAATAAAGAAATTTAGTCCCAAAAAATTTTGAAAGGATTTAGCCCATTTGGTTTGTTTTAAATAGGGTAAATAGTGAAAAATGGATAGATTTTGGAAGAAGATTGTAGAAGCCCGAAGAAGAGAGAACAAAGAAAAGAAAAAGGAGGAGAGAAAAAAAAAGAGAAGAAGAAGAAGGAAGATGAGGAGGAAAGGAAAAGAAAATAAATGTAAGATTTCTTCTTTATTTTTTATTTTGAGAAGAAAATAATTTATTTTAATATAGAAATTATTAAAAATTAAAAAAAAATAGATAAATTTTTGTTTTATTAGCTTAATAGTTAAAATTATTACTAATTTAAGTCTTTAAACTCTAGATCCATAGATTTTAGTTCAAAATTGACAAATTGATTGAAAGATTTCTCAAGAATTGTTGAAAAATTAAATGAAAAATTATAAAATTTGATTGGAGGTGAAAATGTAAAGATTGTAGAAATTTTATTTAATTTTATAAATTAGAAGTTATATGTGCGAATAATTAAAAATTTTGGAATCAAAATAAAAAATTTTATAATTTTGAGGGTAGATGATAATTTTTAATAATTTTAAACTTTAAGTGTAAATATTTTTGGGATATTTTTGTAATTATTTATATTTTAAGAAGTATTTTGTAATAATTAATATTATAGGTATATTTTGTAATTTACTAATATTAATAATTTTTATTTTAAAAATTTAAAATTTTTAGACCAAGCTTTAATTTGATTTTAAGTCAAAAATTTATTTCTACTTTATTATAAGTAGTATAAATTATTAGTTTATTTTAACAATTATGTATTGACCTTAAAAGTAATATCAGGTGGTGGTCAAGAAGAGAGAGATCGAAAGAGTTAGAAAATAATTACTGACGTTTTTTAATTCAAGTAGGTATTTCACATATAATTAAATATTTTAGTATTTTAAAAAAGCAGAAAATTGGGTTTATATTAAAATTTTATGAAAAATTATATTTCAATAACACAATTGTTATTTTCTTTTATTTTGTATAAATTCTTTAAGATTTACCAATGTTATAATTGTTAAATTATGCTTCCAATGTCTGAAATACTGTAGAATAATATGAAATAAGTTGTTTTGTTATTACTGTGTGTGATTAGATTATGAAATAGTGTATGGTTTTTGTTTAACACCGATGACTACGAACCTGATTTCAATCCCACGGTAAAAATCTATAAACTTGAAATCATAGGCAGCAGTCCTTAGGTATAGAATCCCTAAAATACGTAGGTTACACATTTTTTGGATGGCAGTCCTTAAGATTAGTGCCCCAAAACTATGCATTACACATAATGATAGTTAATTTGTATTATTGTCGTATTGTTATTATTTATAATTATTTTTATTTATTTACATTATTTATAACTTGTTTAATTAGAAGTATGGTTATTATTAAATTACTTGAAAAGCTCCAATTATATGTGAATATTTACGGAGTTTTAACTCATACTCTACTTTTAAGGTTCTATTAGAGTAACAGGAGATAAGTAAATTTGAAATAACTTTACCTTTTTTGTTAGAAAAACTTTGAATGGTTACTTTATTGTGTATATTGTGTTTGTTAGAATATTGTAAAAAGATTGCTCATATTCTATTAAATAAATACATTAAGTTTTAATGTAATATATTATGTTGTGGTAGTAGTTTAAAATTTTGTGAGAAATATTAGGAGTGTTGTAGAATTTTTATGCTTGCAGGTTTATATAGATATTATTCATGTATAGTGGAGATTCTACCAAAATCTCCACGATCTTATTTCTTTAGTTTTAAACTATTCTTTTAAACCATAAATCACGAATCTTAGTTTATGGGGTATGACATCTTGGTATCAGAGCTTAAACTATAGATCCTATAGACATTTTAATATAGTTAGATAATAGTTGTACTATTTTGGACCTTTATTTGCTATTTTATGTCTAATAGACTTATATCTTATGCTGTTATTTCATTGTTTGGTCTTGTAGTATAACCAAGGTTAAATACGATAAGTGGATATGTGTCAAGTAAAGTGAGCAGTATATGTTGGGTGGAGTTCTTGTAAAAGATTTAAGAATGTTATATACAGATAGGGTAAAAGCACCATTTGCTGGAACTAAAGCCCATTACACAGATACAAATCCTGGCCTAGAAGTAACTAGGAATATAGTACAAGAAGCACTAATGGGTTTACGAGTATATGAAAAAGATGCTAATCAAAATAAACTTGTAACCCAATGTTTATTTTTCACTAGAAGATTCCATAATATCAGACAGATTAAAAGTGATTGGATTAAGAAATTAATGAGAGACAATATGATTGAAACAAGTGAAATAAGTGAGATCAGTGAAGTGAGACCAGTGAAACTAGATCCATTTCCTACTAGAATGGAGGAGCCTTTCGAATCTGTCATTATCAAACAGAATTATGCAAAATGGTGAGAAGTGAGTAATAATAAAGAATGTGGTTGTTTGTAACTTTTGAATAATTTTGAGTAATCAGTTTTATATATATATATATATATATATATCTAGCTATTAAAACCTGTAGTTTGTGGGTGTGCTTTATTTAGTTTTATTTACATTGCAAACTTTTGTAATTTATGTAAAATATACACACACACACACACACACACACACACACAATAACCTTGTAATAATATGTTTTATTGTAATATGATGTTGTATCTATTTCGTTATTATATTTTAACTATTATAAGTTATATCTATTTTGTTGGTACGCTTTAACTATTATATTTGTGTCATACTTTTCAGTATATTTGATAATAATAAAAAAGTTATGCTATCTTCTTCACAAGAAAAAAAAATGAGTTTGGAGAATTTTGTCAGACCATACAATGGTAGAAGATACTTTTCTTTTGTTCAATACCAAAATTAAAATTTTGTTTAATTCTAGTACTACTTATTCTTTCATATCTTCATATTTAGCATCTTCTTTAGGTTTAGAAACTAAACATTTAGATCTTGAACTATTAGTTGAAATGCCTGTTAAGTGTAGTATGGATCTTGATAGAATATGTCAAGATTGTAAAATTGATATAGGAGGCCACAAAATATTTTTTGAGTTAGTGATAATGAGAATGGTAAATTATGATATAATCCTTAGGATAAATTGGTTATTAATTTTTAGTACAATCATAAATTGTTCGAAAAAAAAAAAGGTAACTATTACTTTTTCCTGTGGCATAATTTTAGAGGTGTAAATAGTAACTAACCTTGTGCTTATGTTGAGTACAAAAAACATAAGGATTATTTAGGGTGGATAGCTAATTTATGTTGTCAAGAAAATAATGAGTTAAAAACACGATCCATTCTGTAGTTGATGAATTTTTTTATGTTTTTCTTGATAATTTACGTGATTTGCTACCAAAAAAAGAAATAGACTTTGTTATTGAGATATACCCTTGAATTTTTTTTATTTCAATGGCACTTTATAGAATGGCTTCAGTAGAATTGCGATAATTGAAAGAATAGTTACAGGACTTGCTGAATAAAGGGTTTATAAGACCTAGTGCCTCTCCCTGGGATGCACCAATTTTACTTACTAAAAAGAAGAATGGTAACCTGAGATTGTGCGTAGACTACAAATAATTGAATCGAGTGATAATAAAAAATAAATATCCGTTGCCTAGAATTGATGACTTATTTGATTAGTTGCGTAGTTTTAAATATTTCTCAAAAATCGATTTTCGATCAGACTATCATTAGCTGAAGATTAGATATGAAAATATTCCAAAAATTATTTTTCATCCTAGATATGAGCACTTCGAATTTGTGATGATGCCATTTGTGTTAACAAATACACTTGTAGCATTTATGGATTTGATGCACTGAGTTTTTCACCCATATCTTAATAAATTTGTAATGGTATTTATGAATGATAATTTAATTTACTCAAAGACACCAGAAGAATATGAATAACACTTGAAGATTTCTCTACAAGTATTGAGGGAGCACTGACTATATACTAAACAAAGTAAATATGAGTTTTGGATGACCGAAGTAAAGTTTCTAGACCATGTGGTATCTGAAGAAGGTACTTCAGTTAATCCTATTAAAGTTGAAGTAGTGCAAAACTAGAATAAGTCAAAAAGTGTGACAGAGATAAGAAGTTTTCTTTGGTTAGTAGGATATTATCGTAGGTTTGTGAAAAAATTTTCTCAAATCGTTGCGCCACTGACACGATTAACCAGAAAATGAGTGAAGTTTGAGTAATGTGAGCAAGCCTTTATGGAATTGAAAGGGCGACTAACTTCTACTCCGATTTTAATTATTCCTGATTATGATGTGGGTTATACTATCTATTATGATGCTTTAAAAGTAGGCATTGGTTGTATTTTAATGCAAAGGAATAGAGTTATAGTTTATTGCTTACGTCAGTTAAAGACACATGAACAGAATTACCCTACTCATGACTTAGAATTTGCCATTATTGTATTTGCATTAAAAATATGGAGGTATTACTTATATGGAGAAAGGTTTGATGTATTCTGTAATCATAAAAGCCTTTTATTCTTGTTCACTCAAAAAGAATTGAATTTGAGATAGATTTAATGGATGGAGTTCTTACAGAATTATGATTTCACCCTACATTATTATCTTGAGAAAATCAATGTTGTGGCAAACACATTAAGTAGGAAGTTCCAAGGTATGTTGCCTGGTTCGCTTTGTCACGAGTGAAAAATCTACAAACAGTTGGAAAAATTTGATTTAAGAATTGGTGAGGCCAAAGACCAACCTTACTTATTTAATTTACTAGCCCAGCCTACTATTATTCAAAAGGTGATTGAAACTCAATAAAGTGACCCTGAAGTGCAAATAATACATGCTAAGTTAAAAAATGATGAGATAGTTGATGGATGGTCAATTAATTTGTCTGGAAGTTTGAGATTTATTAGTATGAGATTTATAAGTAGACTTTTTGTGTTAGTAGTGAAATCACTTAGAAATGATATTCTAAATAAGGTTCATAAATCTAAATTTACTATTTATCCTGGGAGCACAAAAATGTAGCATATATTATATTCATAGTTTTGGTAGAAAGGAATGAAGAAAAATGTAAGCGAATTTATAGCTAAATGTTTGATATGTTAACAAGTGAAAGTAAAGCATCAGAAGTCAGTAGGATTACATTAACCCCTCTCAGTGTCAAAATAGAAATTGGAGCATGTGATTATGAATTTTTTGAGGGGACTCTCAAAACTTGAAAAGGGTATGATGGTATATGGGTTATTGTAAATAAATTAACAAAATCTGCTCCCTTATCACTTGTTAAGAATACAAATTCTCTTAATGCCTTGAGTAGATTATAATTCAATAGATTGTTAGATTACATGGAGTACCTCTATTTATTGTCTCTGATAAGGACCCACGATTTACATCTGAATTCTAGAAAAACTTATAAAAGGTTATTAGTACCAAGTTAAATTTTAGTACAACCTATCATCCCCAAACGGATGGGCAGTATGAAAGAGTTACACAGATAATGGAAGACATGTTCAGATCTTATGTTTTGGATTTCAAGGTTCATGGGCTGAACATTTGCCTTTAACAGAATTTGCTTAAAATAGTAGTTATCAATCTAGTCTTAGAATGATACCATTTGAAGTATTATATAGGAGACCTTGTAGATCACCAGTATGTTGGGTAGAAGTTGGTGAAATTTCATTAGTTGGTCTTGAGTTGGTAAAAAAAAAAGACTACTAAAAAGATAAAATTAATCAAACAATGACTTTTTACAGCCCAAAATCATAAAAAATTTATGTGCACCACAAAGGAAGACCATTAGAGTTTAAGGTGGGGGATCATATATTTTTGAATATTAAACATCGACTTGGTATTACTAAATTTAGAAAGAGTGAAAAATTAGTTTCAAGATTCATTGGCCCTTTTGAAATATTGGAGCGAGTTGGTGAAGTGGCTGACAGATTAGCATTGCCACCCTAATTATCGAATGTTCATAATATCTTCCATATTTTCATACTTAAAAAGTACCCACCAGATTATTCTCATCTTTTAGACTAGAAAAATCTTATACTGATTGAGGACGTCTTTTATGAAGAAAGTCCAATTTAAATTATTGATCGTAAAGAACAAGTACTCTGTAGAAAAATTATTCTATTATTAAAATTTTTATGGCAACATCATAGAAAAGAAGAAGTCACTTGGAAGCTTGAGTTTAAACTGCCAAGAAAATATCCTCATTTCCCGCCTTAAAGAAATTTCATCGTCAAAATTGTAACACATGGTTCATTTAACAAAATAAAGAAATTTAAGTCCAAAAAATTTTGAAAAGATTTGGCCCATTTACTTTGTTTTAAATAGGGTGAATAGTAAAGAAGAGATAGATTTTGGAAGAAGATTGCAGAAGCTTCAAAAGAGAGAAGAAAGAAAAGAAAAAGAAAGAGATAAAAAGAGAGAAAAGAAGGAGAAAAAAGAAAAAGAAAGAGAAGGAGGAGGTGGAGAGGAATAAAAAAATAAAGATAAGATTTCCTCTTTATTCTTCATTTTGAGAAGAAAATAGTTTATTTTAGTATAGAAATTATTGAAAATTGAAAAAAATAGATATATTTTTATTTTAATAATTTAATAATTAAAATTATTATTAGTTTAACTCTTTGAACTCCAGATCCATAAATTTTGGATCAAAATTGACATATTAATTGAAAAGTTTCTCGAAAATTGTTGAAAAATTAGATGAAAAATTATAGAATTTGATTGAGGGTGAAAATACAAGAATTGTAAAAATTTTGTTAAATTTTATAAATTATAAGTTATATGTGCGAATAGTTAAAAATTTTCGGGTTAAAATAAAAATTCTTATAATTTGGGGATAAGATGATAATTTTTAATAATTTTAAGGTTTTAAGTATAAATATTTTTGAGATATTTTTATAACTATTTATATTTTAAAATATACTTTTGTAATTATTCATATTATAAGAATATTTTTATAATTTATCAGTATTGATAATTTTTATTCTAGAAATTCAAAATTTTAGAATTTTTAACTGAACATTAGTTTGATTATAAATCGGGAATTGTGAAATAATATATAGCGTTTGTTTAATACCGGTGATTATGGATATGATTTAAGTCCCATGGTAAAAACCTGTAAACTTGAAATCATGAGCGGCGGTCCCTGAGTATAGAGCCCATAAAATACGTAGGCTACACATTTCTTGGACAACAGTCCTTGGAAATAATGCACTAAGACTATATATTACACATAATGATAGTTAATTTAAATTATTGTCGTGTTATCATTATTTATGATTATTTCTATTTATTTATGTTACTTATAGCTTATTTAATTGGTAGTATGATTATTATTGAATTATTTGAAAAAGTCCAATTATATATAAATATCTATGAAATTTTAACTTATACCCTACTTTTAAGATTTTATTGGAGCAGTAGGAGATAAAAGTACTTGAAGGAACTTTACTCTTTTTGCTAGATAAATTTTGGAGGGTTATTTTATTATGTATATTATGTTTGTTAAAACATTGTAAGAAGATTGTTCATATTCTATTAAATAAATACATTAAGTTTTGATATATTATATTGTGTTGTAGCGGTAGTTTGAAATTTTATGAGAAATATTGGGAGTGTTGTGAAATTTTTATGCTTACGGGTCTATATAGATATTATCTATGTATAGTAAAAATTTTGTCAAAACCTCCACAACCTCATTTATTCAATTTTAAACTATCCATTTAAACTCTAAATCATGAACCTTAATTTAAGACGCGTGACAATAAAAGCTTAAAACTCAGCTTCACTACCACTGAATTGATTTGCTGATCATAAAACAATTGCAAAGAGGAAGAGTGAAGGAAAAAGGAAAAAAAAAAAAAGAAATGGAGATGAAGCTTACAGAAATTAGCAGCTCAAAGATGTTAGGTGGTTACAAACAAAAGATACAAGCATTACAGCCCAACACTTGGCTATTCTATGACTTCCCACATCTATTTCCCTCCTCCCCACAAATTCCCAGTACGTATTTTCTTTCTCAAATACCCATTTCTCATTTTCACTGCAATATAAATTTCCAATACAAAAGCTTATATCTTTGCTCTTGTTTCATTATTATGGCCTAGGGTTTTACTTCTCATGCTTTTTATTGCATATATACTTTGATTTGATGTTGTGCTACTTCACTGTTTAAGTGGTGTGATTAGGATGTGATTGGAATTGTGAATTGGAGCCTTGGTAAGGCATTGAATCTTTTGAGGTTGCATGTCCCATGGCTTTATTACACTTGTAAGTAAGACTGTAAGAGCTTTCGTGCTGAAAAAATTGATTAGTTATTGAATCTAAGAATCAACCTAAAAGTTTTGTTAATTAAAGCTTATTAATATTTAGATGAAGGTTTCATTATTCTTCTAATGCAAATTCCTATTTAATTCCTCAAAATGATATAAATATGGTCTAATTGATTTTGTTATTATGTCGGTGGTGTCCTAACTCTCTTGTCTTACATGTACAGATGAAAATTTTATTATCTAGCTAAGAGCTCAAAGAATGCATTGCTTCAGCTGAGGTTGTCTCTAATTTGCCACCACATTTCTTCAAGTCAGTCATCAACCCTCAAATACTTTTAATTTATTAAGATTTATTTGTTTGCATATGGTTAGAATTTTAAGAAATAAATGTATATTTAAAAAAATAGGGAATTTGTTAAATTTTTTTTAAAGTGTACATAATTAAATTTTATAAATCAAATATATGTTACTAAAAGGTGTAAGGTGAGATTTTGAAATTTATCTTATCGAACTTGGGAGGTATCGGCCAAAATTTCAAACTAGGGGGCACATTTGATGAGTGCTATGAATTGATGATATCAAATTCTTTTTCTCTTAAACTTAAGAAGATATTTTTCCATTTCTTTTATTGATAATATAATACGAATAATACTAACGATATAAACTTTTAACACTAACTTTTTCACGTAAATTGACTTATAAAATTATAATATCTTTTGTATGCTTCGTATAATTTTTTTTATAATTTTTTGTTTATTATTGTGAAAACAAAAGCCATGCAAAAATAGTATAACCCTGCCACATTGGTTTATATAAATGAATTTATATAAAAGATTTATTTTTAACACTATTATAAAAATATTAAATATTTTAAATTTTTATTTTTAATAACATGACTTTTATTAAAGTGAGCAATGAAATAGTATGATAAATAATTATAAAAATTGTGAATATATGTCATTCATTTGATAATTATCAAGTCATTCAAATGAAAAATATGCAATGCCTAACATTACTCTAAAAGATAATTATAATTATAACTATTACATTTAGGACTGCAACATTAAATTTATTTTCTAAAAAACAATTACTGAATTTAACATGATACAATAAGGCATAACACAAATTATTTCAACACGAACTCGTTATTAGACCTAGCAATCACAAAAAAAAATAATTTCTAATTTTATAATTTTGTAATTTAAAATAAAAATAATATTAATAAATTTTACTTTTAAAATATTACATTTGAGACATGTAGAAGCTATCAAACCCTTTGATTAGCTCAATTTTTGCAACAGTTTTGTCTTCGATTAAAAATTTGACTTATGACAATAATAGTTTCCTTTATAACAAATCATGCAAATTGTAGTTGCACCAGATATTCAACTACATTTACTCATAAAGAGATTATTTGATGTTATGTTTTAAATGTAATTTTTTATTTTCAAAATTTGAAATTGTAAAAGTTTGTTTCATAAAAGTATTTTATGCAAAATAAAAAAAATAGAAAACATGAAAATAAAAAACAAAAAATTATTTTTGTGAGAAAAAAAAAAAACTTAGATTAATGCTATTTAGTTACTTTTTTAACTAAAATTTACATTAATTAAATAAATCTATATGTATGGGTGCTAGTTAATTTAATTGATACAAGAAATTTAAGATTTGAATCTCACTCATATCAAAATAAAGAAAAACTGTTATATATTTCATTTACTATTTTAAAAAATTAAAAAAAAATACACACACATATTTAAATGTAAGAATTATATTCTATATATATATATTAAAAAATATAATTTATCAAAAATAATTGGTACAACAATGGAGTACATTTTTATTATTTTTATATTCATATTTCTATTTACAAAAAATTGCTATCATACATATTTTCAAGTTCAAAAACATCAAATTAGAAATATTAATTTTATTTTTAAACATAAATTTAAAAGTACTATTTGAAAAAAAAACCAATATATGCTCCCAAATATTAATATTAATATTTGTATTATTTTAAAAATAAAATAATGCAAACCTCTGATAAAATTATTTTCAAACCCTCTAAAAATTTGATCAAAATCTCAAGAAAACTAAAAATTCACACTCAAGAGCTTAGACCCACTAAATACTTAATTCAAGAACTTAAGTTATATTTAAAATGTCACAAAAAATTAATCATTGATAAGTTTAAGTAGAAGTTCAATGAAAAACACTAAAAAAAAAAAATTCATGATTGTTACATACTTTTCATTCATCATATTACCTAAAAAAAAATTGTTCCCTTGTCTTTTATATTATAATATAAAAATTTAATTAAAGTAGAAAAAGTCAAAAAGATTTTAAACTATTAGAAAATTACAATATTTAATTTACAAATTAAAATAAACCCAAAATAAATAAAGTCTTGAGCCCAAAATAAACAACATAAAAATAAAATAGGCCCTTCTTGATGACATAGCCTATCACATGCACCGCACATAACCTTACCCCACATGTTTTGCACATGATCTATTAAAACTTTGTATCAAAATGTCTCTGTTTAACTCAAATGACGTTCGATCGAACCCAAAATTAATCCTCAACCTTTTCATGCTTCCAAAAGACATTATACAAAATTTGGTCTAATTTTAAGATCATTTTGATGTAGTTTGCAAACTTGGCTCTGACCTTGCCAATAAACTTATTAAGTGCTACCCACAACTTTTTGACTTGAACGCTCAAAACTAAACCTTGAGAAACTTGCAATAGGTTTGATTGCTGCTAGTTTCTATTATTCATCTCCTTGGAAAGATTGGCCCTTAAATCGTCACATGGTTCAAGGTTACTCTTTTCTTCCTTCGTTCGCCCGAGTTGCATATTGCTTATTTTGCTTTTTAATATACTACTTAGCACGCTCATGAAGTTGTTTCCTCATTTTTATCTTTCTTTTACCATCCAAACTAACATTTTCATCATTATTTTGTTGACTGCATGACAATCAATATACATCCTCTAAGTTCCATCTTTCTTAAGAACCAAGAGTATTAGTATAAGGCATAGACTCATACTCTCTCTAACATATCCTTTTGCCATAAACTCTTTTACTTACCTTTGAAGTTCCTTTATCTCCTCAAAATTGTTACCATAAGTTGGTTAATTAGAAATAAGGTCAATTTAATGCTTTATTCCTCTTATTGATGGTAACCTAATTGGTGCTTATTCTAAGCATACATCATCAAACTCTTGTAGTAAAGAAATATTAACACTAAAAAAAGAGCTATCAAGTTCTTTAATGTTTAAATAAGCCTCCTTATACAAAACTACAAGCATAGGTCAATTGGAAAAAAACAACTCTCTTAATTTCTCTAACTTTTGCATATAAACTCAATTTTTTTTATCTTTACTCTCTTTTTTCAATTGATTTTCATGTGATTTCTCTCATTTTTTTCTCTTTTTTTTTCCTCTCTCTCTTTTTCGGTCACTCTTATTTTTTCACTCTTTTTTTTCTTTTCTTATCTCATGCCCTCATTAACAATCTCACTTTCACTTTTGTTCTCAAGGCAAATTTCATTCTCACCCCCTCTTTTCACTCTATCCCATTTCTAAGCTTCAACTAATCTTCATACACTTGCTTAGAAGTAAAAGGATACAAGCATTATAGATTTGTCATGCATCACAAATAAATATATATTCAAAAACCCATCATGCATTATTTTTTTATCATACTACCATGGTTTCCCAAATAATATATGTTCAACTTGCATAGGAACAAAATCACATGGCAACTTATCAACATACCTACTATTGGTAAAGGATACCAACACTTACTTATTAACTTTTATTTTCTCACAATTATTCAACTATTGTAATAAATATGGTTGAGAGTACTTCATAGTTGGCAAGTTTAATTTTTAACCAATATAATATTAGTTAAATGGGCACATCTCTCCTCATATATTATCATACTACACACTTTATTGTTAATATGACACCTAATAAGAAATATATTTTTCCTTAGCTACTCCCTTTCATTTTTTTTAACTTGGACACTAAGAGCACACCTAACTATTAACAATTGAGCCTCCATAGAACATTCTACCTCTTCATTGCTAGCATCTTCAAATGAAGACCTTTGATAATCACTCTCTACATCAATTTTCACATCTCCGTTATCAAGCATAATCATAATCCTTTTATTAAGATATTAAAAAACTATATGTCATCTTCCCAAACATTTAAAATACTTAATGTCTTTATTTCTTAAAGGTTGGAAATCTAACTTACTTATATTTTTAGTGAAGATATTCTCCTTAGCCTTAGCTGGTTCAGATTTGATCTTAGTAGCAAATTTATCATCTCTTTTTCCATCTTTCTTACAATTTAACTTCCAAGAAATATTAAAATTTGAAGAGTACTTTGGTACTTCTTTGCATTTTAATAGTCTCTTTACCTTCATTGCCATGTGAACCATATCATCTAACACAATATAATGTTGTAATTCAAAAACATTAGTAATGTCCTTATTCAATCCATTTTAAAATCTTGCCATTGTTCCTCCTGATCCTCCTCAACATTTGCTCGAATCATAGTTACCTCCATTTCCTTATAATATTCATTCATATTTTTATTACCTTAAGTGAGGCCTTTCAACTTTTGATATAAATCCCTATAGTAATGACTAGGGATAAATCATTTGCCCATCAAAGACTTCATCTTATCACACATCTCAATTTGGCCCCTTATGGTTTTTACACCTACTCACAAAAATTTAATCCTACTAACTTATAGCATAATCAATAAATTTAATTATAACTAACTTTATCTTTTTTTCTACTAAGTAGTTACGACAATCAAATATTAGCTCAGCATTTTTCTCCCATTCTATGTAAGCTTTAGGGTCATTTCTCTCTTGAAATGAAGGAATCTTCATTTTGATATTCCCTATGTTTCTATCAATCACATCTCTCCTTCTAGGTTTTCTTCTAACTCCTCTATTATGCCTTCCACTCCTAAGCATATCTACGTTCTCATCCATTGATCATTCACCTTCCATATACTCATTCTCATGATTACCCTCAAAGTTTCTATAGGAATATGTCTTCCTTATCTTTTATTGCGAAAAGCTCTATAATTGTGTTCCTTTTATAGGTTAGCTATTAAATCTTTCTATTTATTCATCCTTTCCTACATCTCAAACATCATATTCATTTACTTGCACTATTGTTAAATAACCCTACGAGACTTATTTGGAAAACCACAAGAAGACATTAGCAATAACCTCACTTCACTCCTTCACATGTTTCATTCAAGTAAATTTAACACTCAATACTTATGTTTTCACTCATAAAATATAGCTTTTTTTTATGCTAAACATGCACTCTCTTGTCTCTTGCCACTCTTAACTTCTCTTTATAGTTCTTTATTGAACTAACCAGAACCCAATCAAGATTCAATTTTTACAAAGTCTAAAACCACACACAGATTCAAGAAAACAAAAAAAAAAAACTAGAATTAAAAGGAAACAACTAGGAGTTAGCACAAGCAAGGTTAGACCAAGAAAATAAGAGTCAAAGATACAAAAAGAATTCAAATGACAAAGAAAGAGTTTCTTGCAAGATATCAACAAAAGAGGTTTCAAGATTATATATTCTTGAATTTGCATCTCTTTTTTTTTTCTTTTTTTTATTGACATTTTTGCTTTTATTATCTTTTTCTCCTTTTTCTTAGCTAGTTCAGCTCAACAATTATTGAAATCAAAGGATAAAAATTGTACAATTATAATAATAATACAATAATTACAAAAAAAGATTCAAATTTAATTTTTTAACCCTAACAATCATTAAATAAATAAATATGAGCACCCACGAAATAAGAAGATATGATTTAATTAGAAAAAGAAATAAGATAAAGTATTATATGAAGAGTACCCTTAAATGAACAATATGATAAACAATAACTCATTTTTATTTAACAAGAACACAAATGAACCACCAAAGAAATAACACAAATAATAAAAAGGATAAAGAACTTGATTTTTAGAATTAAAGCTCTTATATCAATTAATGTGAACCCTTAGACAAAATTGTCTTTAAACTCATAAAAAGTTTTATTAAAACTCTAAAAAAAAACTAAAAATTTATATTTAAGAAGTTAAACTCACTGAATATTTTATTCAAGAACCAAATTATGTTTAGAACGTTACAAAAAATTAATTTTTGGTAAGTTAAGGTGAAAGTTCAATGAAGAACGTTAAGAGAAACAAACTCACAATCGTTGTGCATTTTTCATTTATCATATGATGTAAAAAAATTGTTTCTTTGTCTTTTATATTATAATATAAAAACTTATTTAAAGTAAGAAAAGTTAAAAAAAAAAAAACCTAAATTATTAGTAAATTATAATATTTAATTAATAAATTAAAATAAGCTCAAAATAAATAAAGCTTTGAGCTTAAAATAAATAACTCATAAACAAAATAGACCTTTTTGATGGCATGGCCTGTCACATGCCTTCCCACGTGCTTTGCACATGATCTATTAAAATTTTGCTTTAAAATATCTCTACTTAGCCCAAACAACAACCAATCGAGCCCAAAATTAATCTTTAATTTTTTCATAATCTTAAAGAATATTATACAAAGTTTGGTCTAATTTTGAAGTGGTTTCAATGTAATTCGCAAACTTGGCTACAACTTCGTCAATAAGCCATTAGGTGCTGCTTACAACTTCTTAGCATTAACACTCATAATTGAACCTTGAGAAACTTACAATAACTCTGATTGTTGCTGGTTTTTATTATAGGAACCTTATAAAAATAAGATAATTAAATAATATTTCTCTCAAATTTTGATAAAACCACATGTTAATAGAATTATATGTAAAAATAAAGATAACCAAAAAAAAAAAAAAATACTTTTTTGTTACTAGTTCATTGAAAAGACTAAACTTATTTTATTAGACTAAAATGAGAATTAACATATGTCCAAGATTTAGTAAAATTACTCTTTTTTTAACTTTTTTTTATTTCATAAAAAATTTAATAATTATCAAGCTTTTGTTAATTCATTCATTTTCATTATGTTTTAAGAAATAAAATAATAATTATATTTCTTTTCTTTTTCATTTCTTTAAAGTCTTTATTTTCATTTTCTTTATTAGTTCTTCAAACCATAAAGAGTAAATAATTATTCTTTTCAATTAGTTCAATTTAGATTGTAACAATCACAAAAACTTATAAACCATATTGAACATATAATATGCTAATCGATCCTTTTGAATGTTACGACCATTAAATTATGTAAAATTAAAACCATAATAATTAATACCATACAAAATTCTAATCATTAATTAATTTATTTTTTCTATTTTTAAGTGCATTTAAAATTTTAAAAGATATTTAGCCATCATTTTCGTTTAAAAGAAAAAATTATCAACCAAAAAAAAAAAAAAAAAAGAGCGGTCTCAAGGTCATTGTAACGAAACACAAACCCCGCCAGCTGTCCCAACATTCATGCTTTCCACTGAGGATAAAAGCTCGAGGGGCTGTTCCACCACCACTGAATTGATCTGCTGATCACAAAACAATTGCAGAAAGGAAGAGAAGCAAAAAAAAAAATGGAAACGAAGCCTACAGAGATTAGCAGCTCAAAGATGTTCGGTGGCTACAACAAAAGATACAAGCATTTCAGCCCAACACTCGGCTGTACTATGACTTTCTACATCTATTTCCCTCCTCCTACTTCTTCCCACATATTCCCTGTATGTACTCTCTTTCTCGCATGCCCATTTCTCATTTTCACACTAATATCAATTCCCAATACAAATGTTTGTGTTTTTATATTTGTTTCATTATTATTGCCTAGGTTTTTACTGTTTTTGCTTTTTATTTTATGTTTGTGTTTTTGCATTTGTTTCACTTTTATTGCCTAGGCTTTTACTGTTTTTGCTTTTTATTTTATCTATACTTTGATTTGATGCTGTGCTTCTTCATTGTTTAAGTGGTGTGATCGGGATGCGATCGGAATTGTGAATTGGCGTTTTGATAGGGTTTTGATCTTTTGCGGTTATAGGTGCTATAGTTTTATCACACTTTCAAGTACAACTTTAGTAGTTTTCGTGCTGAAAAAATTGATTGGTTCTAGAATGTAAGGATGACCCTAATGGTTTTGTAAGAGCTTATTAATATTCAGATGAAGGTTTCATTATTCTTCTTGCGCAAATTCCTGCTTAATTCCTCAAAATGATAAATATGGTCTACTTGATTTTGTTTATGTAATTGTGCAGGTGCTCTACTGGCTCTCTGGTCTTACCTGCACAGATGAAAATTTTATTATAAAGTCAGGAGCTCAACGTGCTGCTTCAGCTGAAGGAGTGGCTCTAATTGCACCCGATACATCTCCAAGTAAGTCATCCACCCTTAAGTACTAGTACATATTAAATGCTCTTCCTAGCTGTATGCTTGAATTAATAATTTGAGATTTACATCTTGGTTGCAATCATGCTCATCACCATACTGCTTGATGCTATGCTATGTTAGTTGGTTCAAACTTGGTCAAAACCTATCAAAGGACCAAGATAGTGTTATATTAGTGGTCCTTGCAAGTATTCTGCCAATTAAAGAGTGTGTGTATATTCAAGTATTTTGATGCATCTGTAGAATATTTCGCAGATGTGTTCTGCTTCACTTTCTTGTACCCACTCTGTTCTTAACAAAAAGTGGAATTCTACAATACTTGTCACTTGAATGCAAATTATACTGCAAACCATGCCTCTCCCAGAGTACTCTTTTATGGACAAGAAAATTTTTACCCTTGTTATCTCACAATTCTTTTTATTGTGTTTTTAAAAATTGAGATGATGATTATATTTGATATTTGCAGAATCTAACCAAAATTAGTGCCAATGACATTGGCACTAAGTTTATATAATAAGTGAGCCGATTGCCTCATCTAGTTCAATTTTTGAGATCTAACCAGTTTAATTGCAAGATTATGAGCCCTTTGATTTTGTATTTGGCATGAGTTGCCTTCAATATGTGTATACTGGATTTAGGAACTAAGCAAAACACACTAGCTTATCTACTATGATATTTGGCTTACCAATTAAAGGAATCTAAAACCAAAAATTGTCTCTTCCCTCTTTTTTTCATTTGTTATGTGTTTATTGAGGATGTTCATGCTCATTATTATTGTATAAAGTTCTTACAGAACAGCCAGTTCAAATGTTTGTTCCATTTTCCACTGTTATATTAGTATTGGAAAAGCCCTTTTTTTTTTTTTTTATTTGCCTTGTGCTTTGGACAGTGACTCAGAGACTGCCAAAACAGCCTCCATTATGATGAAACAGGGGGGAAAAAAAAAAAGGAAATCACTGTTCAAATAAAAATACTATTATGAGTAATATTAGGGCCAAGAACAAGCAGTTGAGACTGTTTAAACCATTGTTATTTGAACACTTATCAGTTGAGCAATTCAGACTGAGAATTTGTTATATTTGTGCTTCCTGATTCTCATGTTACCTGTCCCCTAAAAGTTAAAAATAAAGTTTTATCTTCCTTGTCCAGAAACTTAGTTCTAGTCTTATACAGCATTTTGGTAACAAAACTTTTTCTTATTGTAACTGTCTTGGAATGTTCAGTATTGGATCATACAAATATGAATTTTTTCCCAATACCATTACATGTTGATAGTCTCTGGAACTGTGGTCCTGACTTTTTCTTATATTCCCTTGCATAATTGCAGGAGGTCTGAATGTGGAAGGAGAGGCAGATAGCTGGGATTTTGGTGTAGGTATGCAATGTGGTCCTCTCAAATCTTAACTTTTGGAGTTTCCATGACCATATCTTAAATGTACCTGTGCTCTAATGGTTTTTTCTGTCATAATGTGATGCAATGGGTTTGATCCTTGTGTGAATGTTTTATCTTAGTTTCACTGCTTTCCATACTAAGAGCTGTTGTGTGGTTCATCTTTGGTTGATGCTTTGTCTTCAACCTAAAATGGAAATAAGCTTTTGTTGCATTGTCTAATTGCATGAGGCCATGTTTGGCTTGTGACACATCTCTATAATTACAAATTCTTGGAGAGAAAAGAAAGAACAATTCTGATAGTCTTTTCTTTACCCCAACTAGGTGCTGGATTTTATCTTAATGCTACACAGGAGAAGTGGAAAAACTGGCGTATGTACGATTACATTGTCAAGGAATTACCACAACTTCTGATTGAAAATTTTCCACAGCTTGATACATCTCGTTCATCTATATCTGGTCATTCTATGGGTGGGCATGGTGCTCTGACAATCTATCTCAAAAATCTTGACAAGTATAAGGTAATTGGTTTTAATATTATTTTGTGTTAGTTTGACGTTTTTAGTTTTTAGTTTATCAGTTGAGGTCCTGTTAATTTTGTTGAGCAGTTTCGCACTTTCAATTTTTGTGTGGAAAACTGAAAATGTTTGATGAAATAGATGAAACTTTGTCAAGTATATTTTAAATTCCAATCTTGTCTTCTTTTAATGCATAATCATTTACTGTTTGTCTGTTCATAGTTTGCACACTTCTAATTACTTTTCCTTTGCAATTCTTTTCTTTCTATTGTTGATTCTTTTCCAGTCTGTATCTGCCTTTGCTCCAATTGTCAATCCTATAAACTGTGCCTGGGGTCAGAAGGCTTTCACAAATTATCTGGGTGGTGACAAAGCTGAGTGGGAGGTAAGGTTCTAAGAAATCTAATCATTGTATTTTGTGGACATTCTTGCACTTCTAAATATTATGAGTGAAATTTTAAAAATGCAGGAATATGATGCCACTTCCCTTGTTTCAAAGAACAAAAATGTATCTGCTACCATTTTGATTGATCAGGTAATAAATCAATGGATTTAATTTGAAACTTGTAATAATAACTTTGACATTTTTTTATTCTGCTTTTTCTTTGGTTGTGCTCTTTTATTGTAAGAATTTTTTTTTCCCCTAAGAGAAAAAAAAGGAAGAAAACTAAAATAAACTATAAAAGAAATGTACGAGAAAACTAAAAGTCTGCACAAACAAGGATGAGAAGTCACAAAGAGCCAAAAGGTAATGAAAAACTCTACAATGAAGTGTCTCAACTGATAAAAAAATATGCCTAAAACCCAAATCCTACAAACATTTTACTGTAAGAATTGTCTTTGCAAATGACAATCTCAAAAGAATGACTGCTAGTTTTACAGGAATACTTGTATGTATTTCACAGTAACATCTTGTGCATTGTTGGTCATTCTGGTTCCATATTTAAGAGAGATGTTTTCTCAGCAGTTTCCACATAATGATTTACAACTACTAGATTTAGGTGATTGAATATTAGCATCTGACATGTGAGCGGCATGATCTGATATGCACCTGAGAATGTTTCTTTTCATATTCATCACTGGTGTATCAAACTAAAAAAAATTGTCAAGGAGGATATGAAATTTTGGACATAAAAATAGTGGAGAAAGATCTCTAAAATTTCTCTCTTTTGGAATAGGGCACGGCATTCATTTTGTTTCCAGTTTGGCTTCACAGATTTGTCTTGTAATCTGCTAGTGGGATTGTGCAGGGGGAGGATGACAAATTCTTGCGTGATCAGCTGCTGCCGCACAAGTTTGATGAGGCATGCAGGAGTGCTAATGTTCCACTCTTGCTGCGTTTGCAGCCTGGTTATGATCACTCCTACTTCTTCATTTCCACTTTCATTGATGATCACATCCACCACCATGCTCAAGCTCTTAGCCTGTAACTGCTTTAGATTCTGTGTTTGGAGAAATGTGAGCTCTGGAAATCGTTTGATCAACTGTTGGACTGTTTGCGCTTATCATTTTGTCTGGTGTGTGTGTACTGTTTTCTTAAAACTACCGAGAGGATATGGAATGATAAACAAAAATGGCAGTTGAAGTATATAAATGTGGAAATTATTATAAATGCAATTACATTCTTGACATTGTTCAAGATGTACATGCACTGCATGAAGTTTGTTAGTAACATTCGTCTTGCCTTGCGGCTCAATTAATTTGCAGAAACGCCGTAACACCTTGAAATAAAAATGATTAATAAATAAACAAATAACAAATGGATGGGTTTTAGAGTTGAGCTAGTGGTGGGACATGTATAAACGGTAAAAAGTTTTCTCCCAAGTGTTGCGTTACCCGATGATACAAATTCTACATGGACATCTCTTTTTTGTTTTATGAAATTGACTAAAAACCTCGCATAACATTTAGCATTATAAAACAGTATATTTCTGAGTTGCTCATTATACATACTAAAATTTTATTTGTTATTAAAATTATATTTTTGTTGAAGTCAATAATAGCATATACTAATAATTACACTCAAAAGGAAGCAAGAAAAGCTATGAGGTCAATAAGCAAACAACCAGTTTACTTGAGAGAAAACTGGTCTGACCCATGAAGGTAAACCTGTTCAGATACTTGATTCCAGTGAGCAGAGCCAAGTAATTTGACAGTTCCTCTAGTTAAGGTATTGTGAAGAAATCGTGTGTAGGCTAACATGCAAACGTGAGGATAGGACGACGAAACAAGGACAGACATTTTCGCAAGCGAGAGGACCCTGATTGATTGAGCAGAATCTGTGCCGCTTAAATATATGTAATTTGTAATGATGGGAGCTGCATACAACCAACAATTTATCTTTTCCGCTGCAACAACAACAAAAAAAGGAACAAACGGTTGAATTGAATTACCATTAATATCTTTTCATTAAGTTATGAATCCATAATCATTTGAAGCAGGAATTTTGCAAGACAATAATCAATGGTGATACTACCCATAAACTAATAATCTGCCTGGCCGCTCATTATATTCCCTTGGGCAAGAAGGTTCCTCATCCCACAGCATCTTCTAGTGTGTGGGAGAATAGTCTCATTTCATTGCAAGATCTAACATATACTAATCCATATTGTATATTAGTACTACATCCAAAGGTGGGAGGAAGTAAGAATAACGCCACCTATACATATCATCATCTTCATCTTCATCATGAGAAAATCTAATTGCAATATCTTTGAAGCATATTACGTATGTACAAATTAATGTACACTCTCACCTTTGCTTGCTTACTCAATTCTCCGCCACCACTATGAATAAAATGTAGTGGCAAGACAAATTTATGCTGCTGTTCTGCCCGCCAGTCAGCTCAAAGGTAGTTTGCGATGCCAATCCAACAAAGCCCTTCACCCTTAATAATTGATTGGACTGATCCTTTATCTTGCAATCTTATCAGGTTCGCTGATATGCCTTGAGATGTTCTATTGAGCAGCTGCCCCTCTTCAACCACCAGAACCAAACTCAAGCATGGGTTGTTGATAATGGGTGGTCTGCTCTGACAAAACAATGGAGGGTGTTGAAGTAAATGCTGGTTCAAGATTTTCATTTATGCTCTTCTTGCTTTTTGCTCTCTTAGATCTCTGAGATTGTGGATCAGTCATTTGAAGAGGAACATCCAACTCATGGTCCATTACTGTAGACATAGGTTCATTTGTCTTTTGACCATTCCTTGCCTTTGGAGTAGTTTGCTTGCCAGAAGCAGCTTTCCGCTGACAACAGACATTTTTGGTTTTCAGGAATGTCAGCGAGAATCAGACACAACATAAGCAACACTCAAAACACATTTTACAAATTGATATTTATTCTTGCAAGCTCTTAAACCATTTTAAACTTATGATTTTTCTATGAGAAGATATTTTGAAAAAGAAAGCCTTCGCACCTTTTTGTTACTGGATGATGCTTTTTCAGTGTCTGGAGATGGCTCCTGTCCAGTACCCTGAGCTCCAGCATTGGTTACATCTTCCAAAGAAGCATCACCTTCAGCATCTAATCGTATAGCCTTTGTTGGATGTTTTTTCTTTTGTCTATCCTTAGCCTGGAAGAAGAAAATAAATTAATAAGTACCGAGTTTTACTATTTTTGAATCTTTCTTTTTTTTTTCCATTTTTACATTTGTCCTTTCTTTTTTTATCATGCCACGAGATATCTCAGCGAAGTTCAAATAGCAGATAGATAATTAAAGATTGAAAAGCCAACCTGCGACGGAAGTTCCTTTAACTTCTGCTCCAATTGGGTATCATCCAGAAGCAAGGACACGACATCCTCAGGAGCCAAGATATCTCCCTGCACATGACCACCCATCATGACAAGCTGCTGAACAGTATTCTTCTGGCTAGCTCTTTGCAGAATCTTCTCTTCCACTGTCTCTTTACAAATGAGGCGGTAGACAGTGACCTATGCCAATAAGCATGCACTTCAAAACATTAAGATACAAAATCCAACCACTAAGCCCAAGAGATCTAAAATCGAATCACATTGACAATAGGAATGAAAGGTTTTTGGAATGGGAGAGGACTATTTTATTTTGAGTAGGCCATGGGCCCAATGAAGCTCCTATGAAAGAAGAAAAATAAAGGTAGACAACTACACCATTTATAGCACATTTCACAACCAAAGAACTAAAATGAGAGTATGCAAACAAGTCCACACCTAAGAAAGGACCCTATAATTTCCCCTACAAGCAAGAAAATAAAGAGCTCTTTGGCCATTCATAAATCAATCCACATGCCATTACCATTCATCAATGGGAAAACAAGATTGAATGAAAAAATAAGTCAGGCAGGAACTAACATCTTTTGTCTGACCCAACCGGTGAGCTCTGTCCATTGCCTGCAAATCCAATGTCGGATTCCAATCACTTTCATAAAATATGACAGTATCAGCAGCTGTCAAGTTAATCCCCAGTCCACCAGCTCTGGTACTCAGCAAGAAAACAAAAATATCACTCCTGCAACCAGGGGGAAAAAGCATTGTTAATGACATGAAACCAGAATAAAGCAAAGTAACATAGTAAAACCTCCTCCAAAAAGCTATCACATGTAAATGAAATCCCCACCGATGCTGGAAGTCTCGGACCATATCTCGCCGATCCATAATAGTCGAGGATCCATCAAGCCTGAGATACCTATATTTCCTATAGTTCATATAATCCTGCAAAATATACACAAGTGTCAACACCAGAACATATTCCCAGTAGAAGTCTTGCATCAGAATTCTCTAATTAACAAGATCAGAGAAAAAACATAACTCAATTCCTAAGATAGGGTAAATCATCATTGGCATTAAAAGTCAAATGACAACTTAATCACCTGGATTAATCTATATCCTATTTGAATGGTCACAGACATTTCTTGACCCTTCACACGCCAGAAAGAGAATAAGTTGATGTAACATTTAAGTTTATTACTGATTTGAAATGTTCCCAAAGGGATAGGTTAGTTACTTTGATTTCTTGCAGTGGAGCAAGAGGTCTAGAAATTGAATCCTCCTCACACCTACCTAGGAGAAGGATTAAATTTAATCTGTTTTTGCATGGTTGGGGTGGGGCATGGTGTTTGGTAAGTAAAAAATAAAAGCTATAACTGCAAAAGCCAGTGAAATATATGCTTCATAGCATTAAAATAAATAAATACCTCAAGAATATTGAGCATTTTTGTCATTTGGGCAAACAAGAGAACACGGTGATTTTCTGCTCGCAAGCGTTTCAACAATATATCGAGAGTTTGAAGCTTTCCAGAGTCCTAAACAGAAAGAATGTAAATTCCAAATATAAGGTAACCTAACAAGATCATTATATCATAGAGATAGAGGAAGGGAGGGAAAGAGAACAAATGAAAGAAATATATTACTGTCAGCAACTTTGCAGGGTCAAAGCTTTGCATAGGTGGACAAGATCCAAATATCTGGTATGTTAATTGAAGAGCTGGTTTTGCAACAGGCAGCTCAGAATCAATTTCTTGAATTAAATGATGAGGACCATCTGGCTTTCTGGGTCCATTATTTTCCGAGGTGCGTGCAAAACCAATCAACAACCTCTTCACCCAGGGGTCATTTTGTTCTTCTATCATTCTGTAAGCAAAATTCCTATCCGAGCATTGGACGTTTATCTATCAAGGAAAAGATAAAAATTGTAAATAAAATAACTTACTACCAATTATGCTGCCATGATAACAAAATAGGTATAGTTGATATTAATGAAAACATACTGGGGGAGCTCGCGCTTGTGGGATGAATGTATAAATAGCATGAAGAAGTTTAATGTTTGATAGAAGCCTGTCCTGATGAGAGACAACTAAATCTTTAAATGGATCACATCCAGGACCTACTGTGGATTTCCTTCTAAGTAAATTGGTCTCTGATCTTGATGGAATCAACAGCAATCGTGTGACAGCTCTTACTTTTCCCCTATCAAGAAGATTTTCATCCACTTCATCATCCATGGTTTCCATGAGAGAGTCTAAGATCCCATCCAAAAACTGGCGGTCCCATCTCAAAATTGAAAATAATAGTCTTTCCATAAATGAACCATTTGCCAGAAATGAAACCTCTGCTGGAGACAGATCCATCAAATGAGTAAAACCAAATATCTCACTTTTGACAGGAGATGCATCTGAGCTAGTCACACGTGGAAATATAGATTGGTAAACATTTTCTGCACTGAATACATTGAAACGTTTCTGAAATAATTCTCTGAAGATTCCACACCCAACAGCCGAGCAAAGAGTTTCAGAACTTTGGAGAATCTCTTGATGGACTACTTTTGGTATCTGGAAATAAAGGGGGGAAAATAAATATTAACAATAAATAAAACAAGGCTTTCCCACTTATTATATAATTACTATCATGCATAATGGGATCAAGACAATGTTATTTTTGAAAAAAGGAAAAAAGAAAAATTAAAAAGTCTTACTAAAAGGTGGACCAACTGTCCACACTGAAGCAAAAAAAAATTATCTAGCAACAGCCTCCTAATTTTCTTGAATGAAAATGAATGCAACCACCTTAAACATAGTCAATGACCAAAGAGAACCCAGAAGTTGCCCAAAGGAGACAAGGGATAAACTACAATTCAAAAACTAATCCTAAACATTACCATCTCTTCCTCTCCACCATGCAAAAGCATTCTCGTGCTAGAACATTGTTGTTTATAATATACACACGTGAGCGAGGAAAAAAAGAAAAAAGCAATACCAAAGGGGTACTGAAGATGGAACTAAAGGTACCTTGTACTCTATAGGGTTCCAACCTCCAGAATAGGGAACATCCTCCAACTCCCCAAAGGCAGGAGGTAGAAGAGAATTTGGAATTTCTCCAAAATAGAGATACGAGCTTCCCTCATTTCTTTCAAACAACTCCGGATGGTTACATACCTGCAATCACAAACATCACCAATAATTGAAACAAGTAGTGAATCAATTCAAATCACAGACATGATTACAAAATTTGTCTAACCAAGTTAGTAGCAATGAAACCATATATTTGAGACAAGAAGGCATAAAATAATAAAACCCAACAGAATTGATAGCCTACCTTTCTCAGCTGAATGACAATATTCATTAAATTTAGGATTTTCTTCTCATTAAGATGCCCACGACTGTTGTCAAACAATCCAGCCAGAGATATCTTGTTTTTAATAGCTTGATAAAAAGCTTGCTGTCGAGAGCTTAACTTGCAGTGTACTGTAACCTCAGTTTTTGTAGTCAGCTCAGAAATAACATCTTTCTTAACTCGCCTCAGCATAAAGGGTTTCAAAATAGCATGCTGTCAAAGGGGAAAAGACAAAAATGAAAAAAACAACCTATATTCAGTCACAACAGTCCTGTTAAGTCCAGAAAACTATCTTCAATTCCCAAAAGTAGGGAGAGGAAGAGTTATATATCTTTACCAGCTATAGAAAATATTATTATACTGAGAAAGCCAGAAGAAGAAAAAAAAGAGGCAACTTTCTTAATAAAGATAGGTTCACTTGAAAGAACCAAACAGTGGACACAACAAGCATACTTGAAGGACAAGGATGATAACACATGATATTAGTGCAGCATACAGACCAAAATGATATACAAGACCCCTGGTTTCGAAATTCATCAGGAACCTCCCATGAGGCTTTATAAGTTTTCTAAAAATTTTCAAAGACCTTTTCTAAGATCTCATAAAATTATCAAAAAACTCCCCAGTAAGAAAAGTTTTTGCCAAGTTTTCAAAACCAACAAAGTACACCTAGTCAAACATCAGGGGAGGTCAACAAGATTTACCCAAGGATATGTTGATATGTCAATGTAGAAAACAAAATACTCGGGGAACACTTATGAGGCATAACAATACGACATCTGAACCAATAGTTAAGAAACCATGCCTGCAATGAAACTATCATGAGAACACACTCACCAATCTGTTCAGCTGGTGCTCATTTAAAGTACCCCCATGCTCTGCATGACTCTCAATTCTGATGAATGATCAGGAACACAAGCAATGTCAGTTACTGTCAAATTTGTTCAAAATGAATGTCAGACGTGCATAAGGTATACACACCCTTTGGAAAACCACTCATTAAACTGTTCGTGGCTGTCAAATAAGGTCGGCATGATGAAATGCAGAAGGGCCCACAACTCCGCCATGTTGTTCTGGATAGGTGTACCAGTCAGAAGCAAGCGGTTCCGACAATTAAAACTGAGCAGAGTCTTCCACCTTATACTGCAATCAACATTCAACCAATTGCATGTGAGAATAAAAAGGGTGCAAGGAACCAGATATGTGCAACACAGGTTGAAAAGAAGTTACGTGCATTCAAAAAAGGTTCTTTCTTGATTGGATAGGTTTATTTCTTCATCTTGACAAATAGTAAGATGAAAAGATATTTATTATTGATTTACAAAATTTCCAACTGCTACAGAATCTCTGAAAATTATATGTACATACTTTCTTCCCAAGTGAAAAACCACATACAGCAGCAAAAACATCTAAGCAATAGTTTACAAGTTAGAACTCCTGCCGAAGCATAACTTGTTTTAGGTTACAACAGTGTTCCACTATACCCACACTCTCTATACATTCAACAAATAAAATTCACCTTTATTTATGAGCTAATTAAACACAGGAAAAAAAAGTCTGGAGCAGGAAGTCAGTACCTGTTAGAACTTTTGATGGCCTGGGCTTCATCTAAAACCATATATTGCCATTTGACACGCCGAAAGTATTTGTCATCTCCCACAAGTAGCTGATAGCTGGTAATGAGAATATGAAATCCAGCATCCCTACAAGAAAGGGAAAAAACTGATTATTGTACATAAGGCATGCATTAACTATAAATGTTCATGTTAAAAGCTCTTAGAGAAAGACAAAACAAAAACAATCATCTTCTTAACAAGTTAAATTGAAGAAGCATTGAAACCATTACTCAAGGAAAAAAATAAAAAGTTTGATAGCGATCCCGGAGTTGAGTCAGAAAAAATTAGTCAATTACCCAAGCATCTACAAAATTAAGGTTGATTTTGAAGAAGAGACTAATGCATTTTCTTTTATGTATTACTACAAGTAATTTTTTCTATTTACTTGTAAAAAATTGTTTCTCTTTCAAAGTTGTCTACAATTCCAAGAAAATAATGCCAGTAAATATTTAAGGTAGTATAACTTGCTTAGATTTAAGACATTAAATACAAGGCACAGTTTTATATTCATATTCTTTGCTCTGTCCAACATACCAGAGCACAAGAATAACAGCTGTATTTCAGTCACCGATGCCCGAGAAACTCCAAAATTCATTGTAAGGAGGTCATATCAGAAAACACAATAGTATCACAATTATTGCTTTGTAGCAGGACATTAATGTCATTATGTGATTAAAAAGCAAAGATCTGTCAATGAAAGTAAGCTACCTTCTATAAAGACGCTTTGGGTTGATATTTTTCCTAAGTACCATTCGTTCTTGAAGCCCACCCCAATATGGAAGTGTTTTCAGGTCGGGGCAGAAACGACTGATTTCATCAGCCCAGTTATTCAAGACAGAAGCAGGCGCAACAACCAAGAAAGGACCCCATATATTTTTCTCCTATGTAAGACAAAAAAGCAAGTTACTAAAAAGAAATATGTATAAAAATACAACACCAACTAGAATTATACCTCAGCCAAATGAGCCAAGAAAGCCATGGCTTGAATAGTCTTTCCAAGACCCATCTCATCAGCAAGTATACCATTTAAACCCTGATAGACAACAGGGGACATTCTATATTAGCAATTATGCAAAACCATGCTCACAAAATATATATATATATATAAAGAAAAGAAAAGAGAGGCCTTAGTAATAACATGCTAATACCTGCTCATAACAATTGACAAGCCACTGAAGGCCCTTTAACTGGTATTCTTTGAGGGAACCTTTAAACAACTCTGGAGTCTGGACGGTTGACGTTACAGGCATGGTGGAGCTGCATATATCGGTAAATAAGTTCATTAATCTCACAATAAAAAAAAAAAAAAAGAACATATAGTCGTCCCCAAATCATGAGCCTTCAATGGGATTAAGAGCCAATAAACTAAAAACTTACGGATTATGTAGATCTATGCTGCCAGATCCTGCAACTGAGGCATCCTGCAAAAGAGCCTCAGAATCAGCAGCCTCGCGTAACCTTGAACATTCAGTATCAAAAGAACTGGTTAACATTTTCTGCTTAGAGACAGCATTTTGAGCAGCTTTGAAAGCCTCCTTTTTCAATTCAGCCTCCTCAGGATCCTCTTCTTCACCAGGCCCAACATCTGAAGAGCTCAATAGCAATTTTTGGTCATCTGGTTTTTCATCTCCCACAGGTAAAGCTTCAGAAGGCTGTGAATTTGATTTGTTTTGCATGAAGTGACTGTAGAGTTCTGTTTGCTGTATGAGAAAATTAAGCCTTTGCTGCTGTCGCTTTGCTTCTCGAAGCTCCTGTTCATGCTTCAAAGCTTCTGCAGCTTCTCTTTCCTCCTTTCTTCTCACTTCGGCCTGCAAGGAAAGGGATTAAGTATCACACAACTTCATACAGAATATACAGCAAGAAGTTCAACTGTCAGCCTACTTATTACTATTAACAACAAAAACTATTTAACAAGTGGCTGTAATTTTAGCCAAATCATTTTAATGCCTAACTTCAAATCAAATTCCAGAATACATACAATATCAAAACTCTTTTCAATAACAAACCATAATAAAAAATCATAGTCACAATCTTGAGAAGTGGGCAATGCAGCTTCTAGATTACACAAATTTGGCTAAACATTATTAGCACTTAAGACCTGAATGTTTTCTACAAAAGAAATCAGGTCAAAAACATACCACCAAAAATAATAAAACTATGGCCCATCATGCATGCATTAATGAGTGCATGAATGAGCAAACATGTCAATTTTTTTCCTTGAGGAAATACAGCACTAAGTATCAAAAGAAAGCAAGCAAATGAGATTTAAATAAAGCATATCCACAAACATGCACACATCAGCAAAGCTGCATTTCACTAACATTTAATTGAAAAATAAAGAGTTTATCAGAGAGATGATACTAATCTACAGCGTAAAAAGTTTAATGGATAAAATTCACTAAGGAAATAAAAATATACCATCTCCTTGTCAACTCGCTTCCAAAACAGTAGCATGTCCCTAGCCAATTTCCTCGTGCGAATTGCAGCACCCCTCATCAACTTGAGGGACCTACTCACTTTCATTTTCACCTATTAGAAAATCAATTGTTACTACAGCACTTGAACAAGATACTGCAAATGTTGAATATATCCAACCATAAGTAGATACGTAATAATAAAAGTGGAACAACAACTGCTACAGAACATTACGCGTACCTCTCTTTGGCAGTTCTCTGAGAACCTCCTGGCATCAATTTGTTGCTTTTTGTGAAAAGCGATAAAGGTCTTATGATACTTTGGTATGTCTCTTTTAACAATGTTAACCCAAACTTTGCCAATTTTCTCCATTTCCTCCCTCTCAATCACAGAAGGGTCTTTCTTTACCTTTGGTTTCTTGGGTAAAGCTCGTTCAATTATCTGCAAACAAGGAAATGAAACTAAAATTTAAATAAAGAAAAAAAAGAAAAAAAATCTCATCACCATCTCAACTTATACAAACAAAAGAAAAACTATCGTAATCAAATGATTGTAATACAAATAGAACAAATACCTCATACGTATCTCCTTTCTCCAAAACCTTCACATAGTAAATCTGCAATACACCACCTTCAGACAGAACAGACCTTTTTATATTTCCGGCTGCCCCTTCTGGGATGTAAGAGTTTCCAATATCAGACACCTTAAGGCTGATCTTCTGGGCTGTGTTAAAACCTGCCAAGGCCTTCAATCTAGCCTGAAGTGATTCATATTGAGGTCGTGGCTCTCCCATTCCAACTCGACTCCTTGGCCCAAACCTTTTATCACCGGCCATCATTGCAGCTAAGGACCCTAAATCTAAAGTACCCTTCAAATAAAACTCATCCACTAAAATATCTGAAAAGCTAGGCAAACTCAAAGATGGTGCCAGCTTATCATATGATGGAGGGATCCTGTAAGTGATACCCTCCCCAATATCCAAATAAGCAGGTTCATACATTACTCTGCAAGGCAGACACAAACAGAAATGAATTTGCGTACATGAATCAATAATATAACACAATAGTGTGACATGTTTTCCAAAATGAATTTTGTATATTGACATAATTGTTGTGCTGAAACAAAGGCCTAAGAAAATGTATCAAAAACATACTTGGGAGTAAATTCTGTCTCATGATAGTTCACGGGCCTTCTAGGACTAATATCATTGAGCCAATCGGATGTGGTTTCCATTTCATATAACCCACCTCGCTGCTCACTACCCAACTTCCTAGCTTTTGAACGACCTAAATTAGTCTTCAGAGCAGTAATCCCCATACGAGTCAAAGTCGGGGTCACAGGGGAATCCTTCATCCTCCTCTTGTACTTCTGGATGTGCTCTCCAAGCATTGACCGATACCTCTCCTCTGTCATGTGCATCCTGTAATATCCATCCTCATCTTCCTCGTCACTTTCATGAGAACGCTTCTTTGCCTTTGCCTTCACCGAGTCAGACATAGTCCCATTACTGTACTTCAACCTTTCTCCACCTATGTAGTAAAACCAACAGACATTCACGAGCACAACGTATAAAAACATAAGTTCACAGCTCAATGCGCCATCATATTAAAACTACTAAGATTATAAGACATAGATTTAGTAACTCAAGTAGAAAGAGTAAAATTTGGAGCAACAAAATCCAAATTACAAGCATAAAATCGAACGGAGTCCTCCTAATATTATGTGAATAAAAAAGTTGAAAACAAAGAGTACCTTGGCTACCTCTGCTCTCATCCTGACTACTAGTCCCATAATAATCAAAATCATCATCTTGTTGTGGAAGTTTGAAGTTCATCAAAGACTACAATACAACCAAAAAAAAAAAAAAAAAACAGAAGGAAAAAAGATAAAACAACAATAGCAATTCATAATCAAAACAACATATTTCAATAAATATAACAAACAGATAATTTAACATACTCAATTCATATAACCAAGCAAAAAACACAAAAGAAAAAATTGTTGTTCAAAAACTCGAAATTAAAAAAAAAATTCCAAACTGTATAATGAAAAGTGAAATCAGAAGAAATACGGAGAACCCATCAAAGGAGCGAAAATCCAAGTGACAAACCTCAAGATTGAAGAGATTCGAGTACAATAGTAACGATTCCTTGGATTGCTTCCTCCTCTGGTCCATGAACAGACTCTAAAGAGAAAGCCCCAACCCTGAGTTTTCGAAGAGCATATGGAATTTCTGTAGACGGGAAAAAATTTAACCCTAACCCTAGAATAGAAGACTTTGAGAGCGAGAAGAAAAGGATGGGTGCGTAGGATAAGATGGGTAGAACGAGAAGGAGAAGGACCGTAGAGGAGACAGACGGTGTAGGAAGCACCATCAGATGCTAACGTGCGCTTGGTGGGCGTCATTTGTTAACGTGCACTTAAATTTATTTTTTTTTCCGATTTTTGTTTAATTACAGGGATGAGAAGATCTTGCTGCCTTGGGCTGAGCAGCAAATAGTTTGGGAGAGAATGTGTTGTTTTGAAAAGGTAAGGGTAGTTGTAGGATACGGGACCGAACTGAAGGATTTAAGCCGTTGATTGATGGAGATGATGGATTTGATTTAATAGCAACCGTTGTATCGGATGACCAGATGCACTGTAGAGTTGTGGGATGTTAAGGAAACAATGGAGTTTGATGAAAAGAAAGTAGCAGCTAGATGGTGGTCTTTTTCACACATGCCCCTATATTTTTGCCAAAATATAAATTCATTCACATATTTTAAATCTGTGACGGGTACCCTAAAGTTTGAAAAGCGATACTATCTCCAAAACTCGTATAGATTGCTAACTGCTTATTAAAATTTGTTAAGAATTGTATGGATATCTTCTAATAAATTTTGAGTAATAAGTTAAGACCCCCTATGTTTTTGATAATATCCCGGGACCCCCTGATAAAATATGATCAGTTTTATTTCAAAATTAAAATTCTAAATATAGCTAATAATTAAATAAAATTATTTTATAAATTTGATAATTAATTAATATAAATATAATCATATTTATTTAAGAAATTAAAAATTACATAGACCCACGAAAATAAATTTGTTTTAAAACTTGTTGTAATTAATTAAAATTTTTATTTTTTTATTTTAAAATTAAAAAATTAAAATTATCAAGAGAATAAACTATAACTTGTAGTAACTAATTTAAATAAACTGTTATTATTATTTTAAAAATAATTAAGGTTGTAGAAGGCATAACTTAACATGGATTGAATTATTTTTCAACTTTTAATATCTGAAGATCATAAAATGATATTAATTTATATTTTAAAAATTAAATAGACTAATAAAATGGCTTGGGTTAAAGCTTAAGATGAATGATAATTGTTAATTAAATTTAAATAGTGTTATTGTTATTTAAAAATTAACAAGAACTAAAAAAACTCATTTTCAAATAGACTACTAAAATGGCTTTTAATTAAGATTGATAGTAATAATTAATTACAATAAAATATTTGTAGTTTATTTAAAATAAATAAATAAATAAATTATTTAATTAAATAATTTTTTAGAAGTAGTTAGGTTAATATGGATTTAATGGTTTACAAAATGTAATTATTAGTTGAAAATAAAATATTTATTGACATAGTAGTTATTTAATCAGTATTTTATTTTTTGGATAATAATAATATAATTTAAATACATAAAATAATTATATTTTCCGAATTTGTATTTGTTTTTTATTTTTATGTATGAATGTTATTATTTGTAAGAATCCATGGTTGGCTTTAGTTAATAGTGAAGAGGAAATTTTAATAAAATTTGTATAAAAAAAATTAGGAGCATTATATTTAAAGTGTGTTTGATATAACATATTGAATTATATTATTTTAAATATATTAAATTAGATGAAATTGAACTAAATTATAATAGGTTAAATAAAAATTTATATTATATTTAATGCAATATATAATGAAATGTATTATTTAATTATGTTAATCTATTATATTATATGATTTATAAAATATTATATTATATTTTATTAATAAACACATAATAAGTAAATAATTTTATTATAATATTATATTATTATTTTACTAATAAAAATAATAATAATATAATTATTTTAATATTATAAATTATTTTATATTTTATTATATTATATTATTAAAATGAAAAAAAATTTAAAAAAAAAAAAAAACCAAATGTGACCCGTGGGAGACCATGAGTTAGCCAAGGGCTGGACTGTCTAGTCTAGCTCATTAAGAGATCCCCAACATAGGATAAATGAAATATTGTGCAAACAGTTAAAAAAAAAAATCTAATCCAATCTAGCCTTCCAAAGCGGCCGTTAGTTTGATTTTAGTTGTAATCATTTGAAATGGAAGTCAAACCAAACATAAAATTGACTACTCCACCCATTGACGTGCCTGCTATTTTACTGGGACTTGAAACTGTCTCCTCTTTTTATCACAATATTTATCTTTTTTTTAAAAAAAAAAATACTCCTTTAATATTTTTAAAAAAATTACCAACACAAATTTCTACATTTACTGTAGATAATTTTTTATTTATTTTATGAAACATTACTGATTTAATATTAAAACAAAAAATTTCTACATCTAAAATTAAATAATTTTTATATTTAAAGTAAAATTTAATCACACAACTATTTTTTTAAAAATAAAATTTACTACTCATTGAGTATTTACGAAAAAAATTTTACTGACACAATGATGAGTAGGGTTGGAATAGAATAGAAGGTGAGTCCTCAGTATTAAGGAGCTTGTGCCTTCCTTGCCACTCCAAAATGGCTTCCTCTAATTTTCATCATCTATTGATCTTTTATTATTTTTCTTTAAAGGTTCATTCAAATGGCTTTTTTTCCATAATTTTTTGTTCAACAGTATATTATTTCCAGTCAAGAATGGGAAAAAAAATTAAAAAGGAAATTTATTAAATACAATTGCAATGCAAGAGACATCATGAGGAGGAACACGAGTACAAAGAATTTCTTTTTTAAAAAAAAATTAATTTTAATTTACCGATGTCCATGAAATTTATTGCTTGTACAAGTATACATATATTTATGCATGCATGCATGCATGCATGTGTCAGTCCTTATTTGTTTTGTGGTTTATAATTCAATGGCTTGAGAGGCCGCGTTGGGCATGTGACCCCAATGAAAGAAACGTGAATCGGTTTTTTCACCCTTCGGTCCAAAATTTTAGGTTAATTTTAATTCATTCCATTCCTTTATTTCAATCATTAAAGCATCCCCTGGTTTATATGCAAGTCATCAATGCACTCCTATTTTGTCATCCTCTACCCATAAATTTAAACTTTTAACCATACTTGATTAATAAAATTACATTTTATCTTTAACCAACAGGATGAAAAAATAAAAATATTTTATAAATTTTTCGAAACTCCTCACCTCAATTTCTTGGCATGTGTTCAAGGATAATCTTTCAATGTTTAAGGCAACAGTATATTTGTTAAGTTAAAAATCATCAAAAAAAATATATATATAAAATGTATTAAAAAATTAAAGAAGATAGTCGAGATAATTGTAATTGTGAATAATTTAGTAATATAACAGTCGATGATAGCTCCGATGTGAATGAATTTTGCCTTTTAAAGACCATTACAGTTACAGAGTGGCCATAAGAGATGATTTGGCAATAATAATGACAACTCTTCGATCATGGTTGGTCATTCCAGCAGAGGACAATTGAGTAATTGGATTGTCCTCGAGTCACCTTAGCTGTGTGCTCAGGCTTTTTTGGATGGATGGATGGATGGATGGATTACAGGAGTAATACTTTAAAATAAAATATTTTATATTTATAAAATTAATTAATTAATTAATTAATTGTAACTTTTTTCACTCTCCTATCTTTACAGTTTCGCTTCTCCCCTTCCGTTTCAATCCGAACAAAAACTAGTCACCAATGATAACATCTAGCAAGGAGGTGGTCAAACAAACCTACCAGAGGGCTTGCGAGCTGTTCTGGCTTGGCAGGTGTCTCATTTAGACAATTAAATATATTTTATATTTATTTTTTTAATTAATTAGTTTAGTATCCGTTGGTTTAGATTTTTTTTTTTTTTTTGCTGGAATTAAATTGAATTTTTGACAACTAAACATGAGAAAGTTCATAGTTAACAGTTTTAGATTTTTATTTTTTTAGGTTGAATTGTTGCAAATGTAAAGATAAATTTCCATTTATAAATTGAATTTTTATTTGTTAAAATTAAGTTTAATTTTTCATGTTTAAAAATGAGAAAATAATAAAGAAAGGAAGTGGGAATAAGAAAGAAATAGTATTTTCTTTTAATTTTATTATATTTAATCATCATTTTGTCATTAAATTAATTAATTTTAATGATTAAGTAGATAATGGGAGGTGTGTTAATTACTGACATAAAATTAAGGATTTGTTGATGGAATTTTTTGATCAACCTACTAATTGATGATGAAGACTTCTGTTTGAGTGTTCCACTTTGATTTGTTTATATTCTATGTCTCTTATGAATTAAAATAAGGTCAAGAATGTCGGTATTTTTTTAGCATAAGCCTTCTTATGATTAAGCAGTTGCTGAAAATTATCTATTTAGAGAGAGTCCTTAAAATTAAAATAGACAATTTTTTTCTTAGTTAAATTCCTTTTTTATCTTTTTCTTTGCTCCTCTTATGAGTTGAATTTTGGATTTTTATATTAAGTCTTTTGATTTAACTAATGTTGGATCTTTTTTTAAACATATATAACAGTGTTGATGTCATGTGACATTGATGACTTTGAAGGAAGAATTTATAGAAATACATGCAATAACAACATGTATGAACCATTTATGTATTTTATCAAACACTTGATGAATCAACATAATATATATTACATATATACATAAAATCATTATGAAATGAGTTTATTACCTCCTTTAATTGATTAAGTGATGAAGAGAAATCTTTTGAAATATGAAAATTCAACAATCTACACCATCTAAGGCAAGAGAAAAATGTGGTCAAAATCAACAAAGAGGGCTAAGGTTTATGGCATTTCATCTTATGAAAAATTAGAAAAATTAACCCTTTTGATACTTAAAACATATCCATGTTTTTACAAAATTACTCTTACTTTTAATTAAAAGATAAACATGTATAATAGATAAAATAACAATTATTCAATAATTGTCATTTTATATATTTTAATCTTTGTACTTAAATGCAAGATATTCATTTAATTATCAAATAGATTTAATTAAGTATAATTTCAATGGCTTAAGTGTAATTATTTAATAATTACAATTTTACATTTTGTTTTTTTTTTATAATTTATATTATTAATTAAGCCATGTAATTTATATTAAATTACATTATCATGTAATATTAAAATTTTTTTTAAATACTTTAAAAAATTCATAAATATATATAACACTTATAAAATAATTGTGAATTTAATCCGAACTTTTCAAGTTTCAAACTATTCAAAAACTCAATGATTATTGTCAATATTTAGTAATATGTCATATCTCCTAAATTATAGCGAAGTAGTACTTCATCGAACTTCATTCGAATTATACATATCGTGTAGATAAAATTTTTTTGTTTTTCAATCTTAATTGAGTAAGGGTTTATAATATGTCAAAATTCTGTACCGATATTAATACCAACCGTCAATCATTATATATCATACTTATCACTACGAATTTTTTAGTCTAATATTTAATTACTTTGGTTAGAGATTTACTGTTTCAATTATTTATTGATGTTTGTTAAAAAACTCAAATTCTAATCAAATCAATGAAAACTTTGATCCTATATATATCGAGCCAACTAATCCTATTTTGACCATGATCCATTTTCAAATATAAAAAACACATGACCAAACTGACTTTATCATACAAGATATAATTAGTATTGTATTTATACATTATATGAATTATGTGTATATATACCAAATTCGATTATAATATCTTAAGTTAAAGAATAGTATTACATACTAATACAATTATATGATAAATTATTGACTACATGCATTATTATGTAATTTATCGTTGTGTGGTCACGTTCAAAAAAAATAACTCTCTAATTATTTAATCCATACTAATATTTTAATAACATAATTTTCATATTATTCGTATTAATATCATCTCATAATATTCATTAAAAGCATTTAGTATACATATTATGTGATATCATTGCCTATTCAATATCACTTTTTTAGGAAATAATTTTAATAATCTTATTTAATTATTAAATAAATTAATTGAACAATTTACAAATGTGCTTTATTTATATGCATAGTTAAATAAAGAAAATAGTTTACATTTGTAAATAAAAAATTTTTTCTTTTATTAATGAATAAATATATATAAAAGATAAAATATTCTTGAAATTGACAACACAAATGACTTCTAAGATATATCTTAATAGACTTTGCTAAATTATGCCATATTTATTTTTTCATGTATGAGAGAGACTAAGTACAAAATTTTTAATCATCCTCCTATTTTATAAATAGTAAAGTGTTACTCTTTAGTAGGGTTAATTGTTTGTTTCATGCTTTTATAGTAAAATAATTTATACAAATTTATATAATATAATTGATGGTATAGTCCTGACAAAATTTTTTAAAGTCAAATATAAAATACAAATACATTTTTAAAGTCATAATGTTGAGACCAAACAAATTTTATGACTATAAAAAAGTTATAACTTAATAGTGCAAGTAACATAAAACTTGTTAGATTGGTTTTGAAACTATCTCATTTGAATCTTAAAATGAATGCTGAAAAAGTTTAAGCAACGGCTTGCAATTTATTCATTCTATTGTTTCAGGGAGAGTGGTTTAGTTAATATAAAAAAAAAATTAAAGATAGTTTACGACCCATTAAGAGAAGAATTAGACAAATAGGCTTGAAAGTACATTTATAGCACGGATGAAATTGGCTTATTTTATCAAATATAAGTTGATAACTTTCTTGCAACAAAACAGTTCGAAAGATGAAGGCAAGATAAAAAGAGAATCACAATTGTTACTTCTTGCAATAGTGATGGTCATTTGGAGTTATTAGAAAGTTTCTTAATCCAATATGCTTTATGAATGTTAATTGTGGTAATGTCAACATCTTTGTTTTTTATGGAATGAGTTAAGTGGTTTAATAGTTGCTTGAATAAAAATGTTTTGTTTATTATGAATAATTGTATTGCACATAAAAGAGAGAGAAAGTCTCTCCTAACTTTATCGCACAATTGTTTTGTTTTTACCATTAAATGGCACTTTTAAAATCTAATCTTGTAATGCATGCATCGTTAAAAATTTTAAAAGTTATTATTGTCAAAACTTTAATTGTTTGTTTTTTAAACAAATAGAAATTTATGTCGTAAAACCAATTAATATAACTGTTCTTAATAGAATTTCAAATGCAGTTTCTACATGGTTAATTAAAGTAATGTTATAGATAGTAGCTAATTATTTGAAGTATTACAAAATTAAGACCTATAATGTTGATAAATTGTAAGTTACAAATCAAATGTATGAGAAAAATTAAAGAATCATTGTATAATTGAGTCATTAAATTCAACAATCCATATATAATTCTGATGATGATAGTTTAAAAAATCAAAAAATTTAAAGGATATAATTCTAAATACGAAAATACAAAAACTTTCATATTAAGAAATTCTAAATATTCTTGAAAAATTAGAAATATTTTAGGTTCAAAAAGAATGTTTTAACAATAATAAGTTATTATATAACTGTAAGTTTAAAGATATGATAATAACTTTAAAAAATAAATTATTATCTCAAATAATTTTATAAAAATATATTATCTTATCTTTTCTTTTCTTTTCTTTCATGTAACATAACATAAATATTTTATAATATACAAATAATTATTATTATAATTGGCCCAAATTAAGACTATATTTTTTTTTAATCTCTGTATAAAAGTTATTTTTATGTAAAGCATCACTATACATATATTTTATTATATTTGTAATTTAATCCACAAGATAGTTTTTATTTTTAGCCCTCTTAACGTTAAAAAATAAATATTTTAATTTATTAACTTTTTAACTTTACTGTTTTATTATTTTGGCTCACTACATTATGAGTTTCTCGCTTCATATATAATATAATTAAAAATAAAAATAAATTCATAATAATTTTGTAATAGTAAGTATCTTATCACATCCAAAATTTTTGTGATAAGTTTAGAAAAATAATAAAAGTGTAATGTAAGTGTAGAAAAATGAGGTGGTGAGGTTTAGAAAGGACTCCGACAATGATCCGATAATTTGTTAGTCCATCCAAAGAAGGTTGAGTCGTCGAAACTATAAGCAATGATTGAGAGAAAAGGGCACAAAGTTGACTTAAGAAAAAAATCATTTAGATAGCACGCAGCAATGCAAATGGCCATGTGGAAAACTTGCTGCAGTTTATTTTAGAATTTCTTGTCCTCTTTAAATAAAAGCCCTTCCTTATTAAAGATAGGAAAAGTCAACCAATAAGCACTTGTTTACTTATAACTCAAAACCTTTTTTTTCAAAGAAAAAATTTTAGGGAGAATGGTTTTACTATATTAGTATTATTAACGTGATAAAAGTATCTAATTAATAAAATAAGATAAATATATTTATTAATAATAAATAAAAAAATTAATAAAGAATTTTATAAATTTTTTTTATTATATTAATTGAATGATGAAACTATTTATTAATTTTTTTTACCCACTATTAATTAACGTAATTTTTTATCTCATTAATTGAATGGTCACTACGTTAACAATGGGACGTAATAGAACCATCCACTTGTAACTCTTTCTTTCTTAAATTTACTTACTCTACACATATCTACATACAGAGAAAGCGAGAGTTCATGTGACAAATAAATAAAGACAAAGAAAACACTAGTGTATAATGGAGATAATGAAGTTGATCTCCAACTATAGGATTGCAGCCCAAGTGCTATTGTTGGCGACAATAAAGCTGGATAGATCAATGGTTTAAAGCAGTTTTCAACAGAACTAGTTTAGTCTTTGCCTAAGGTATCTTAACGAAAATCGAGATGTATCGGATGGTTGTTATTGTCACGTTTCCTAAATTAGAGTTTATAATTTAGAGTTTAAATAAATAATTATGAGATTGTCAATATTTTGACAAAATTTTCACTATACATGGACAATATGTATGTAAACCTATAAGTATAAAAATTCTATAACACTCTCAATATTTTTTCATAAAATTCTAAATTACTATCATTATACAATATATCACATCAAAACTTAATGTATTTATTTAATAGAATACGAACAGTTTTCTTACAATATTCTAATAAACACGATATACACAATAAAGTATTCCTTTAAAATATATCTAGTAAAAATATAAGACTCCTCCACATTTACATATTTTTTGCAGCTCTAAAACAACCTGAAAAATATAGTATGAACTAAAATCCTGTAAATATTCACATATTACTGAAATTTTTCAAGTAAATTTAATAATAGTTATGTTTTTAATTAAATAAATCATTAATAACGTAAATAAATAGAAATAGGTATAAATAATGATATCACGATAAAAATTCAATTTAACTATCATTATGTGTAATGCATAGGTTTTAAGCACTATTTTCATGGACTATTATCTAAGAAATGTGTAGCCTATGTATTTAGGGGCTGTATACCCAAAGACCACCTCATGATTTCAAGTTTACGGACTTTTACTGTGGGATTGAAATGAAATCTATAGTCACTGATACTAAATAAAAGGTTATACACAATTTTATAATTCAATCATACACAATAATAACAAAATATTTATTTATGTTATTTTACAACATTGCAAACATCGAAAGTATAATTTAATAATAATGACATTACTAAATTGTAAAAAATTTATATAAAATAGGACATACCAACAACCGTGTCATTAAAATATAATTTTTCATAAAATTTTAATATAAAATACTACATTTCAGTTTTTCAAAACACCAAAACACTTAATTTTATGTAAAATACCTACATGAATCGATATGAAAATATTTTTTCTAAAATTTTATCGAGTCTTCCTCCTTCATATTATTGCTGTCTAATAATATTTTACAAAAATCAACGCAAATCATTAAAATGAACTAATAACTTATACTATTTATAATAAAGTATAAATAAATTCTCATGTTAAAATTAAATTAAAATTCGATTTAAAAATTTTAAAATTTTAAATTTTTAGAATAAAAATTATTATTTATGATAAATTATAAAAATGTCTTTATAATATGAATAATTATAAAAGTAGACATTAAAATATAAATAATTATAAAAATATCCTAAAATATTTACATTTAATACCTAAAATTATTAAAAATTATCATCTTACCCTAAAATTATAAGAATTTTTATTTTAATTCTAAATTTTTTAACTATTTACACATAAAACTTTTAATTTATAAAATTGAACAAAATTTTTACAATCTTTGTATTTTCATCCCAATCAAATTTTACAGTTTTTTATCTAATTTTTTTAATAATTTTTGAGAAATTTTTAGATTAAATTATCAAATTTGATCCAAAATTTATGGATTTGAAATTTCATAACTTAAAATAGTAATAATTTTAATTTTTTAGTTACTAAAACAAAAGTTTGTCTTTTTTCTCTAATTTTCAACAACTTTTATAATAAAATAAATAATTTTATTTTCAAAAGGAAGAATAAAAAGAAAATTTTATTTTTATTATATTATTTCTCTCTTTATTATTCTTATTCTTCTTCTTCTTATTTTCCTCTTCTCCCTTTTTTTTCCTTTTATCTTATTATTTTCTTTCTCTCCTCTCTTTTCTTTTCTTTCTTTTTCTCTCTTCTCGTTACTTCCAAAAACTTATCCAAATTTTTTTGCCTATTTTATGCTTATCCACACACACACTAAATCACATAGGCCAAGATTTTTAAAAGTTTTTGAGCCCAATTTTCTTTTCTAATATCTTAATGGACTGAGCATTACAGTAATGATCCTCTGAAATCAATGATCAAGTCCAATCTAGAATATTTGTGTAGTATGATAGGCAACCAAGGCAAAAGAAAAGCTGAGCTAGCTGGCATAAACATCACTAAAGCCCAGCAATTGCCTAAAAAATATGGACAACATGTTAATTGCCTAAAAGGTATGTAAAATATATTTAACATGACAAAATTTTATAAATTATTGTATGAATGTAATACCTATATTGTGATCGATATCGTGCATTCAAGGTCTGTAAATTTTGAAAATTCAGTTGATCAAGAATCTTTCACTGGTGCCTCGATGTTTCAGCATTCACAGAGCTTGGTAGTGGCTTTGGTTTTGAACATGACTATCATTCATATTTTGTGGGTGTCAAATATTGTATAAGCCTTGACAATCCATTGTACAAATGTTTATTAACATTAATATGTAAGAAGGAAATTTAAAATTGATAAAAATGAATAAAAAAAATGTAAATTTATTAATTGATGAATGTTTGAGAGTCGTTTTAAATATTGGTTGTCAATCTTGTGTAAACGAATGTTTTTTTAGAGCTTATCATATTGAATATGTTCTAAATCAAGAATAAATCCAAGAGCTTTTTCTTAGTGTGCTTATGGTTTATCCACGAAGATAAGAGTAGACTTGAGTTGGGCTTTAAAATTTTTTGTTTTGATTTGTTTTGGAATTAGAATGATACTTATATTTATATTTGAAATTGGAATGATATATCTATTTTGAAATTTGATGATAATTTAGTGAGAGTTGAGTTTCTTTAAGTGTTCTTTGAATACTTTTACTGTATATTTGCTTTGTGGTATTTGTGCTGGGAGTCTAGACATTTAAAGAGGGAGACATCATGGCAACAAACAAAAAATTATTGAATACTCACAACTAAGTAACTTTGATACCAAAAAAAAAGTTTCAAATGGATAAGAATTTCAAATGGATAAGAATGAATATATATACACACACACACACACAAAGTATGTTTATTAATTAACAACAATTGGCCATCAACTCTCCCTTACACATGATTCCAATTTAAAGAAAATAAAATTAACAACATTGCACTATTTCTGTGGAAGTTTCAAGTTGGACTTTGAATTTGAATTTTCGATAGTGCTATTAATTAATGTAATATCTTCTCATCTTATTCAGCTATCTTTTAGTTTGAATTTGTTAACCCCAAATCTTCTTGATCACTCAAACTATCTTTATTGATTTTTGAAATTATTGTGAGGATTTGCATTGTTAACAATATATTGTAGTTAAATTATGAAAGTGTATTTGTTTTTAATAATGGAAAATAAAAATGGAGGAAAGGAAAAGAAAGGAGAAAATAAAAAAATAATGATTTTTTTTTATTTAGTTGCACCATAAAATTATTTCATTATTTTTTGCTTAGACAAAAATATCATTTACTTTTAAATTTATGAAAATTTATTAATAAATTAAAAATTTTAATTATTTTTTACTTTAATTTTAATTTTAATTATATTTATATTTTATTAAAAATAATTATTATAATAAATATTTAACT
>CP135533.1:5176674-5242970 GCA_032402905.1 Khaya senegalensis
TTTATTAAATTTTAATATATATTTATAACCGTTATATTTTTATCAAATTTTGAGAGTACATTGATTAAAATTATTTTTATTTTTACACTTACACTTATTTAATATTGTATTACAATTACTTTTAAATCACAACTATTTTTAAAATAAAGTACTCTCAAGTATTTTTTTTTTAAAAGAATTTTTTTAAAAGTTAGTATTATTAAATATTATTTTAATTTAATTTTATTTCAACACATAAGCCTTAATATTTTATGAACTACCCATCATTTATGTAGTATATATCCTTCATTTTTATTACTTCATGTTTTAATTTTTTATAAAAAAAATAAAAATGTTTAAATATTTTCTTGATAAATTATAAGTTTAGGATTTTTTTCTTTTTTCGGTTTTGTTTTGTTTTCAAATGAACTAAAAACAATGATGGATGGGAGTAAAGTTGCATGGTTTTTGAAAGAAGGGGAACTAATCTGTTTAATTTGAATTTTGGTACGACGTGCTAAAGTCAATGCTATTTAGCCTTTAAAAGATAAAAATACTTATGAAAGTCGTTTGGCCCACATTCTAATCCACTTAGGCATGCCTAATTCTAAACCTGTCTCCCGGTTGAACCAGCCATATTCTAATGCGCCCGCAAACCACAAAATAAAATTCTTACATTTTAATTCTGTTTTTTTTTTTTTAATTGTTTCAAGATTGTTATAAAAGAAAATTTTTGAAGTAACCACACATCTAGTATTCAATTTATTAAATTAACCATTTTCATAATTTTTTTTTTATCAAACAAATCAAATACTCTTATTTTGAATTAAAATATTTTTAACTCAACAAAATTAAACAAATAATTACATGTGATTAAAATTATATGATCAGATTTAAGTTTTGGTCGAAAAAAATTCAAAATTTAAAATGTATACTAAATTTTAAAAATTTAAAAATAAATTATATAATTATAAAATTAACGAATGACAATAAATAATTTTAAAGTTTTACATATTAATATAATATTTTTATTTAAAAACACACTTTGTTTAGGATTAAGATGCATGGTTTTAACTTTTATAATTCTCATTCATGATTGCAAAGTAGGGGAGTTTATTTAATATCTTTTTTTTTTTTTCTAATTTGGTGCCATTTGAAATTTTAAATTACAATTGGGATTAAAAAAAAAAATTGGTACGATAGAGCTTAACTTTTAAAATTGTAAATAAACTTTTATATTTTTATAATTAATAAATAATTATAAAATGATTCAGTGTCTTGTGTACAGATATTTAAACAAATCAAATATATTTTATATGAGTATAAATATGCAAGACATTAAAATATTTTATTTTTATTTATTAATTTTAAAAATTTAGAGATTTATTTAGATTAAAAAATAAAATTTAATTAATTTTTAATATAAAAATATTTTTTATATAAATAAAATTGTTTTATTTATTTAATAAAAAAATTATAAAAGTGATCCTTTTAATAAATTGATGCTAAATGTGGCTTTTAAAAATTTTTCCTAATATAATTTCATCGAAATGGCAATTTCGCAATACCTCCTAACCGTGAACCCCATTTTCTAACTTTCTGTTCTATATGAACCCGATCCCTTACCAAAAGTTTCTGCAGATTTTACCTCTCTACAAAGCAAGATGTCCGGTTATCCTCAACCTCCACCCGGATACGGCTACGGCGCAGCACCGCCGCCGAAGCACGGACAAGGCGGACCGCCAACGGCCCAGCCCTACGCTGCTCAACCTTACGCGGCTCAGCCTTACGGGGGTCAGCCCGGAGTGCCGCAGGCGGCTCAGCCCTACGCGGCTCCCTCCGCACCTTCATACGGCTGGCCACCTCCTGCTTCTGCTTCATGCGGTTACCCGCCGGCTCCGGGTTCGTACGGTAACCCGTTCGCTGCTCTAATGCCATCAGCGTTCCCGCCCGGCACGGATCCAAACATTGTGGCGTGCTTTCAGATGGCGGACCAGGACGGAAGCGGTCTTATCGATGATAAGGAGCTGCAGAGAGCTCTCTCTTCGTATAATCAGAGCTTCAGCTTGAGAACTGTTCATCTTCTTATGTATTCGTTCACCAACACCAACAGCAGGAAGATCGGTGAGTTCTTTCTTTGCTTTTTAATTTTCCTTTTATGAATGTACGCATGTTAGTAAATAACTTGTATGTATCCTAAATTGCACCGAGAGTGGTTAGTAAATTGTGTCTTTGAGGTTGATTCGCGCATTCCGGTGGCGAAGACCGAGCAGCCCTGTGTGATGATATGACGACAATGTCCTTGTAATTGTGATGATTGTCGGCAATACCTAGTTGAGGCTATTTTGGTCTTTAAAGGCGGAGTGGAAGAGGGACCCTTTTTGATCTTTCAAGTAAAATGTGCATACGCGTATCCGAAACTGAGATCGAAATCATGCTGGTTTAGTATGAGGTCGAAGCCAATGGAATGGGAGTAACAGGGGTGTAGGAGCTACTTCCAGCTTTCAAGACAGGGTCCTTAACATATTCAAATGTGCATACGCATATCCGAAACTGAGATCGAAATCATGCTGGTTTAGTATTACGCAGTATGCGAGAAAGATTGCAGTTCTGTTCCCGAACGTTTCAATGTTTTTTATTTTCTGAAATGGACGCGCAAGCAATTAGTGTTGATAAATTATTGGCGGTAGGGTTGATTTTTTGGTGTCAGTAGATATTTTCTAGTTTGGGCCAGATACGACAGCTCATTGATTTCTTTTATATATATATATATATATGTATATATATATATATATATTTATAATGCGGACGTTTAACTTTTTTAAGTTATTGTTCTGATACAGGGCCTAAGGAGTTCGTTCAAGTGTTCCACAGTCTTCAAAATTGGAGGGTAAATAATTAATATATGTTTTTGAGTTTAAGTTTTGTTATTTTTTTTCTTCTTCTGATTTACTGTGACAATTGCTCTAGGCCATATTTGAGAAAGTGGACAGAGACAGAAGTGGAAAAATTGATGCAATTGAATTGCGTGATGCTCTTATGAATCTTGGATTTTCAGTTTCCCCAGTGATTTTGGACTTGCTTGTAGCAAAGTTTGACAAAACTGGAGGCAAAAATAGAGCTATTGAGTATGATAATTTCATCGAGTATGTTCTAATTCCTCTGCCACTTTTTAATCAAACAAGCTCTTTTTCTTTTTTTCTTTTTTTTTTAATAGAAGGTCATTTTATTGTTTCCAATGATATAATGTTTGTTTTTCCTTTTTTCCCCCCAATGCAGGTGCTGTCTCACAGTAAAGGTGAGCTTCTGCCTCATGAGATTATTTTTCCAGCTATTTTTTGTAGTTTTAAGCAGTAGTAGTAGTAATAATAATAATAATCCTGTTTCTTTGCCGCATGGCTGGAACAGTAAAATGTTTTGCTTAGAGCTCCAAAGCAAATATATAAATTTGCCATGCATTATGTTGTGATGGGTTCCAAAGATTATGTTGCTTTATGGTTTGAGTCAGAAGATTTTAATTACTGATAATTAAATTGTTAATGATTCATCTGACAGGGATTAACGGAGAAATTTAAGGAGAGGGATACCACGTACTCTGGTTCTGCGACTTTCACCTATGAGAATTTCATGCTGGCTGTTTTGCCATTCCTCATTGCTTAGAATTAAAGGTTTTTTGGATTGTGGGTTGGGTGTGAAATTGATCTAATTTTCTAGGTCTTCGTGGCATGGTATGCCTTGTCTCTGGATTAACATGACTGGCTGTAGCAGAAATAAAACTAGGAAAGTGTTTGGTTTATTTGCATAATTTTTACGCATTTGCTTTCATATTCTACACCTTTGGGTTTATGTTAAAAGATGTACTGTTATGATTCAGTTTGCTGCTGGTAGCTTGAACTCGTCTTGGAGGTTTAGTCGTTCAGATTTAACCTCAGTTTTTATGCCTTGTTAGTTGAATTTGGAAATGCCGGGGCCATCCATGTTGAAAACTTTTCCATTGAAGTGTAAGCATTAAATTAGAGGTCTATATATTTAATCTTTAGTTTTGAGCATGATTAATTGAGTTAAAGCAAAAATTAGTCCGATTGATATATTTGACTATTAACATTTTAATTTTCTTTGAAAGAGGACTTGTCAATTTGCAAATCATTATTAACACGGTGTTATATAACAACCAAGTGAATCTCTGTAATGTTTATTCCTGAATATTATGAAACAGAGATTTATCTGTGCATGAGAATTTTCTTGGAGTGCCAATCTAATTGGTATCCAATCATCAAACCTGCCTCGGTGTGTATAACCACACTGGCCTTCCGTCCAATTTCTGCGTTGGCCTTGCATTTGCTTCATATCCCTGAGAAAAGAAACAAAGAATATTGCGTAATCTCCGAATGCTGTGAGATTCCTGGAAAACGCAAGTTAGTTTGTGAGTAAATGCTTGCTTACATCATGAACCATTTCCTTCAAAACTCTTACTTGCTCCCTTGAAACCGTCCTTACCTATGCAAGGCAAATGATACACATGTTAATAATGAAGAAAAGAACTGAGAACATTGTTATACACGAAGAAACAGCATGTCAAAAGAATACCTTCTTTACAATTGTCCAAACAACTCCCTCGGTGCAAGGAGGAACTGTTAGTGAACCTATGTATCTGTAGTACTTTCTGCTCCCAAATTTTATGTCTCCTGGATTAACAATCCCCAGTTCCTTTTCTTCCTTCCCAATTGATTTTATGTGGTGCAACAGCTGCAACAAACACACACAGATTTTCGGAAAAAGAAAACACAAGAATTAGGAACAAGAAGTATCAAAGCCACAGCTCCTCCTTCCCAAACATACACTTGAATACCTTTGAAAGGAAGGGATCAGGATGACCATATTTATAAACAATTGCAACTACTGCTATCTTTCCATCATAGCTTACATGAACTCCGTGCAATTCCAGCTCATACCTGTAATTTATATTCAGCATGGGAATAAAAAGAAATACATAAATATTAAATTGAATTCGAAGATGAACCTAGAGCCATTGAAGGTATGCTCAGAGGGAGTATGCCAATGGCATTGAAGCAGCTTGTAATAGGTCCCGTTAATGTTAATTTTTCCTGCATCTCCTTTCCACATCACCTAAAAAAACAACACTCTTTTCAGACAGCTAAAACAATGTGGATTGGAGTAAGATAACAAAGACATGTAGTTTGTTTACTGTGATGTCATGTCCTCTGTTCATCACAACAGCCGGCGCTGGTTTGTAATCTCTCTTCAATTTTCCGAGGCTGGATACAAGCTGCACCCTTTGGTTGAGAAGATCAATGGGAGATTGGTATTTTCCGCTGCCACAAACTCGCCAATGTGGGTTGATCTTTCCCCATTCTCTTGGTCCTTTACCAGTTCCTTCTTTGTAGGAATATTGAGTTTCATCACCTGTAACATTCCATGGAAACATAATTAAAGTTCCAAGACAGATTGCATTCTAAACAAGTTTCATCAATGTTTTTTTAGTCCAGACACCCATTTTTTTCAGCTTTGCTTTTAAAAGCAAAGCAGAAGCAGCGCAATCCCTAACAAAGCCTAGAACTGTTTTGAAGAGAAAATTGTAACCTAAGATTAAGAATTTAATTAGAGAAAGCACATAGTGAAAACAAGAAAAGCAGAAAAAGTAAAATCATGAATTGCTTTCTGAATGTAACCCACCGAATGCGACTTGCAAAGAAAAGAAGCTAATTCTCTCTATTTTAAAGCATAAACAAACAAAGAACCTAGACAAAGCAAGCACAAAACGAAAGCATGGTCAAGTATCTGTCTGAAGGTATTTTAATATTCCATTGCTACTGTACGAACAAATACAAATCAATCTCCTACTGTAAAAATTTAAGGGGAACAAAAGGGTTCTGGCCAAACACAAAGACAGTTAAAACAAAAGCAAGAGCACAAACACTCGATAACATACATTGATGGCAAATAATCAATTTCTAATAATAAAATCAGACTACTGATGAAAATTAATGCGCTGTAAATAGACAAAGTTGGGCTTGACCAATAATCTAATGAGAGATTTAAAAAACAGAGAAAGAGCATACCATACTCAGAATCAGAAGCAGTGACAAGATTACAGAGATTGGGTAAGACAAAGAAGAAGATGAAGATGAGGAAATTAGTGAAGTTTTTGCACAGCATTGAACTGAAATATCCTGTCATATTTTGGTGGAGAAATTACTTTTAGTCTGGGAGAGAAAGAGACACTGATTTATACACAATTAAGGAGAAAGAAACATCGAATTATGGTAAAAGGACATATGCACAGTGCAGAGGAATAATTTCCTTCCGTGTAATTTTGGCAGTGTGGTCAATTACGGGTTGTGTATATCATAGTAGGATACGGTACATCCATTTTAATTATACTTCCTAATTTCTACTCTCTTCTGTTTCCTTAATAAAAACTTGAGAATTATAACAACAAAAAAAAAAAAAGAAAATTGTAGAGAAAGTCTTTGTATATTTAATAAAATTATTTCATGGGTGGTAGTAAATTTTCTCTTATTTATATTTATAATTGATTGGTATTAATGTGAATGTATATGTGTAGTTTTTTTTTTTTTTTTGTGTGTGTTGTTTTATAAATAATATATAGAAAAATTATTTCCTTATTTTTAAAAATATAAAATATATTTAAAAAGCTAAATATTACTAACCACCCAATTCAGAATGCATAGGCAATTGAGCTTATTTGCTTCCCATATTTGCTTTAGAGGCCATAGTCATTTTCCTGTCAATATTTACTAATTTTCTATTAGCTTATCGAGTTCATTAATCCAATTTATATTATATAATATTAATACATTCTTATAAATAAATTTCATAATTAATAAAATAATTTCATATATGTATATGTATATGTATTCTCAAAAAATTAACTCTTTCTACTCTATTATTTTGAATTTATTGAAGACTTGATACTTTATTATTATAATGATTGTTTTTAACTTAATTTAGGACTTTGTAGTTTATTTTACAGATTATTAATCTAAATATTTTATTATATTTTTGCAAGTATTTCATTAAAATTTATATAAAAAAAAATTGCTCTGGCATATGTTTGTGCTCAAAATTTTGAATATATATAATCAAGAAGATTTTATTTTGATGCATTTTTTATTTATTACGAAAATAAAAAATATATTCAATGCATATTGTGAGTAATAATTAATTTAATTAGTAAATTTTATTTCTTAAGAGTCAAATATAATTTTCATGTGGAAGTTGCATTTGATTTATATTTATTATCTATTATTACTTAAAAAATATGAATGTAAAATGCATTCACTTATTAAATTCATAAAAATTAAGTGATATATAAATTTAATAAATGGCGTAAGTTAAATAAAGTCTCGTGTTCTCACATATTTTTCAAAAATATTTTGATCAGTAAAGAATTATAATATTCACAATAATTGACAAAATTTTTATCATTCAAAATTTATTTGATTTTTTTATTTTAAAAAATATATTTCAACAATTTTTTTAATGTGAATGCTTTTTTTAATTAAAATTATTATTTTTTGATGAAAAACTAGGAAATTTTAATTGATATATTAGTTATGTTTATAAATTATTATCACATACCTCCTTTGAGATTTTATTAAATTTATTAAAGATTTTTCTAATTTTTATATTTTTAAAATAAAAAGATTTAATTATAACTTTAAAAGGGATCAATAAAATCTATTTTTTAAAAATTATTTATGAGATTAAATATTCTAAATACATATTAAAAATGTGTCAGCTTATTTATTATTATTATTAGTTAATATATATATATATATTAATTAATTTATTTATTATTGGTAATAGAACAGAAGAATAAAGGTTTGATATCCAGAGTTTTGTTTTACATTTACTTTAATATTTATAATAAAATTGTTATATCCAAAATTAATTTATTAATAGAGGTAATGGAGTTAAGTCATTTTTAAAATAGGAATTAATTAATAAAACTGAAAATACGGGGCGGGGTATTTTCGTGAATAAAGTAAAACCCAACAAAACCTAAAACGCAGACTCATTCTAAGCTCGTAGCGCTTTACTATCTACAGCGAAGAGCAGCGGCCGAAAACCATGGCGAGCTACGACCTGACGCAGCGCATAGCGCTGAACCTCGACAGGCATCTCGTGTTCCCGCTGTTAGAGTTCCTTCAGGAACGGCAGCTTTACCCCGATGAACAGATCCTCAAATCCAAGATCGAGTTGTTGAACAAAACGAATATGGTCGATTACGCCATGGATATTCACAAGAGCCTTTACCACACCGAAGACGTCCCCCAAGATATGGTGGAACGGAGGGCCGAGGTTGTCGCTAGATTGAAGGCCTTGGAGGAGCGGGCGGCTCCGCTTGTCTCGTTCTTGCAGAATGCTAACGCCGTGCAGGAGTTGAGGCCTGACAAGCACTATAATTTACAGATGCTCAGTGAACGTTACCAGGTTTCTTATTCGTTTCCATTTTTAATTTTTCAAGTTAAAAAAAATGCTCTTTTGTTGTGAATTTATGGTAAGGAATTGTCATTCTGTTTTATTTTTCAAGTTTCTCTTTGATGCTGAAAACGAAACTAAACTAATCTAATCAAAGAAATTTTTTGTTTGTAGTTATGTAATACCAGGGGTTTCTGGGTGTTATATTCACGGGGTTCAAGAATAATTCATGTAAAATTTCTCACACGTTCCAAAAGTATAGAAGACGTTAAGGACAGAATAACATATGGGAGCTGGATGATGTTATCGGTCTTTTTACTGTTTAAATTCTTTCTTTCAGGTGCTGCAATCCATAATGCAAAGAAGGAAAGATGAGTAACTTACTGATAAATTCACTGATTAATACAGTAACAGTTGTAGACTTGAATGGTTGGAGTATGAAATTTTGTAGAATGAGCGTATCAGTTGTCTTATAATTACATGAGTAGTAAGATATAATTAGCAGTTAGATCTTTCTGAAAAGGCAAAAACTTTTTACTGTTTACAAACTCATTATCTTAAGTTGCAATCTATGGATCTTCTTGAAGCAGTTTGGTTTTCATTTATTTATTTATAATGCTTTAAAACATTAGGAGTTAAACTTCTAGGGTCTTTCAACGATCTTCTGTCAATTCGTGAATCAGACATATTTCATATGTCTATTGGGGGAGGAAATTCTTGGATTTGCTATGTCATTGCCAATCGTTTTATCATCTTATTTGGTTGCCTGCCATTATTCTTCCAAGAAACCCGGTTTACATTTTTCAGGTAGGTTTAACTTGTGAAATGCTTTCTCATTTTTGTTTTTACTTTTTATCAGATTGGTCCAGACCAGATAGACGCATTATATCAGTATGCCAAATTTCAGTTTGAGTGTGGAAACTACTCTGGTGCTGCTGACTACCTGTACCAGTACAGGGCCCTGTGCACAAACAGTGACAGGAGGCTCAGCGCATTATGGGGAAAAATGGCTGCTGAGATATTAATGCAGAACTGGGATATTGCCCTTGAAGAACTCAATCAATTGAAAGAAAAGATTGATGATTCAAAGGTATTATTAATCCTATATTCTTGTCTTTCGGCTTACAGTTTTTGGTTTTGTTTCATTGAAAGGTGTATGCTAATTGCAAATTCTTTTTCAGAGTTTCACATCACCGTTAAATCAGATGCAAAGTAGAATATGGTTGATGCATTGGAGTCTCTTCATCTTTTTCAATCATGATAATGGAAGAACACTGATTATTGACTTGTTCAATCAGGATAAGTATGCCATGTGGACTTCCTTTGTATGCTTGTATTTTTACCTTGAATATCTCTCGTACATAATTCAATGCTGCAAATATCACTGTTTTGCTTCTAGTAGCTGCTAGAATGATAGTGGTTAACTTTTTGAGAACATAATATTGAGACGGACATGGTTTTTTTGGATTTCACAATCATGCACTAGGTCGTTTACAGTGAAGTGTGATACCAGTAAGTCGTCTTGTGATTATGTATTTAGTGCTGTGGCTTCGTTATTGTGATTATCCGAGTGCCTGCTTTTTGGTTTATAGATTTGTTATGGCATGGCAGCTGATGCATGCATATGTAGTATCATTGTATGAAAATTAGGCTGACATTTGATGCATTCGGTAATGCATCTTCAGATGCTTCTTTGGCTATACTGGAAAAATCACTTCTCATGTCTCAATGAAATGATAACTTTTTTAAGTTGCACGCTTCCTTCTTCCTTGTATTAGTGATGGGACCTGAAAGTGATATCTGTTTCTGTGCTTCTATTTAATTGTATTTCATTCAAAATAAATAAGTAGTTCGGTCCTTGCAGTGGTTTTTGATATTTAACTTTTTACTGTAAGTTATAAATAATGTTGTATCTGATGTTTGATATTCTGTGTACATCTATCTAAGAAGACAGGATTTCAATTTTCAGGTATCTAAATGCAATTCAAACCAATTCTCCCCATCTCCTACGCTACTTAGCCATTGCATTCATTGTCAACAAAAGGAGGAGACCTCAATTCAAAGATTTTATTAAAGTTATTCAGCAAGAGCAGAGCTCTTACAAAGATCCCATCACAGAGTTTTTGGCATGCGTGTATGTCAATTATGACTTTGATGGGGCACAAAAGAAGATGAAAGAGTGTGAAGAAGTAAGTGCTTTTTAACTTTTTGTGTGAAGAAGTAAGTGCTTTTTAACTTTATGTGGTTCTTGCCCTTATCTCTCGGGAAAGAACTGAGTCATATATAAGCCCCTTTTTCTGAGTCATATATTTGAAGTTGTACTTGAATTTGGGAGGAATTGGGGCAGATGGTGTTTTAAACTTTTTGTTTTCTGGCTTTCCATATAATATTTTTTGTAAGATGTATTCCGTTTACTTCATCTAAATTTTAAAGTGGTTGGTAAAATTTTGCCTTAAAGCTCAGTTCCTGGTTTGTTCTAACCTTTAATATACTATAGGTGATATTGAATGATCCCTTCCTTGGCAAACACGTTGAAGAAGGCAGCTTTTCTACTGTGCCATTGAGAGACGAGTTCCTTGAAAATGCCCGGCTATTCATCTTTGAGACTTACTGTCGAATTCATCAACGTATTGATATGGCGTAAGTGTTTGCTTTCTGTAACTGTATATTTTAGATTCATGCGTGGGTAGCATCTTATTTCTAAATAAACAAAATCTACTAATTTTTCTCCCAGGGTTGAGGGTTTCCTATTGTTAATCACCTGATGTCTTAGATTCTGATTTCCTATCTTATTGATCCTTAATAAATTTTCATCAAAGAAAAAATGTGCACAGTATTGAAATTTAGATAAACATAGTCAGCATATAGCTATTCAGGAGGCACATTCTGTACCATAATGACATGATGAACAAGCTTTAACATGGGATTCTGGATGTAGAATGCTCACTGGTATATACATAGTGGAAAAACAACACATCTTGTGTGTAATAATGTTAAAGGGTTTCGGCTCCATCTTCTTGGGAACATGGAATTGGTGGTGCCTATTATTCACGTTCTAGTGGAATAATTACAAGCCTAAATTTTTAAAGCAACCGAATAGATCTCTGTTGTTTATCATTATTATTATTCCAAACAAAGTAGGCATAGCATTTATGGTAGTTTTGGTTGCTTTGACATCCATTAATATTTTCATATAAAATATGTACACATATACATTTTTAATGTGAATACAATTTAAATTGTTTTGCCTATAGCTTGCTTGCTGAGAAGTTGAATCTTAACTATGAGGAGGCTCAAAGATGGATTGTGAATCTTATTCAAAGCTCAAAACTTGATGCAAAGATAGATGCGAAGTCAGGAACTGTTGTTATGGAACAAACCCAACCCAACGTGTAAGATTAAAGCTATACGTAGCTGTATTTGCGCATAGAAACACATAGTTCTTTCGATTGGTTTATTTTTATTTTTTTAGCATTGTTGTTTTGTTTCTCCTTCACTTGGTGTTATCTCATATATTTATTCTCAGGTATGAGCAATTGATAGACCACACCAAAGCACTTTCGGGGCGTACCTACAAGCTAGTGAGTCAGCTTCTGGAACATGCACAAACGCAGGTTGCACGATAATTTGGTGATATGATGTTTTATCAGTGTTACTTGTTTGAAGTTTTGTCATCTCTGGAAATCGTTAGTTATATTATTCATTCAGATTGGTGCAGCACTGGCGATCATTTTCCTGTTTTTTTGTTCTCTCCTTGAATTGGTACGAGAATAGATCAAAGTCTTAATTTTTGAAGATATTGATGATTCTGTTTTCAAATGTTTGCTGTGACATTGTTTATTCTTTCTTTTACAACTGTATTTTCTTCCCAGGAGGAGCAGATAAATTATACAAATTTTCTTGAAATTAATAAAAATATTGTTATATTTAATTGTTAGATGATTAATTAAAATAATTAAAATAATTTTGTAAGTATAAATTATATATTAATAATATTTTTTAAATATATATTTTTTTAACTTTAGAAAATTAATTAAAAAAATTAACATAAATTACTCTTAAAAATTTTTATTTAGATTTGGACATTTAATTTAATTTTATAACATATACAAAGATAATAATGTTTAAAGTTAATTTAATTTAATTTGAGTAGTTGATATTAAGAACTAAGATAGCTTTTTGTATTCAAATTCTCAAAAATTTAACATCTAAATTTTGTACAACAAATTGGATATGGTTAATAAAATAGCACTTAATTTATTTAGTTTATATATGTTTATTAAATTAATTTGAATTGAACTTTAAAATTTAAAATAATTTTTTAGTGTATTTTTACTAGTATTTTAAAAGAAATATATGAAAAATATTGTAAATATATAAAAATTACATGTACAGTATTATTTCAGTTATTTTGTAAATATAATATTGTTGAAGGATAACATATGTTAGTTTTAAATAAAAAATTTTGTACGTGTGATTTTGTCAAATTTAAAAAATATCTTATTTACTTAGCATATAAATAGTGGAAGACAGTTTGAAATGATAGAACACCTCCATCAATAAAATGTATTAAGATTTTTTTTAATATTTTAATATTTTTTGATTTAAATAAATATTGATATGTGTCATATTAATAATTAACGGTTTAAATTATATTTTAAATTTTTTAATTTATATTATAAAATATAAAATTTATTTATAAATTTTGTTAAAATATAATATAATTTATTTATTATTAATTATATTACGTGTTAATATTTAGTTAAAAATTAATAATACAAAAAGACTAAGAAATATCTAAATTCAAACTAAATTTAGAGAAAATAAAGAATTTTATTAAATATTTTTTTAAAATTTATAATAATTTTACTATATAATAAATTTTATTAAAAAGTAAATTTACTTTTTGTTTATAATTCTTTGACAATAAATAAATTAATTTAAAAAATAAATATATACTTGATTTATTTATTCTTTACAAGTAACATTTTAATTTATTTAATTTATTTTTTATTTTTAAATTTTTAGAATTTTTTAAATATATTTTTTAAAATAATAAAATAATATTTTATTAAAAATTTAAATTTATAAATATATATTAATTTTTTAACAATTAGATTCATAATTCATAAAAAATAACAATTTTATAATATAAATATTGTGTTAAACAATAATAATATTAAAATATTATAATTTTTTATTATATAAAGTAGTTTTATATCATTATTATTTTAAGTTGATTATATTTTTATATTATTAAAAATTTAAATAAAAAATAAAATAATAAAATAAAATTTTATTTATAAAAAATAAATAAATATAAAAATTTGTTTATTTTTTAATTAATTAAATTATAATCAAAGTAACCAAAGAAAAAAAAGAAAAAAGAGATAAACGTGTTTTTATTTTTTCATAAAATTTGTAACAATGAAATTACGACAAATTTAAAGACAATATTTGATAAAACCTCAAAAAATAATTTTGGTATGTAGACCATGCTAGCTCTGCCGACCTTTACGTGATTTTAACCTTTACACAAAAATTTTGGGGAGAGGGGGAGTGGAGAACCAGCTTTCTCTTGCAGCATGGGCGAATCCCTATCACTCGGCCGCAGTAGTCAGCCTCTTTAAATGCAAAAAGTATAACTACCTCTAATACTAAAGAAAATTTCCTTAATCAGGCCACAGGATTATTACAAGTCGAATTAGATGTATAGAAAGCAGCAGCATTTTCATAATTTTCTTTATTAATCCTATATTCCCCAATAAGCTACGGAGGAACAAAAAAAAAAAACATACAATTCCTTGAAAAAGCCTGCAGACAGCGCAGCTGCTTGACCACCAATACTATCTCTCTTTTAATGTGGCGTCTACAGCAATTCTAAATCCCAACCAAAGACAATTTCATATAATCTTTTCTCCTCTTTCTCCATCCATGTTGAATGTATAGCAAAATGACCAAGTCTTCTTCCGCCCTAATGGCTGCTGGGCAGAGTTGAATAGAGTGAACGCAACCGCTCTCAACAATTAATTTAATTATAAACATTGGTAAGCACCGAAACTCCAAACCAAAGTTCTCTGTTGTCCCCCAATCTCTTCGTTTCAGCAGCATACGTCTAAGAAGTTTCTGATAAAATAATAATGCAATATCTGTGTATGATTCTTGTACCATGCCAGTCACTTCAGTTCTAAAGCTGTTGATTATCTTTCCTTGTCTGGGGCAGCTAGTCACTACTGTGTGCATCCATCAAAGAACTTGTGCCACTTGAAAACCTGACCCAACTCCTTGATTCATATAATGTATCTCCATATAGAAACTGGGTGCTACTATTCCAATGTATGTTTCTTACCATCAAGAATATCAATTCCCATATGTCCTTGAGTTCTCCTGCCAATTTTGTTTATTGGCACTCCTACGAGATGAATAGTTATATGCATCTGATGGTCTTCTGTAATGGCTACTTCGATGACTCTCCTTTGAAGCTTTTCTCAATTCCTCTTCGAGATCATACTCTGATCGCTGTTAAGAGAAGAAGGTTCCCATCAAAGTAAGAGAGAAGTTATAGAAAAATCAAAACTAAAACCTAATAACACTATCTTCTATTTTGGTGGCCTGCTCTAACCAACACTGTTAATAGCCTGATGCATTTGGTGAGGTGCCACCCATCCCAACCATAACCCCCAAAAAGGTGATTGTTTTGAGTTAAATTAGTGATTGAACAAGTTTAATCCTACTGATTTGAAGATTGTCCCTGGTCAAAATCATCAAAATCTTCAGTTTCAAAATAACAATGTATAGTAAAAAATTATCTTGTCATAGAATTTCTATAATAGCTTTGTGTATATTGTGCAGAACCATTAACAGATTAGTCATTTTTCATGGCACACACAAAACTCATAATCTAGAATCTCATGATGCTTAAAAAGCTCTCAAATTTTTCATTGATAGGCATGACAAACCTTAGTGGTGTCTGAAAGTACTGCATATGCCTCTCCAATCATTTTAAAAAGTCTGTCAGCATCCTTGTGAACCTCATGGGCAATATCCTTCCACCACGGTCGTCCCTCTTCTCCACTCTCAGTCCTTGCCAGGAACTGTCCAGCCTACATGGGGTAAAGCAGCAGTACATAGCAAACAGGTGAAAAAAGTATAGCACATCATAAATAAATTAAAAGAGCAGGTATGAAGATGAAGAACCTTGTCTGGGTGATGTTTGAGTGCTGCTTTCCGGTATGCCTTTTTGATATCAGCTGCTGTAACAGATGCTTTAACTCCCCTGGTATTGTAATCAGAGATGGTAAATAACTTGTTAATCTAGAAAGAAAATTCTTAAAAACAACTACTTGAGATTTTTTTGCTTATAGATAGAAAAAAATCTGAACAATGTTAAAACACGGCAAGACAAAACTAATTTTGTTGTGTAAAATCCCAAAAAAGAAAATTGACAAATCCAAGTCAATATAGTGGTTTCTGAACCACTTATGGCACTAATTCATCATTATTACCCATGGGATACCACTGATCCATTACGAGTCAGATTAGGACACATTCGGTAGAGGTGATACAGATTATGTAAGTTCTAAAGGCTCCAATTGAATGAACTTACAAGATTAGATAGAAATCCAAGGGGGCTCCATTCTTTGCTGCGTCTTCCATCAAAGACAAATGCCGAAGAGCTTGCCTTATGTCTTTGCTGCCTGTGGACCTACCTGGTGATCCTGACTGTTTGGCCTTGTCAGCAGATTGATTTTCAAGAATTGATGCTAGTCTTTGAAGGTCACTAGCTGCTTGTGCATAGTCTCTGATCACCTCATGTAAGGCAGCTCTCCTAGAAACAGCCTGTTTAAGGGGAGAAACAATTAGACACAAAGATACAGATCAAAGTTAATGCAAGTAGAAAACTAAGCAGCAAAGATAGTCCACAATAATATTGAGAAGAAGTTGACCTTAATTTTCATAAGCAAAGGAACAAGAAGCATGTGTGTTTGGAGCAATACAGGAGAAGTTCAAGATGGAGGTAATTCTCAAATTAAAATTGTGACAAACTGACACTTTCATGGCTATCATTTTGAGCAAACAAACCTAGTGGAATTCCCTTTTCCTAAAAGTCAAAATATACTCCAAATTCAAATGGACAAATGGCCATACAATTAATTAGCCAGGCACAAGGCTAAATTTGTATAAATTTGTTTCCAAATTTGAGCAAAATAATCATGCACCACTTCCATGATTTAGCTCAAAAGTGACTTCAAGAAACTTCTTATGCTAAATAACTGCCAGCTTCACCTTCTTTGGGTTTTTAATTTGAGCAAAGTACACTCAAGAGGATCAAATAGCATCACTTGAAAGACAAACATTAAGGGAAAGAAAGAAACACATCCAACAATTCATGTAGCCATTGAGCTGACAAAAGTTAAAATTTAGAGGCAAACCTTAGTGTAATTTCCATCAAGGGCCATGGATAGACTACAATCTGCAATAGCATCAGTTATTTGGCCCAAAGCTTGGAGTGCAGCAGCACGGTTGCAAAAACAGATAGCGGCAAAAGGGCGAGATTGGATATTGCTTGATAAAGCAACAGTATAATGTTCCACTGCTTCTGAGTACCTTCCTGACCGAACTGCTTCATTCCCAGCATTCTAATATTCACAAGAATGGTAAAATAGATTATAACTCACAGATATTTACATCATGTATCTTTCATCCATACCCCCAAAAATTAAATGACAGACAAAATGAAGAACTGAATCCAGAAGAAAGTAAAACATTTATTTATTTATTTATTTTTTTGATTTTATGTGCCAGGATTCGAATTTAAGATTTTTAACTAAATAATTCTATCAATTATGCACATTCTTCTAAAATTGATATCTGCACTCATGTCAGATAGCCATGTTGTACCTACTCAGCAGAAATCAACATAAGGTATCTAAGTGCTATATATTTGAGCAACAGAAAATTATTACTTTGTGAACAGATATTAACCTAGAAAATCTTGTGCAACAAGCAGAGTTAATAGACCAACCCACTCATCTACAACAACAATTCACCTATTTGATGCCATACAACCTGAAGCTCAATCAAACAAAATCAAGGATCCAAGAAATTCAGAGTCATTGTTTAAATTTAGTATAGGTTTGATTGGAGTTAAAATAGCTGTTTCTAGTTAATATTGAGCCACTTTTTCAGGTTTCAACGAGTGAATATGTCGGTGTATTTTGTTTGTTTCATTTTTCTAGTTGTCAGGCATATTTTGTTAATTTCTAGGTTTTGCCATGGCATAGTAGCAGCCCAGGTGTTACATTTGGCGAAGATATGTAACCGGTCTTCCACATGCGGTCTTCAGATGTTTTTCTTAAGAGTAAATGTTTTGATTTTCCTAGTTTCTTATTGAGGAATCCAAATTCCTGTACGATTAGGAAGACAAAGAGTCTTTATTTATTGATGTAATTTAAATTTCATTTAAGTTTTACAGAATTTTCAACAGCTGTTAAACATTCTTGGAGTTGGTTATTGCCAAGAGATCTCAGGTGCAATGCCCAAGGAATTCTAGGTGTGATGCATATCAAAGTACACATCAGATTTTGTTCTTGTTTGCCTAATTTTGCACTCTTAATTCTTATTGTTGTTATGGCTCTAAATTAGGGCTGACAATTTGGATTATCGTGTCATATCAAATAGAATTCAATTCAAATTCGATTCGTTTATTAATCATGTCGAAAAAATCAAACACGGATAGATTCGTTTATTAAATAGGTGATTCAGATATGATTCATTTAAAAACGATTAATAAATATATCATAAACGAATCGTAAACGGATTATAAATGAATTGTAGGTGGATCGTAAATGAATTGAGCTAATCCTTTTATTAGTTTATGACACAAATTCATTTATGATTTGCTTATAATTCGTGTCTTAAACTAATAAATGAATTTGGTAGTTCAAACACAAATACGACAATATTATTAAATGGGTGATACGAATACGATAAGCTTATTATTCATATCAAAATTTTCAAATCCAAAGCCATTTATTTACTTCAAATTAGTGTCAAATAATCATGCCGTAAACCATATTGCCACCCTTAATATAAATTCCTCAACCTGAATTTCATCCACTAGAACCTGCTTTTATTATTTCCATCCAAAGTTTCCAGCAACTATATCTTGTATATCTTTCTCTCCAATATCACTAGTTCGTATAAAGATGATTTGCCTTGTAAGTTCCAAAAATTTGCTACTTACCCTATCTATCCACATAAGTGTATGACATTGAAGAACCCAAAGCAGTTCTTAAATTTTCTATATTTTGAGAGTAGATATGCCTCAATTTGTCTCCAAATTACAGCAACCAGGTTAAAATTGTTACTTTTACTTAGTTTGCTCAATTCACAGCTTCATCAATGCTCAATGGAGCTTAAAACCTCAAACTCATTAGAGACAAATCTCACATTCGTGCTCAGATTTTTGCAGGAAGCATGTTCCTAAACTGGGTTAAATCTCCAAGCCAAGAACAACAAGGTCCATTGAGGTTTTTTTTTGGGTACCCAGAAATCCCTCTACCTTTATACGTTCACCAATTTCTAAACTTGGGACTTAAGCTGGCCACTACAACCTTGGTAGCCAGGAAAGTCATGGGATAATCCAAGTAGGTGGTCTCGAGAATTTGAACCCTCAACCTCTTGGTTGTATCCATGGGTCTTTTAACACTTAACCCATCTCCTTTGGGTTTGCTAATTGGAGTTTATCAGCTTTTTGGCAAGTGTCAGAGCCAACTTGCATCCACCACAGAACAAAGGCATTTTAGAATTCTCTCAACTTTGTAGGACCATTTAATAAACCCTGGTCAATGGATTGAGGACATGAGGGATGATGCACTAGAGAATGCTAATCTCAGTGATAGAACTATGGCAGTGGTGGATGTTGGTGGTGGCACTGGTTTTGCTACTCTTGGTATTGTTAAACATGTTGGTTCTAAGAATGCTACAATTTTTTTTTTTTTTGGGTTGTTGAAGTTTATGGGCTCTGTAGGATTTGAGTTTTTGTTTTGTGTTGGATTTTTTCAGGACAATTTTCATGATTAGTGGTTGTAAAATTTTATATTTCACATCTATAATTTAAATTTAATTTTATGAACCTTTTCATATTACTTTGTGCAGTTGAATTATAAAAGATTAGTGTTTCTTTTTCAAGGAAAAGGAATAATGGTGTTATATAGATGTTGTGCAATATTTTGGACATGGGTTTTGCGAGAAAATAGAAAAGTTGGTTTTCGTAAATGGAGAGAAAATGGAAGAGAAAAAGAGAGGAGAAAAGAGAACTGAGAGAAAGAAACCAGAGGATGATGGAAATAGGATATAGAGATTTTTATTCTCTAGAAAAAAGGAGACGGAGAGAATAAAGGAAAGAAGAGGGAAAATAAAAAATAAAAAATAAGGGTATAATCATCTTTTCATAATAATTTTAATATTTAAAATCAAGTTAACAGAATCTTGTTAAAGAAGAGGTATGGAAGCTAATTTCAAAACGTGGAGGCATCATCACTATTAAACCATATATCAAGGGCACTGATAAAAAAATCCCTAGTACCAAAACCAAATTGACTAAATGATCTTGTCTTCAAGCCCTCCATCGTATTATTTGAATTACAATAATTACATTTATTATATTTGTGGTTGTAGAAGCGTTTAGTTTGTGGCCCTTGTACATGAAAGGGTATCTTACGGCTTAAAAGCTTAGGTCAAATAGTAGCTTAGGACAAATGACATAAACTGCCAAATAAACAAATCAAAGCAACCTTGGTAGGTCTAACCTGAACTGAAACCTGACCAAAATACAAAAATAACTATTAAGGGCTTTAAAATAGTCATTGGTCTTTCGCAAGAACAATCATCCATCACTGTCACCTACTTTATAATCTTGATTTGGTCTAGCTACTAAAGGCTTCAATTTCAGTAGATTGGCACATTCTGTTTCTGTGATCCATGAACAAAACACATTGTGCATCAGCCACACTCCTATGATGCACACACCACCAAGTTTTACAATCTTGATCTTCCAAAAATGGGAATGGCCCAATTCTTTAGTAATTTCATCAAACAAAGGGAGCAATAGAGCTTAAACACATCCTATGTATTAGATACATCCATGTAAGGATTGCAGAGGCATATGAACAACTATTTTTCCGAAATCCAGGCAACAAAATAACTCAAAGACTAATGAACTGCGTACCTTGCAACGTAGAAGTTCACGAATGGTGACAGCTAATGCAATTGATGATTCCAATATCTCAGTTCCACACCTACATGATTGAAATTAGGATCATGACGCTCAGAGCTACTTAAAGAAAGGACATGTAATTGTACATATAAAATGTAAGAATTAGTTATGCATTACATGTCCCTGATGGATCCAACTTGCTCTAACTTCTGAAGTAAATCCAGTGCCATTTCAAGTTTGCCCATACCAAAATAGGACTTCGATACCAAGCGCGACCTCCACAGCCTTGCAAGGGAGTAATTTACACTTACAGAAGCATTCATGTTAGCTGAACAATGATCAGTGACCAATGAAGCAAAATTCTTCTCCGCGACACCGAGAGTCTGCTCACAAAGTTGAACGGCCTCTTCGTATTTTGTCAACTGCAAGATGCCAACTACCACTGTAGGATCAAAAATTAATAACAAACAAATCAAACACCTTACAGAAACAACAATTTATAGCCTTTCACCACATCAGATATTTGTAAGGTTTTCTTCTGAAAGGAAATAAGATAAATCAGTGGAGTTCATTATGAAACAGAACAAACCATGAACAGAGCCTCCGCTTTCCATTCAAGTAACTTTTCTGAACATGAACTAATGGACAAGGCCTCAGCAATTATTTCTAAAGCATTAGATGCTGCTTCTGATGTTCTCTGCTCCAATAGGTTTGCAGAATGATTCATCCACTCAGCCACTTTCTGCAGGGAAAACCGCTCAATTAGTCATAAACACAGTTAAATCAAAATCTGAAGAACTAGAGAAAGAAAGGAGTGAGGGTGAGGGGGGCAGAAATGAAGGAGGAAAGTTAAGAGACAAAAAGTGAAAGATAATTCTACTTGCAAGAATGCCTACCATATAAATAACAAGATTAGCTCACTAAAATGTATAGAGGTTAGTAATCCCAAGTACAAAACAGCAGCACAGGCAGAACTGCAATTAATCAATTATATAACTGACATGGTTTTCAGAATAAAACTTGTACATTGAAACATGAATTCTTGAGAAACAAATGGTTTCCATACATGAATTTGAAATCTATAAACAGAAGCAATTGCATAATCATTTTTAGCCAACAAGTGGTTACCGACCAAAAAAGTGCTAGGTGCTTATGAAACTTAGTAGCCCAACATGAAATCAAACATGTTCTTCTGTGAACTTTGTTTCCATGCCTACCACATCAATTTGGTTCTGTTCTCTTCTTTTAGTATTTTTTTTGAGTGCTTTGGATTGTAGGAAGGGTGGGGGGAGAGAGTAGAGAAGCTTTTCTTTAACATGCTTCTCGAGCTTTTAGTGAGCTGTATGAGAATTGAAAAGAATCAACTCATAAAATTGCAGCTAAAAGAGTACCAGCATCATGTATTTCTGTGTAAGAAAATCTTCACACATTTTTCTCCCTTAATTCCTTTTATCTTTATTTCCCCTCTTGGCTTATAAATACGGTTAAAAATATTGCACAAATAAATGAATTTACTTATATACAAGTCATATACATTACTAGTAAAAATATCTAACAGCCAGCAAATAAACAGATGGTTACCTGAGCCTTTTGCATGCCATCAGCAGCTTCAATTGTAATTCTGCGATCCAAACACACATCTGCTCCTGATTCCAAGAGCTTGTTGTAATATTGCAGTGCGTTTTCAACTTCCCCCAGCACAAGATGACATCTGGAAATGAAACACCAACATATTTAGAAATCAACCAGATCACAGCAACACATGCAACAATGTCCCATCATACAACATTAACATGCAAAGACCAGAGAATGCCCTGATGCAAAGGGCAGTAAACACCTCTCCTGATGATGTTCATGATGATAATTTATCCTTGAATTTTCAATTACCCAGCCCAGCCATAAAGAAATTAACCAACCAACAATACTTAAGTCATGTCAGCCTATCAAGGGAACCATTGCAAAGAAAATCTACTACAAGCCCAAAAGAACACGATTTCCTTATTGAACCAATCATCATGAATATTAATTGTGAAATTTACAAATGACACTTTAGACTAATACTTATCTTTTGATATCCTATAGACTGATACTTATCAGCTAGTGAAGGTCAAAGGAATTACATACTTTTGAAGTAAAACTAGCTAGATCCATCAACCAACGTGGATAATCACTGACCAAACCATAACAACAGTATTAAGAAAAATAATTTTAAGCTGATGACTGGCCACAGTGCAGAATTATGCATGTTAACACAAAGTGAGTGCTGGGTCCAGGAACTAACCAAATTAAAGACATATCAGAATATGAGTTTTATTATACAACTGTATTATCTATAGCACAATCATAAACCATACTTTGCAGCTCTCATGTAAGCTTTGAGAAAGTTGGGATCCACTGTGAAAGCCCTCATGCAGTCCTCCAAAGCTTCCCTCATCCTTCCAAGAGAGATCCTTGTAGCTGCACGATTGCTATAACAAAGCACAAGAGGCTTGATGCAGCATCCTGCAGTCTCATTCAAAGGGACAGAACTGATCCCTTGTGAGTAAAAATCCTCGGCTTCAGACAGATTACCCTTTTTATAGGATTGATTTCCTCTGGGACAAATAAAAAATTGGAAGCATTAGATAAGTAATTGATGCAATTGGAAGCAACATACAATTAAGGCATTCACATCACAGAAAATAATAACCCAAGAAACAATACACCTCAGCACTCATCAGTTACTGGTATACCTGAGTCGCCACATCTCGCAGGTTTCCTGGAAAGGAGCAGTAGAGCCAGATCTGTTCTTGATCTGTTCAGCTGCTTCAAACTTATTGTGCACTTTGCCTTTCGAACTATATTTATTTTCTTCATGCACACTGACTGTGTTGAAAACTGAAGAGCCAGAATGATTTGAAAATTTGACAGAGGAACAGCTGTCCTTAAAATTTGGACTTGGAGTGATGACAAATGATTTGTTACCAACCTTCTTCTTACTTTTCTTTTGAAGTTGGCATTTTCTAGAAGTTAAACCACCTTCAGCAGATGATGAAGCAGAAAAGGTAAAATATTTCTGATCTACACCTGAAGCAAAACAATTTTGTACACTTTCATGACTCCCTGTGTTTAAGCCATCTAAATGCGCTGCTGAGGCAATGGCAGCACCACTGCCACTGTGCAACAGCTCTTCTTTGAAACTAGAGTCAGATCCAAAAACAAACCCTTTCCAAGGACTCTCTTTATTTGACTCTCTACAATTCTGATTAGCTATATTAACATCATTGTTTTCAGCAGTAGCAAAGTTTTCAACTTTCATGCCAACAGAAACAGAAGAATGTGAGGTGGAGGGTGCAAAACCACTGCCTGAGGGTTGATCACTAGTTGCAGTTTCCATATAAGGAGAAAAATCCATGGGGGAGTAACATTCAGGTGAATTTGGGTTTTTTGGTGAGCTGCTTTGCTTTGGTATGGGAACTTGATTCATCTCTTTCTTCATAAAAGAAGGTTGCTTCAACTTTCCCTTTGATCTCTTTGATCTTTTGTCCTTTATTGACCTACCCTTAACACTGAATTCCAGTTTCTTATTCAGTTCCGGCTGTTCAGGATACAGACTTGCTTTAAAATACGACGGATCCCAATTGGGCATTACAAAATCAGTAAAGCTCACCCCTAATCCCCTCGGAGTAGATATAGGACTGCCCTCATCCTTATCCTGAACTCCGACTGTAGAAGGTGTTTCAGAAACATTGTTGTTTTGTTGCGATTGAACACCACCTAATGATAATGAAGCCAGTTCAGCAGCTAAATTTACCTGCGCATCAGAATTTATTTTACAAGAATAAAATAGGCCAGCATTAGAACACTTACCAAGTCCTACCTGATCCATAAATGGCTGGTAACTAGAACTTTCAAAAGAAGCATTATCTATATCACCACTCTTTCCAAATACAACATGGTCATTGCCAAAATTATCTCTGGCAGTTCTGTCAACAGCAGCAGTGGGACCTGATATTGGCTCATCAGTAGAACCTGAACTTCCATTAGAAGAACTAGAAGGCTCCATGCTGCTACTAAACACAAATGCAGTATCACCGCTAGTGCAGGAATTCCTATTTGAATCATATTTCTTGTCAATGCCATTATCATTTCCATAGTCATCGATGCTCAGTTTCTTCATGACGTCGGGGAGTTTAAAAGATGGATCCATGATCGAAGCACTGCCTATATTACTATCAGTCCTTTCTGATACAAAATTACTCTTACTACTGACATCAAAATTCTGATTACTATTTTCAGGCTTCACAATGAAGTTGTCATTTTGAGAACTTTTGCTGCTCAACTTCATTTCATTCGGATAACTCAATGTAATACAATCATCGGAAAAGGAAATTTTCTTATTGCCATCACCAAATACAAAAACAAACTCACCATACTCCTCATTTCCATGCAAACTTCCATTGCCATTAAATCTAGCTTCAGTAGCTTTCACTTTCTGGGACTCCGCTTTACTTTCTACTTTCATCTCACCCTGATCATCATAAACTATTTTTTCATTATTATCGATAGAATCACTCCCTTCCAGATTTGAGTTTGATGCTGATTTACACCAACTAGAACCAAACACAAAACCCAAACCAGAATCATCCGCATTCCAATTACATTCACTCTTTTTGATATTTGAATTTGACCCCAAATGATTTCGATTAATACCGAACGGTTTCATAGAAGCAGGCTTTTTGAGAGTCTCACCAAACTCTTCTTTCTCTAAATTCAAATTCAGACATAAATCATTTCCAATAGCACCAAACTGAAACCTCACATTACCATCATTGCCACACTCTTGTTCATCCTCCAACTTCATCTTTCCCTCACCACCTGAACCTGATCTCACTTTACAGTCATTAGTGTCTTTCCTTTCCAAGTTGTAGTCTAATCCAATATTACTCACATTAGCACCAAACACAAAACCCGCATTCTTATTATTCACAAAACAATGCCCATTTGTAACATTAGCTTCATTACTCACTCTATTAGAATTCTCCGTACCCCCCTTATTTGAAAATGATGAATTAGCACTACAATTATTTATTGGACCCGAATCCTCACCCGTTGATCGAAGGGGATTAAAACCCAACCCAATCTCGGTCTCGCTCGCTGTAGTCCTCGATTTCCCCAAATGCTTCCTCACCTTCACCAACCTCGCCCTGGGCCGATCCGACCCAAATCTCGACCCGGAATGCGGAACAAAGCCGTTTCCGCTACCGATACCGACGCCCATACCAAAACCGATTTCATTGGCTTTATCGAAACCAGATGAAGAGCTAGAGTTAGCGTTGCGCGATTGATTCTGTAAGTGATCATTTGTAGAAGAAAATGGGCTTGAATTAGGGTTAACATTACGGGTTTGCACAGAAGAAAAGGGTTTCGTAGAGAAGGGAGATTGGAATTCCACCACCTCCGGCGACATCTCCGGCGAGAACGGGATGAGTATGGATTAGGGTTTACGGTTATTTGCTAAAAAGCCTTGTTTCCTTCTTCTGGGAAGTGATTTAACGGCAAACAAATGGTTGTGAGTTTTGTCTCTTCGAGAATTTTGCTTACTTTAGAAGTAACAGACGGTGTTTAGACTGAAAATCTGACGACCTTCTAACAAACAGTGATCAGCCAGCCAAGACAACAAGTAGAAGGGCCTCCGTCGTTAAACAGGAACTCCTTAGAATTCAAATTCAATAGCTGTGAAGCGTAGTTGTACTTTCGCTTTTTTCCCACGAACTCGTTATTTTATTATTTTTCGGTACTTTAATTTGAAGAATATTTTTTAAATACATCCCATTATTTTGAATTCATTTAAATTTGATAAAACGGTTTATAATATTGTGAGTCATATGGACCGGGTCCACAGATTTCAAGCCGTCCGAGTTTGCAGGCCGAGTCGGGTGAAGACTCGTCAATTCTCGAAGGCCCAGTTTATGTATTGGATAGGCTTATTGCAGGATTACCTGATAAGTCTACTTACATTCATTTAGTTTAGGATTCTAAACAATAATGAAAGAAGAGGCTGGGCGAGAACGAGAAGCGGTCCTTTTCGTTGATTGGTGCAATTGAGGTGAAGAAAAAGTGAATTTGGCTTCCAAAATCGACTTTTGAAAATTAATTCAATTGAAAAATACAGACAGACCGAAATTAAATAGTAAGGTGACAAGAAAAATTTATTTTGATTGGACGAATGTGCGGCATATTTCTATTATAAATAGGTATTTTCTCCACTTCAATTTTTATCATTATATTCAATATCAATTTATCTTAATTCAATTATTTTCTTTCCTATAATTTTTTACTTTTTTTTAGAGTATTATTAAAATTTTATTTGAGTGTATTCTTCAAAATATTTAAAAGAATTATATTAAATAAAAAATTATATTCTATTTTTTATAATAAATTATTCTACCTTACTTATAATTTTTATTTCAATTAATATAGAGATTTTTCATATAAAATTTGTGTTATTTATTTTTATCTTCTATTATTACTATTATTATTATTATTATTATTATTATTGTTGTTGTTGTTGTATGGTAGTTATTACTATCTAAATATGATGGAAGACTAAATCTTCTATTTTTATTATTGTGATTATATGGTACGCATTACCACCTAAATACTATAGATAATCAAACTTTTCATTTACATTATATTTTATTATTGTACTTGTATGGTTAGTAACGCTACTTCAATTATAGAAGGTTATGCCTCCTATACACATAACAATTATTTTGAATTTCATTAATAGTTACAGTTAAAGATTCTAAAACATCCTGACAAGTGGTATTAAAGTTCTAGGTTATTGTACTCATTCAAAAAAGTACTATCCAAGTACGTGGCACTATTTATACACACGTAAAATAATGGGAGTTAATTTGAGTAGATTGGGACTATGGTGACAAAGTTTAAAATTCAGAAGTTCAATGGGAGTAATTTTTTGTTATGAAAGATGAAGATAAATGAAGTTCTGAGAAAAGATAAATGTCTGATGGCTATTAAAGATAGATCGATAAATATCACATATGATAAATAGAATGAAATGAATGAGGATGCAATGGCTAATTTACACTTAAGATTAGATGACAAGGTATTATCAAGTGTGAAAGAAAAGAATACTGCAAGGGAGATATTGAATGCTCTTAGAAAACTATATGAAGCAAAATCACTTTACAATAAGATTTTTTTTAAGAGAAGGCTCTATACTCTTTAAATGTTTTACTGACTGTGATAAAATGTATCAACACATCAATTTACAACATTAGGTCATAAAATAGAGAAAAATGAACATGCAGAATTTCTACTTCAAAATTTACCAGACTCGTATGATCAACTCATCATCAATTTAACAACTTAAAGCATATGCTTTGACAACCTAGTTTTCAATGATATAGTAACAAGTGTATTAGAAGAAGAAAACAGGCGTAAAGATAAGAAAGACAAGTTGGTAAGTACATATGAAAATGAAAAAATCTTGTATAACGAGATGACAACAATTACTGAAGGCAAAAAGAAGTTTGATGATGTTTTGGCTCATAAATTCAATAGCAACATGGCACATAATTTCTCGGAGAGAATGGTTTCATCAATATAAGCCTATCTATAGAGAAACTGCGTTTATGAGAGATGATCATGCCTTGGAGATTGCTGGTATTGGTACTGTCAAGTTAAAGATGTATGATAGTATGACTTATATAATCCAAAAGGTACGATATGTGAAAGGCCTTAAGAAGAATCTATTGTCTTTAGGCAATTGGATGGGATTAGGTGTAAAACCTAAATTCAAAATATAGTCATGCATATAGTAAAGAGCGCGCTCGTGGTTATGAAGGTGGAGAAAGTACCTGCAAATTTGTATATACTATAAGGAGAAATACTATAGGAAGCAGGGGCATTAATTGCATCAACAACTTTTGAAAAAGAATCAATGATGATGTGGCATTAAAAGCTCAAACATATACCATAATAAAGTTTAAAGATTTTCTTAGAACGAAAACTACTTCTTGGTCTCAAAATGGTGTCTTTATCATTTTGCCAATAGTGTGTTATTAGTAAGTAGTATAGATTAAAGTTCATCACATCTAATTTTAGAAGCAAAAATATTTTTGAGTTAATTCATTTAGACGTTTGGCAAGCACTAGTTATGTTTTTGGGGGAAGCAAAATACTTTATGTCTTTTTTTGATGACTATTTTAAGAAATGTTAGGTGTATTCAATCAAAAGAAAGGCAGATATGTTTAAAATTTTCAAAGTCTTCAAAGCACAAGTAGACCTAGAATCTGAAAAAAAGATCAAGTATCTCAGGATTGATAATGGAGAAGAATTCACTAATGATGCATTTGATGTATTATGTTAGTAAGAAGGTATCAAAAGACAATTTACTACAACATACACTCCCTAGTAGAATAGAGTGCTAGAGCGAATGAACAAAATCTTGTTAGAAAGAATGACGGTAATGTTGAGAATTACAAAATAACCTAAGTCATATTAGGCAAAAGTAGTTAATACCGTATGATGTTTGATAAATCGGTCACTATCAATAGCAATTGAGTTAAAGATATCGATGGAGATACGGACTAGCAAATCAACTGACTACTCTAACATTCATACATTTGAAAGTATTGTGTATGTGATGTTTAATTCCCTAGAAACAACGAAATTATAACCAAAATCCATGAGATGCATATTCTTGGGATATGTTGATGGAGTATAGGGGAGTCACTTGTGGGACTCCACGGTTCACAAGCTAATCATTAGTAAGGATGTTATATTTGTAGAAGAAAGGCTATAAAGAAAAAGTAATAATAGCACCAAAGAGAAAAAACCAAAGGCCACTGTAATTTAGGTAAAACCAAAGGACGCTGTAATTTAGGTGAAAGAAAAATCAAAATATGAAAATTTTTCTGAAGTTATACCAAAGCACGAAGAAATATTTGTTGAGCTTACAGTTCTAGAAGTTCGATGATTAACTTATGAGATAATAACACTATCTTGGTAATTAAAATACATTGTGGAGAATAATATTGCATACCGTTTTCTAACAGAGGATAGAGAACTGTCAACTTTTCAAGAAATAATAAATAACTTAGATGCATGTTTGTGGATGACAGCAATGTAGGAGAAAATTGAAGCTTTTCATAAGAATAAGATTTTAGGATCTTGTGCCATTACCATATAGAAGAAAAGCCATTGGAAACAAATAAGTTTACAAGATCAAGTAGAATAACGATGATTAAATATAGCGGTATAGTACAAAATTGGTGGTTGAAGGGTATGTTCAGAAAGAAGGCATTGATTTTAATAAGATTTTTTTTCCTGTTGTATGATTCACTACAATTAGAGTAGTCTTGGCTATATGTACTATATTTGACTTATATTTAGACCTACTAGATGTAAAAACTATATTTCTTCATAGAAAACTTAATAAAAAGATTTACTTGCTCTAACCAGAGGGGTTTATATAAAAAGAAAAAAGGAACTTGCTTTGCAAGTTGACCAAATCTTTGCACAATTTTAAGCAAATGTTAAGGTATTAGTATAAGAGATTTGACTTTTTTATCATAAGCCTTGGATACAACAGATTACACTCATACCATTATACATATTTTAAAAAGTTCGGTGGAAAGATTTCATCATTCTACTATTGTATGTGGACAACATTTTAGTAGCAAGTCCTAACAAAGATCAAGTTCAAGAATTGAAGGCACAGTTAGTTAGGAAGCTTAATATAAAAGATTTGTGACTAGCAAATAAGATTCTAGGGATGTAAATTCATTGAGATAGAAAAGATAGGAAGATTTGGCTTTCTCAAAAAAATTATTTAAAAAAAATCTTACGATGCTTTACTATACAAGATTGTAAGCCAATCTCTAACCATCTTCTTGTGAATTACAAATTATCTTTAATTATGAGTCTTAGTAATAACGTAGAGAGGATGAAAATGTCTCGAATACATGCATTAGCAGTGGGAAGTTTAATATTTACCATGATATTTATAAGATTGGATATTACACAAACAGTGGGAATAATTAGTCGATTTATGACAAATCTTGACAGAGAGCTTTAGAATGCTATGAAGTGGATATTAAGATATGTCAAAGGGACCTCAGATGCTACATTATATTATGAAGGATTAGATTTTATTGTAAGAGGCTACGTAGACTCAAACTATGCAGATAATCTTAATAAAAAAAAAATCCACTACTAATTATGTATTTACACTCTTAGGAGGAGCTGTAAGTTAGGTTTTAAAATTATAAATTGTGGTAACATTATTTATAACAAAAGCAAAATATATGATAATTACACAAGCATACAAGGAAGCAATTTGGATTAGAAAGCTTATAGAGGAACACGGGCACAAATAAGAAAAGATGGTTATGTTTTGTGAGATTGAGAGTACCTTACACATTACAAGAAATCTAACCTTTCATTTCAGAACAAAGCACATAGGCATTCAATTTCATTTTGTATGAGAAGTAATGGAGGATAGAAGTGTAGACACGTAGAAGATATGCATTAGAGATAACTAAGCTAGTTAATACTGAGAAGTTTGAATGGTGTCGATCCTTTTGTGGCCAACAAAAACATAAGTAGCATGAATGATAAGGTAAAAAGACTGATGTGGAGACATGATTAATTCTTAATTAAGTCTCTAAGTGGAAGAATTTTGTTGATTGGTGCAATTGAGAGTGAAGAAGAAGAAGTCAATTTGGCTTCTAAAATCGACTTTCCAAAATCAATTCAACTAAAAAACATGGGCGGGTTGAAATTAAATAATAAAGCGGTAAGGAAAATTGATTATGATTGAATGGAAGTGCGGTCGATTTTCACTATAAATAGGTGCTTTCCCTATTTCAATTTACCACATCCCATTCAATTTCAATTCATTTTAGTTCAATTCTTCTTCTTCTCATAACTTTTCAATTTCTTTCAGAGTATTATCAAAACTCTACTTAAGTGTATTCTCTAAAATATTTGAGAGAGTTACATTGAGTGAGAAGTTGTAATTCACTTTTTATAGTGAATTTTTTTACCTTACTCATAGTTTTTACTTCAATTAATTTAGAGATTTCTCACGTAAAATCTATTTTATTTATTTTTTATCTTATGTTATTATTATTATTATTGTATAGTAGGCATTATCACCTAAATATGATGAAAGGCTAAATTTTTTACTTTTATTATTGTGATTATATAGTAAGCACTGCCGTCTGAATATTATAAAAGACCAAATCTCTTGTTTACATTATATTTTATTGTTATACTTATATAGTTAATAATGCCATCTCAATTATGAAAGGTTAAGCCTCCTATACATATAATACTTATTTGAATTTTATTGATAACTGCAACTAAAAGTTCCAAAGTATTATGACATTTTCCTTAAATAGCTTGGGAAGCAAAAAAGATAAGTTTGACACTTAAAAATATTAGAAAAATGTAAATCAATTTTCATAAATGATTTAAACTTTAGGTCCATTTAAAATATAACCCCTCAAAATTCTGTTCTTATTGTAACCAAATTAGTACCTTGAGGATAAACTTACCCTCCTAACTCACTCTACTAATTTTTTTGTTTAAAAAAATACTTTTTATTAAATAAAAATAAAAATAATAAATTATTCATTCGTTCGACACTAACTGCATCAAGATTAGTATTTTCTTTCGAAATTAAGAAATAAATTAAATTAAGCTTGAATGTTATATTTATAATTTCTTTTTGTTGGTAATGTGTTGGTTATGAAATATTTATTGAAACTTGTTTTTCATTTTTTAAATGTCAACCCACAAAATTTCTTGACAATAAGATGGAACTTTTTTGATTTCTATTGTGATAAATTTTTCACGTCTTCTTCAAGGGCTCTTTTTTTGAAACTTTGTCTCTTTATTTAGATACATGTTTCTTATCTCTTAAATGCCAACATGCAAATCATCCTCACAAAGATGGTGTTCTTTTGATTCTTGTCATGATTTTTTTTTTTGGCATCTTCCCCTTAGACTCTTGATCTAGTCACCTATTTCTCACTTCTTAGATGCCGACACATGAATATCTTAAAATTAAGAAAAAAAAATTAGAGAAACTAATGTGTTGCTAACGATAATTGTCCAATTTGTAAGTTAGTAATTAATGACAATAAAAGCTTAAAAAGTGCTTGACTGAGAGTTTAAATTGAATCTTCCTCTTTAAAGTATATGGAAGAATATTTTAGAAGCATAACGTCCACTATTTTTTGAAAGCAATCCCACCCCTTTTCTATAAATCCATGTCTATTTATAAGCTTTTAGCCAAACAATTATTGAAGTTGTAACTTGCAATAACCTCCCTCATTGAGGGTGATTACCAATATAATGGTCAGTTACAGAGAAAATGTATCTTCTTTCATAATTAGACATGTGAGATTAGTATTCTAATTGTCCATAACAAAAAAAAAAAAAATGAATATTTTAGAGTAATTTACCTGGCTTCTGAACTTGCTTGTGTTCTAAGTATTTTAAGCTTTTGTGATAGTGGGACTGGCGCGAGAATAACTTACCTAGCTGCTTCCCTTTCTTTTGCTTTATGTATCTTAATATTTTGTGGATGTAGGATTGATGTGAGAATAACTTACTCAATTGCTTGACTTTGTTAGGTTTTATCTTGATTTTTAAGTATTTTTAGCTTCTGTGGAATAGGACTAACATGACTTCTTACTATGCTTGGTTGATTATGGGAGTCATAAAAGTCCCTTAATTTCTAGTAGAGACAAGTTTGACACTAGAAATTACAAAAATGTGTCTTCGTATCATCTCTTTAAATTTCATGATTTAGTTATCCTTGGGTGTTGCCTTCATAGTAAAGAATTAGATTATTTTTTGGGTATTGCTTCATTTTCGAAACTCATAAAGTTAAAATGTTATCCTAACACCTTATATCACCTAAAAATTTGAATTTTAGTTTATGTCAACTTCTTATTTCTATTTGTCTTTCTTTCAGCAAACCCCAACCCCCTTCACCCCCTCCCCTCTAAATAAAAATAAAAAAGAAATCTAAATTAGCTTATTTTATATTTTTTAAAAGCAATTGTTTTATAAAGTTATAACTGCAAATGACTCCTTTTAATCATGGATAACTCCTTTAATAGTAAAATATTTTCAAAAACTATAAGAGTTTCACAGTTTTTAGTAGTAATTAGTTATTAATTTGGTACTAAAAACTAAATATTTTTTTGATTTATCATTATGTTCTCCTCGTTCTATTATCTTATTTTGAATAGTATTAGCTTAATATTTACCATTAGTTTATTTGTATTATATATTGAAAATTTTGTAAAAATTAGTTATACTTAGGTAATACAGACCCTAAGAATATCAATATCAAACTTCGATAGTTAGTCTTGAGACTTAAGAATAAATCTTGAACCCAACAATTTGAATTTAAACTTAAACTCGAAGAAAACTAAAATTCATATTTGAAAACCTTGCCTCAATAATTAAAGATCAATAGTAAAAATCTTAACTTTATAATTCACTAATTATGAATTAAAAGTATAAGAAAAAAGAATTGAATATCACAGTAGAAATTTCTTCATCAGTTAATAAAGTTCTCTTAAAAATTAAGATCCAATTTCCCTTACAATATTGTTTAAGTGTCTTTTATATAAGGTTTAAATTAAAACCTTAAAACAATTAGAAATAATAAGTTTTAAAACAATAAAGAAAAGTAATTAATTAAAACATATGCCTATGTAATATTTCTAAACACATTAGGAAACAATATAAAATCTCAATTAAAGCATCACAAAACATAATAAAAAATGGGTAAAAACTAAATTCAATTGTTGGGGCACTTAGGCATCATGCTTATTAACTTGTGGGCGTTATAACTATTGACTAATTTGTTCAATACTTTCCAAAATGAGCCCAAGAGATCACAAATTCATTTCGAATATATTATACCTCTTGACATGCCCTAACTTTATTAACATGCTTTTGACACCTTTTTAAACTCAATTTCATGTTGGTATCCAATCTTGTTTAGCTATTTCTTGAATCAATGTATTAAATGTCGTTTTTTATCTTTTTATCTTTTTCCCTTATAATCAGTTTAATTAACACATATAAACAAATCTTTGTAAGTTTATTTTTATTAATCTTATAATTTCCCTTCTTCTTAAAAAGGATTTAACTTCAATTTATTACCTACATCAATAGGAGAAAGATTATAAATATTAAAAATAGTGCTCACATTATACACAAATGAAAGATTCAATTTTTATGTGTTATCATTGATTCATTCAAGAACTTGGAATGGATCATCTTCTATAGGATGCAATATAATCTTCTTTTGATTTCAAAATCTATCTTTCCTTATATGTATTTAAGTCTAATCACTAATTTTAAAGATAACTCGTCTATGCCTTTTATTGACTTTAGTTGCATATTATTTATTCTTTTTTTTAATAAATTGCTGAGCACTCTCATTTTTCACCTTTTCAACCTTTTTTTTACCATCGAAACTATTTCTTTCATCAATAGGTAAAGGCAACAAATTCAAAAGTATTAAAAGATTAAAACTATGTACAATCTCAAATACTGAATAACATATAGTAGTATAAATAACTCTATTATATATTAGCTCAATAAACAACAAACATTGATTCCAATTTTTTAAGGTCTTTTGAATGACAATACATAAAAGAATAGTTAAAAATTTCTATTTACTACCTTTGTTTGCTTATCTATTTATGGATGACAAGTTATAGAAAACAACAACCTAGTTTCTAACTTACCCCACAAAACTTTTCAAAAGTAGCTAAGAAATTTAATATCTTGATCAAATATAATACTCCTTGAAACACCATGAAGTTATACTATCTACCTAAAGAATAACTTTATAATATTAGTTGCATCGATGGTTTTATGACAAGATATGAAATGTATAATCCTAGAAAATTTATCAATAACCACAAAGATAAAATCTCTATCCCTTTTTAACATAAGTAAACCTAGAACTAAGTTTATGAAAATATTAATTCAAGGCTCATTAAATATGGGTAAAAATGTATATAACTTATGAGATAAACCTTAGATTTAACTTACCTACATATGACACATTTAACATAAATTCTTTTTATATCATATTTTATCTTAAGCAAAGAAAAAAAAATGATCTAGTATCACATCTAAAGAATTTCTAACACTAAAATATCCCATAAATCTCACTTATGTGCCTTATGCATAAGCTACTCTAGTATAAAATATTAAACACACAAAGTTTATTTTCTTGAAATAAGTGCCCATCTAATTTATATAATTTTTTTAGAAGTTTCATTTTTCTCATGCCTTTTATACCTTTGCAATGTTAATATCATTGACTTACAAGTCTTTAATATACTCAAAACTAAATAATTTTTCAATTAAAATAGAAATAAGGATGTACTTACTTGATAATGCATTAGCCACAATATTTTCCTTAGTTGGCTTATACTTAATCACATAAGAAATATTACTCAATGAACTTAATCCATTTGGCATGTTTTTTGTTTAACTTACTCCATTAAATATAATGGTGCATTCTTTCGGTCATAGGTAATGTTGCCAAGTCTATAATGCTTTTATTAATTCATAAAGCTTTTATCATCTATTGGGTAGTTCAATGTTGCTCTATTAAGTTTTTTTTTTTTAACTAAAATAGGCTACTAATCTCCTTTCTTACATCAAAATGGCTACATACCTACTTTTGACACATTGCATGTAATGTTAAAAGTTTTAGAAAAGTTAGGTAATGCTAATAAAATTTTAAAAAAGTTAGTTTAAATAACATAACTAACTATTCATGTAACTCTTATTTAGTTTTAAAGGCAAGTTTTCAATTATCACCCTCTTTAATACTTATTTAATAATATCCACATTTTAAGTCTAACTTTTGTGAAAATATATAATTTATATAATTCATTTTACATGTCATCTAGTTATAAGATGTTTATACTTCACCATGATATTATTGACAACTCTATAATCAATTCATATATTTCATAATCCATTCTTCTTAGGCATAAGTAGTATTGAAACTACACATGAACTCATGCTTTCCTTCACATACTCTTTAACCATAAACTCTTCAACTTACCTTAGAATCATTTTTGTTTTCTCAAGATTACTCCTATAAATTAGTTGACTAGGTATAATAATATCAAATACAAAATTAATTTAATGTTCTATCCTTGTAATAGATGGTAACCCAATATAACATCATCTAAAAACACATTTTCATATTCCTATAATAAAGAAACAATGATACTAAGTAAAGATTTGTGAAGATTATTAGTGTTAAAATAAGCCACTTTGTACAAAATTATAAACATAAGTTAGTTGGCATAAAAATCGCTTTTAACATTATTCTTTTTGACATAAAAACTAAATTATTTTTTCCCCTCTCAACAACCTCTCTTCTGAACTCTTTCTCTCTTCTTAATTTCAATAAAATGTTATACATTTATTTTGGGGTTAACAAAGTAATAGTATTGAATTTGTTATTTTTTATAAAAGAGTATCTATTCTTAAACCATAATGATTACTTCCTTTTATATTATCACATACGTAAGAACAATATCTTACAACACCTTATTGGAATATCTTTCAATTGAAAAATCAATTATCACTTGCCTAGTTACTCATGCCTCCCCATATTCATTCAACAATTGAAATTTACAAGGTTTAGGAAGTTTCATGGTAAGTGAGCTTAATTTGTCAATTAACGTAATGCCAGCCACATTAGCACAACTTTTTACATCAATAATTATACTATATATCTCATTATTGATGTGACATTTAGTATGAAAGATATTTTTCTTTTATTTATCACTATTTTTTTCTTTAATTTGTGTATCAATACATGTCTAAAAATAAATGCTTCATCATCATTCGAAAAGTTTACACCACCATCATTAGTATCTTTAAGTGACAACTTTTTTTCTTTCTTACTTTTTCTTTCGGTCTACACTTTTCCATCATCTTGTAAAATCATAACATTTTTTATTTAGACATTGAGAATTTAGACATCCCACATTTAAACAATAAAAGCATTTACTTTTATTGAAAACCTTTTCTTTACTTTTAAGTGATTTAAGCTTAGACCTAGAAACGTCTTTCTCATCCTTCCCTAAGTGGTCTTTTACAAAGAAGATGAATTAAAATTTTAAGTATGCCTATTTCCTTTCTTTTTAGGTTGTTGCTTCAATTTCATAACCATATGCATTATATCCTCTAACTCTATATAATGTTGCAACTCCATTACATTTGCTATATAATGATATATCTTATTTAAAAATCTAGCTATAGTAACTTCCTTATCCTCATTTACATTGGCCTAAATTATAGTTACTTCTATCCCTTTAAATCCTTCACACTTTTAAAGCCTTGAGTAAGGTTTATAATTTTCTATACAAATCATTATAATAGTGGTTAAGGATAAAACTTCTCTTCATAATAGCCTTCAAATCACCCAAGACTCAATATATCTTTCATGATTTCTCCTCTGATTTATCACCAATTGATCACACTATGTGATTGTATAATTAGTAATAATTTTACCTTTTCTTTTCTTTGAATAATTATGGCAATTAAATATTAATTCTTCTTATTAGAGATATGCTATAGAACTAATTATGTCATAAGGTTAAGGGATATTAATCTTTTTGTATATATGCTTTTTGTGATTAGTTGTAAAAATATTTATAATTAATTTAATGGTAGTTATTTTATTTTGCATTTGTTCAATTTTTATTCTTTAATTTAATTTATATACAAAATGAGATATTATGCTGCATTATATATAAAAACTCTATCTGTAAAGAGTTATAGATATGAGTATAAAGTTTCTAATTTAAATACATCCGAATATATTCTCCAGTTAAGGTAATGTCATATTTTTATTATTGTAATTGATTAGTATACAATGTTAATAGTTAGGTGAAGAGTCTCATATCATGAACATAAACATAAGTAATACATTAGAGAATGTATTAATAAATGTGAATGAACGTAATGAATCATGTATTCTTTTATAATGTTGTTTAATCTTTTTTTATATAAGGTACGCAATTAAATTCATAAATAACTAGGAATAATACGATATAAAAAAGTAATCAATTAAAATATATATTTGTATAGTATTCCTAAATAAACTAAGAAAAGAAAACAATATAAAAGCCTAATTAAAATATCACAAAATATTTTCAGAAACATGTAAAAACCAAATCTCATCCTTAGGGTGCTATGAGCCTTTGTTTGGTTGCCTAAGCACTAAGCTTACCAACTTATGGTCACCATAGCTAAAGCCCACATCATTTAATGCTTGCCAAAGTGCACCTAAAAGCTCATGCATTCATCTCGAATATGTTACTTATCCTTTTCACAAAACAAAGCATAAACGCACAATCAAACTTGAAACCACCTTTCTTTCACTCTTGACCTGGTAGAAGCTTAATTTCATGCTTGATTCCATCCTTAATATTGTTTTCAAATGTTATTCAATTCATATTTCTTGAATCAAATCAATTAAGAGTCATTTTGATTTTTTTTCACTCCTTTTCTTATAATTAGTCTAATTAGTACATGTAAATAATTCTTTTTAGCTTGTTATTATTGATTCTCATCATTGTAGGTATTTGAAACTCTTAACTATTTTTTATCATAATTGCACTCATAGGGAGCATAAATGTCGCTTTTATCAAATTTCCTTTCAAACTTTATGATTTTGATTAGTATTTTTTTGCCTTGTCATCTTATTTGGCATTGTAGTTTCATTTGCCCTTATTGACCTTTTAGTTTCATTTGGCCTTTATTGGTCTCATATAGTAGTCAAGCTTATTTCAGCCTTATAATATAGTAGGGCTTATATCAATCTTGTAGAGTATTAAAGCTTGTGTTGGCCTTATAGACTAGTTGGGCCTATATCAACCTTGTGAATACCTAAATCTACATTAGACAGATATAATAGTCTGACATGTATTGACTTTGGCATTAATAGCTTTATCATATAGCTTGAGTTTATATTGCAAAAATTATTTTAAAATTTGTAAAAAAATATTTTTAAAAAATATATTAAAAATTACTTTGTATAGGTTATATTATATATTTTTTTCAGTATTTTTAAATTAATTTTTATTATTTAATTTCTTAATCAAAATTATTACATATTTGAAATTTAATTTAAAATATAAATAAAAATTGTCTATGCTAAAAAAAAATGATACTCAATTTATTTTTAATAAAGCATAGAAAATATTTTTATCTTTACTCAAAATTTAATTTTGAGTTTAGTAGCCTACCCATGCACTGTAGGAATTTTCCTTTAGGGTTGAAACTATTTTGAAATTGTATTAATAAGTTACTTTTTATTTACATCCAATTTTATTTCATTTTTTAACACTTGACTTTTTTTATTCATGTTTGTTAATCTTTAGTTGTAGATAAAATAAAACATATTAATTTTGGAGTAGTGTACAATTTTAATTTTTTCTTATTAAAATTTTGATTTCTATGTCTTAAAATTAGGTTTTAAATATGAATAATAATAATAATAATAATAATATTATTAAAGTGAGTAAAGAGGATAATTGTGTTTCACATAGTATTTGTTTATTTAGAAAAAAGAAGAGCATTTCACGGTGCGCTATACTTTCAAATAGATCCAAAATTTACATTATATACAAAATAATTCCCACAAATTTAACTAATTTGATTGAGATTTTGGCTATTACAATGAAAATACATCATAAAAATGAAATATTATTAGTTTGGTTATTAAAAAAAAAGGCCTACATTGTCTAATATAAAATAGTACATTTTGTTAATTAATCAAATAACAATATAAATACTTGTATATTGAAGAATAAAAGTATTATGCAAGTTGAACTAGGTTGACAAGACCTTTGAATTAATACCCTAGACAAGTTAGCATGCGGAGCTTACAAAGGCACATTGGGTTGACCATGACAAAATAAGCAACACAATCCAAGCTTTGTGTCGTGTTTGGGACTGTAGATTAAAAGAGTTAGCCCATAATTGTAATAAATTTTATAAAAATAAATGATTAAAATTAAAATTAAAATTAAAATTAACTAAAATAGCATTAAATAAAAAAAAAGGTCTTAGATTGTTTGTACTTATTTCTTACCAATGTGTATTTTTTTTCCTTTTTTGTTTATGTTATTGCTGGATTTTTGAATACCAATAATTAACAAATTTCTTAACTCATGGTCTTTAGTTTTCAACTTCCATAATTCACCTTTTTAGATGATAGATATCTTATCTTTTTTTGCGAAAGAAACTAGATCAAAGGTGTTGGGATGTTTGACGATAACCCTTTAATGATTAAGCTAAAAAGTATTTGAAAAATGAAAATGTTTAAAGTGAAAGTATGAGAATTTATTACCAATTTGGCAATACCTTCTTCTTGTAGTAAATATTTCCTTTTATAGGTCTTAGATAAATTGTTATCCTTATTTGTAGGAGGTTGCACTAGTTCATGGGTATTATTTAAATTAATGGGTGGTTACTACAATTTATGATTGGTTATCTAAAATAATGGGTGATTTATCTATCCCCACCTGGTAAGTTATTACTTAATTAACATATATGCATATGTGGCAATCGTGATTCATTCCAAGTTCTCGAAGTTAGGTAATTCTTAAGATATATGTTAACTTAATCCTTAATTGAAGTATGCCAATTTCCAGTCTGATGTATTCAATGTTAGAAACTCAATTTTAGAGTTCTCAATACAAGAATTTTGTTGCAACCCACGTGTCACCTTTTTAGAAATTTTGTTCGACCTTAGGTTAAAACTCCCTTTACAACCCTTCTTTGTCAAATTCCTTAGCAATTTGAATTTTGCCTTTTGCCAACTAAACTTGAATGCTTAGCATATTATTATCGGCATATTTTTATTTTGGAAGAAAGTTGAGTAAGGTGATCCTATTATTTAAAAGTTAATAAATTTGTACCGATTGAGGGATAATTCTAAAGATCAATCAAGTTAGCATTAATTCATAGCTTACGATAAGGATAGAAGACTTATATCTGACAATCCCTCTTTCAATAAGTAATGAAAAGATCGGTGATTTTTTATAGGTAGAGATTGTGATCGTGCCGTCAAAATGAAGAGTAAAAAGATTTTTATTTCATCAAGTTTAATGTCCTAAGTCAACCTTTTTATATTTTCTAATGTTTTGGTAATTTGTTTACTAATAACCTAAGCATTCCTCACTTTGGTGTTGTTATGTAGATCTCTAGAAATGTGTCAAAGCACTTCATCCTCAACGTGAAGTAAAAGTTCAAATGCCTTTAGCAGTTAAGTGTTCTTAACAAAAATTATTTTTTTATGATAGTCTAAGAGATTTAGGTTTAATTCATGATATTCCTATTTATTTGACAAGAAAGAGAAATAAATATTATCCATCTAACACATTTTTTTTTAACTTTTCTCTAATATAATTTCTTTTTTGTAAGGAAGATGACTTCAAAACAATAGGTTAAGAAAACACATAAACATTAGTAATTTAAAAAGAAAACTATCATGTCAAAAAAGTGAAAAAAAGAAAAGGAAAAGTATGGCGGAAAGGCTTAAAAAATGTTTTAAGGTTAAGAAAAGTACATCTTAATTGGAGTTTGGTAAAAATTCCTCTACTCTTTTAAAAGGTATTTACTAAAAAGAGTATGCATTTTTTAAAGGTGGAGGTGAAAAGTAAAGTCCCATTAGCACCTGAGGGTAATAGGGGCAGTTCTTTAAGTAGCTTAGACATTAGCACTATTAAGGAAGCATATGTGGAACATATTATCTCAATGATTCAAGCCATTAACAAATATACTCTTAGGAAGTGGTCGTATAACACTGAGAGATTCACACCCATATAATATTCCATGGTGTTGTCGAGTTTGTGACCAATTTATTTAATTTTTAACTTTATTGTTTGTACAAATTTGAGATGGAAAACTAATATACTAATATGTGTTCTTTACTCGAGCACTTTATTTTTCATCTCAGTGTCATGAATAAACCTACGCTGCTTTTAATGCTAAAATGCTAGCTCAATCTAAGGTTAATATTTTCAAGGGCTAACTTGAGAAGGTAGAAAACAAAATAAAATTTTTATTACAAAGACAAAAGGCCTTAGAACTCGAGAAGGCCAAGTTTAGAAACCTAGTTGACTAGCTAAAAAATGAAAAAGATAAGCTAGAGAAGAGGGTGATAGAGTTATGCGAAGATCTTGTCACAACTAAGATGTCTGGAAAGACAGAAGTAGTGGTAAACCTCATTTGTAGATTTTCACAAACCATGATGCTATTCAAACACTACTATCTAAAAACAAACCTGAATTAGATGGATGGTATTTTAACATCATTTACTTGACCAATAAATGTTGAAGATGATGACGATGAAGATGAAGAGAAAGAAGATGATTCCAAATTGAAACATATTGAGGAGAAAGGCATCCAAACTAATAAAATGAAATTCGCTTTAGGAATTCAGGACCCTTCCAATATAACTGCCTTTTTGAGTGCTTAACATATCCTCAAGAAATGAATTTTATAAAGTTCATTAACAACTTCAATGAACTTTCCTTTTCTTCGTGTGCATTTCACTTGTATGATTTATTTTATTATGTACTATAAAACAAGATTGAAATTTTGAGAATATATACTTTAAAAAATGTAAGTTTAAACTTATTAAGTACCGAGAAAGATTGCAGATAAATTGCTTATTGTAAGCTTAAATTGGAATAAATCTTAAGTGATAGTAATATTTTTTATACCTTAAAGGTTTTAGCAAAATTGCTTGCTAGGTTGAACCAAAACTAAAAAAAGTACACTTCATGGACTTTATTTCAAAACTATTTAAGTTTTTGCTAATTGTAACAATTATTGTGCTTTGTCGAGTTTTAGATTCATTTGGCAAACTTATGGGATTTTGGCACTTATAAGCAATAAATATTGGCAAGCAGGAAAACATCCAAACTTTGGCAACTTTGCAACATGAAAACATCCAAACTTTGACATGCCTTTACAGGTGTTATGTAAGTGAACTTATAAGATTCAAGTAATCATAAGTTTTAACATTTGGTGAGCTTTCAAAAGCCATAAATTAGTGAACTTATGATACCCAAGTACTCATAAACTTTTAACATTTAGTGAAACCTTCTCAGGATTTATGTCTCTCGTAAGATATTATTGCCATCATAATTGAGAATTTAAAATCTTTAGCAATGAAGTGATTTCATTAATAACAAAAAATGATAAGTGAGATATACACAATATGAAGATAACAAGATTAATAAGAGAACTTTTTTAGCATTTTTACATTTTAATATTTCCTTACAACTCTTCCATTTGGGTAAGCAAGCCAGTATATTTTTTGCTTAACCATCTTCAGTACTTTGTAATGTCCTTTTCAATTTGTTTCGAATACTTATTCTTTAGGGTTTCTTGTACTCTACATGACTTTAACTCAAGATTAGATTTTCTTTTGAGAACTTTCATGCCCTTACTTTCTTATTGTAAATCCAAGTCACTCTTTATTGATATGCTGCCACATGAATCTTTGCCTGTTCTTTTTTTTCCTCGATTAAATTAAGATATTCTAGCAATGTTTCTTAATTTTTCTCTTTATTGTATTTTAATACCTTATATGTCGGTTCCTCAATCCCTACTAGAATCATTGCATCATAACTAAAGGCTAATAAGAAAAGTATCTTATTTGTTGCCATTTACGGTGTCATCTTATTTACCCATATATCCAACCATTCATCTACCTAAACTCCTTTTTTCTTTCCCAATTTTAGCTTTAATGTCTTCTTTATTACTTCGTTTGTAGCTTTAATTGGCCTATTGGTCTTTGGAAGTGCTAGTGATAAAAAACTCATATTTATTTTCAAGTTTTATAGAGTTCTTGAAATTTGAGAATTTTAAATTATTTTTATTGTCTGTGATTATTGCCTAAGATATACCATACTGACAAATCATGTTTCTTCAAAAGAAGTTTGTAACTTTTCTCTTGGTGATCTTCGCTAGTACCTCAACTACTAACATTTTATGAAATAATTAATGGCAATAACTACAAATTGCACTTGTCCTTGTTTTATTGGTAATAACTTTGTAGAAATAGTCCTTACTGTGCAAATGGCCATAGACTAACAATGCTAGTGAGCTTCACAAGTAGCTATCATGGAATGTCGTTATGAATTAGACAACTCTCGCATGTTTGCACAAGCTCCTTAAAATCTTGATGAATTGTCGATTAGTAATATCTTTATTTGAGGATTCAAAATACCAAAGATTATGCTCCTGCATTACTACCACTTATGCCAAAATGGATATTTCTAGATACATAATTGGCTTACTCTTCACTTAAACAACTTAAATATGACATTGTATATCCTTTTTTGTATAAGATTCCATGCCTTTGTTTTTTCATCAGGTAAATACTTATGTACAATGTTTGACTTATATTGTTTCCATCTGTTATTCTTGACATCAATGACTTTTTACATCTTATCTTCTTACTTTAAGCCCGATCTTTGTACACATTCCATGGCACTGTCCTTAGTAATGTTTATTTAAGCACCAATGTGAACTTTACTAACAAATTTGCTCGAGCATTAGAAGTTCTTGATATTTGTTTTGTGATTACTTTCTCAAATTTTTCTACCATTTCTTTCACTTTGTCCCAATACTTTTTTATTTTTTCTTCTTAAGCTTAAAATTACTTATTAATTTGGCTTTCTATAAGTTGAAAGTCACTGTGTACCCATATTCTTTTTGCTCTTATTGATAATGCTAACTTTAACCCAATCACCAGTGCTTCATATTCCACTTTATTTTTGATGAGTTTGTACCTAAATTTTGATACATATACTACTTCATCTCTAGTCAAGATAATAAAAAAGATTCTTACTCCGCATCTTGACGTAATGCCAAATTTAGCCTTTATCAAATCGGTTTGAAATCAAACTTTAAATCTAATTTCTAAATATCAAATACAACTATTCTAAATTAAAATCAAGTCTCAAAACACATTTCAAATCAAAATTTAACTCAACATTAACAAAAAATCCACTTGAGCATAAAATCAAAATCTCTTGCTATTTAACCAATTTTCATACAATAAAATCTCATAATAAAGTTTCCTTATTCTCATAGAACTCTTAATCATCCTCCAATATTAAGATTAAGTCCAAACTCAAATATTATACTTTAATGTGTAAATACTCATTTTAACATTTAAACTAAAATAACTAAATAAAAGAAATTTAAAGTTTTAGAATAATTAGAAAACTTACCAAAATTCAATGAAAACTCTGTAAATTCATGATGAATTGTTGATTTGAACTTACCCAATTTAAGGTTTGAAACCTTAATAAAATTTCTAGAAAGACAATGAAACCTTTGAAGAAAAGAGATGAAGAAGTGAGGGGAATATAAAAAAAATTTAATGTAAGTGAGAAATAGAGAAGAATTAGAGTAGAAAGAATGAAGTATGAGTGAGAGGAGATAGAAAGAAGGAAAAAAAAAAAAGGATTGGGGAGAGGAATGGATGCCAAAATGGGTGAAGGAAAAAGAAAAAAATTGGTTTTCTAAATGCTTTTAGGCTATTTGATAAAAATACCCTTTCCCTTTTTACAAATTTTCAAAAATACCATTTGCTAATTCAATAAATAAAAAAAGAAAAATTAATAAATAAAAAAATTTCGACTCACAAAAATAAATAATTAACCTAATAATATATCAACTAGTTATGATATATGCACATGTGAAAAAATGTAATCTAAGTATAAAAAAAATTAAATTACCTTTAATGTGTAAAGGACAAGTTTTATATTTATTACTATCCTAATTCACATAAAAATATAGTGAATTGATATTTTGAAATAATTTTGTTATAACTCTAAAAAAGACTAATGAATAATTGTCCATTCTTTATTATCAACTATAAATTTATATTTCAGTTACTAAGAATTGATGGAGTCTTAACATATTAATTTTGGAAAAGTTAATTGCCTTAGAACTTTCTCTATCTAGTTACTCTTAATATATCTTAATTTATTTTAACTTATTCATTAGTTAGTTTTAATATAAACTATCTTTACATTCAACTCGTTCAGATAAAATTAAAATAATTTAACTTAGTAACTAAATTGTAAATATCAATTTTCGTATAAACAATATTTACTTATTATTATATTATTATTTAAGATAATGTGCACTTGTATTTATGTAATTTTCACAACACTCTACCTTTTGAAATTCACCATACATCATATTTATTTAGTTTAAAATGTGACAAAGGGATTTTCTACTTGATATTAAGTATTAGCATGGGCTCTATTGCATCATTTACACACTAAAGGCAAATGTGAATAAACCTCCAGTTACTTAGATAATGCTATTACCTAAAAAGATAAAGTTAAGATGGAATTCTAAATGCTCTTTTCAATGAAAAATGTTAAATTAGTCATTGATAAGCATTTATGGCAATTTCTTTGAGTAATGCATAATCATCATAATGTGTCTGCTAAAGTTCTCGTTTAGCGCCTTAATCCATCGTAAAATGTCTAAACTTAAAGTCCATGATATGGGTATTTTCTCAATATGTCTTTATACCTTTCTCAAGATTTATATAATGATTCCACATTATATTGAATAAATATGGTAATGTTATTCCTCATCCTTAATGATGACAAGAATTTAGTTAAGAATTTTTGTGTCAAATTTGCTCAAACAGTAATACCCTTACTAATAGAGAAGTAAGCTAGTTTTTTTGCTTAATCATAAAGTGAGAATGAAAACAACCTCAATCTAATGGCATTGTCAGAGATACTATTTGATAAATGCTTAAAAGTATTTATTTACTGATCATTTAAATTATTATTTTATATTTAAGAGTAATATTAACTTCCTTCAAATAAGTATTTTTTTAATCTTGAGTTTTAAAATGATTGTTGGCATAATTTATGAAAAATGATTGATTTTGCACAAACTTCATTTAATGAGCATATGTTCAAATAAAAAAATTCATTTGATGCAATTCTTGAGCCAATAAATCATAGACAAATGTTTTACAATATTGGAAGCTATAAGTTAAATCAATTAGAGCTTTTAGATGGACAAAATTAAGTTTTAATAAAACCAAAATGTAGTTATGGGCTAGTCTAACAAGTTTTAATATTAGGGTTATAACTCACAAAATATATCCAAATATATTTATTGAAGATGTTCTAAAAGATAAAATATATATCTATAACTTTCATGTTTTGGGTCAAAGATATAATCCAAAGAAATCAATGAATTCTTGTCTGACATATGCAATGTATATGAAAGTAGTTTTTCAATACGTACCTAATCTTAGTCAACTTCTTGACTTTTACTCTTTGTATTTTTTTTTTAATAAATAGGTATTTGTATTGAACGAGGGGAGAAAAGGTCATATGACTCTTAGATATTAATATTTTTATTAATTTTATTTCTTCAATTCTTTTTTTTTTTAACTTACATTTCTAAATTTGTAATAAAAGCTAAAAGTGAAGCTTGAATAGGTTTGTAGTTTTTATTTTTTGATCCTTTGATTTTTATTTCATTATAAAATCTTTCAATTGAATGAATTCCATTTCTTAAAAGTAATTTAAGTTATTAAAGAGCATGATTTATTATTAATTAAACGTAAATTGAATGCTTACATATTTTTTATATCTCAAAAGTTAAGTAAGACATAAGTTTTCACCAATCAATTTAAAGGTTAATTTTCTATTTTTTGTATTTTTTTAAAGAGGTATTTTTGTATGTTTAGATGTTTCATCTTTTAATTAAGATGACTCTTTGGCAATATTGGTTTTTTGTTTTAGCAACCAACAAATCAACACTTTCCATAATCTTTGGACAATTGAACTCATAATAAATATTATATAACTAGTTTCTTATGGATCAACACACATTGTGACAACTTATACTTGAGTGTGCAAACTTAAAGTTATAGGACTATTGTTCTTAAAAGTATTACATATCTCTAGAGAGCTTGAGATATTAGTTATAATATCATCACTTGACTAATCAACAAACTTATTAGATATGACCATTTGAATAGTGGTTGATTTAACCTCAAAGTTATTTGCTTGATTTGTCAAGCTTGTTATACAAACACATTGTTTGCAAAATTGTCAACCATTGTATCTAATTGCCTAGAAGCTTCTTTCTCTTTTTCTTTTTTTTTTTTCTCTATTTCATCCACACATGTGCTCAATCTTAAAATCAAAGGCACAAGATGATTACTCTCCAATAGTTGCATGCATTAACTAAAATCACTTGAGAAAAATAATGAAAAAAATAAAATTCAAAGTAAGACTAAAAATAATATGATTTGATCTTTTCTTATTTAAAGTCACAACTTTGGATTCTAGGGCTATGGCCTTAAAGCTTCTTTTTTCTTCTATTTTTTTTGCATTGCAAAATTTATTTTTTCACTTTCAAAGCTTATTGTTCCATAAATTCATTTCCTCCTATACAAGCAATAAATAAAATAAATAAAAGGATACAAAAAATAAATAACAAAAGGGATAAACTAGCAAAATATCCAAAGTAAGAATATAACAAATTTGTATTAAAAAAGGCACATCACACTAATGTTAAATTAAAATTAAATTATATTTGAGTAAATTAAATTATTAAGAACATAACTAAATGCTAAATATAGGTATTTTGTCAAAAATTAAATAAAAATTATATTAAAATCAACTCATGAATTTTAAATAAAATAAGAGATAATTTAAAATATAAATATTTCATTATATATAGATAACCATAAATTATATTTACATAGTAAAAAAATTTATTAATACATTAGTTATTGAGTTTGTAGGATTCAATCAATTCATATTAGAAATAAAATTTGAAATTAATTTAAATTTGTTTAATTATCAAATACCTAATATACTATATCTTTATAAAAAGAGATTTTTTTATACTTAATATACTATATCTTTATAAAAAGAGATTTTTGATTCAAATAATTTTTTTTTTTTTTACTTTTTAAAGAGAGAGAAAGAGAGAGCGAGTGAATTTTGTACCTACGATGAAAAATGATACCCAAGATGTTATTGACATAAAGGTCAATTATGTAGTTTTGCATAGTGTAAGTTAAAATTGAGATTTGTATTTACAAAATTAATATAGTACTTATATATTTAATATTGAGAATTTTAGTCTTGCCCTAAATTCTTATAATAAATATATCATCCAAACAAAAACAATAAAATAAAGATGAGAAAACATCAATCACATGTCACAAAATATTTATGTGAAAAACTTTATATTATAGAAAAATCACAATCGTAAAAAATGACAAGAGAGAGTGTAAAAATTGTTTGAACCACACCTATTAATTTTTACTCATACCCAAACCACAATTACACCCAATCTTCATAAAATATAGTTTCTCTCAATAAAAATTCTAATCTATTAGACTCTTATAAAAAAAAAAAAAATGTTATCTACTTTTAGAAATCGTTTTGTGTATTATTTTACAAATGAACTCAAACTTTTTATATATAGTGAGTAGTAACTTATTTATATTCTATTTTCTTGTACAGGTCGAATTCTACTTGAATAAGTAAAATTATATAAAAAAAATTACTTAATCTCTAAAATAAAAATTTTACTATAAACAAAAAACTATTAATATGAAGTAAATTAGGAAACATATTGGGAATATAAATCTTTGTTGAAAAAAAGAGTCATATATTCTAACAATTTCCAAAACTATCATTGCATCTATACAACCATACTGTCTTTACCTTTTTTCATATAATCCACCAAAATTCACAAGATAGGATTTATGAGAAACTCTCCACCTATAATTGGATTTCATGTTAGGAATCCTCTCTTATGGTAATATAATTTTCATTATAAAGAATCATTATACTCCACCTTATGCAAAGTACATAATACTTAGTATCAAATTCTACAATTTTATTTTAGTGTACATATCAATCACCATGTTGAAAAATTATCCACTTCCATGTTCAACTTATTTGGAAATCCTCAATTATTGACATAAATTCCATCAAAAATCTTGTATAATTTCCAAATCATGCCTTGTGTGCAAAAATATAAACCGCTACCACTAACACATCCTCTTCTATAGTAATCTAATGGCATATTATAAGGATGGATTTTCATCTATATTGGACTATCATTATCTTCCATAGAGATGAGAGACAAACTATGAAAATACTATAAATATCTAAATTTATTAATTTAAAGCCACAGGCCGAACTTACTCCATTCTCTGTTGGATAATTCTTTTTAAAGTGTTTTACTTGTCCACACCATAGTAGATTCCTTTCTTTTTGAAGTTCTTTTTCTTCCAATTATCAGTTGCCAATAAAAAATCCTCAAAAACTTCATTATCATTACCTATTAACCTTTATTCTTTAGAGATCAGTACACTATAATATCTTCAAGATTGAAAATCTCCTTTCCATCTATTAATGTGGGCAACATGTGTTTATAAAAAGGTAAAAAAGACTAGAAAACCCTCAATGCCTTGTCCTCTTGTTCAATTTTAACTTTGATAACTTCTAGCTCAGGCACGATATTATTGAGAACACTATGATAATCAAAACGTTTTATATCTTCAACCATCCGCAAAGTACGAAATTACTCTCTCAAATACAATTGATTTGAGATACTTTTTGTTTGATACAAATTCTCTATCCTTGCTCAAAGTTCTTTGTTGTTGAAATGTTTCCTACATAGCAAGAATGTTTTTTGCCAAACATAGTCTTATTGGACTAACCACCTTCAAATCTAACTTTTCTCAATCTTTATCGCTTATACTAAATTTAATAGAATTACTGCCAAGAATAAGAGTTGGTTTGCTCTTCAATGCCTTATGTAGCCCAATTGGATCAATATATCTTTAACTTGCATTTACCACAAGCCAAAATTAATCCTTCCATCAAACTTTTCCATGTTAAACTTTGTTTGGTTTGAAAATTTACTTGACAAAAAATTTGTTTTACCTTAAAACACCTATGCTCTCATACTACTTATTAGGAATTTTAGTCCCTCCTTAGATCCTTTAGAACAAAAGATATCAATAAAGAAAATAAAAAATAAAGATATAAAAAGCCAAACATACGGCATAAAGTGTTTACATGAAAACTCCTATATCAACAAAAAATCACAATTGTCAAGAATGAGAAATTACGGCCAATCTCAATAAATTTAACTGTTTCTTTCAATAAAAATTGTCTATTTTATAGATTAGACTTTTGAAAAAGATTATTTACTTTCGAAGATCACTTTGTGCATTATTTTATAAGTGACTCTTTTATAATTAGTAGTAATTTTTTATTATATTTTATTGTACAAGTGAAATTTTATCTTGAATTAGTAAAATTCTATTAGAAAATTACTTAATTTCTAAAATAATAATTCTAATGTAACCAAAAAATTATTAATAATAAATGGATTAGGAAACCACTTAGGTATATAAATTCTTATTAAAAAATAAGTCATATATCCCAACACTTAATGCATCCATAATTATCGATTTTGTGGATGATTATTTTTCCATCAAAATTTTTGTTACCTAAAGTGATTCTATAGTTTAATATGTAACAAATTCATAAGTTTTGTCAACCCACAAAAATCTCATGTTTATATTGAACAAATATCAAATATATGTATAAAATATCAACTAAAGTTGAGTTTCTTACGTTATTAGGTTAATGAGTTGATGAAAAATGATCTCAAATCTATAAAACCCTAACAATCTATACCATCCAAATTGTACAGAGAGAAAGCGTCGAATTTTAAAGAGAGAGGGCTTTCTTTTCTTTTTTTTAACTAAAAAGAGTAAAATTGTGCTTTATATTATCCCTTTTCATTTTAAATTAAATAATTAAAATATTTATCCATAATTTCTAACTTAATCTTTAAGTGAATTAATAAATAAATATGAATTAAGGACAAAATGGTAATTATTTAATATTTATTATTTATTGTACTTTAGGTTTTATACTTGTATAGAATTATTTACTTAACCATTAAGGAAATAATAAGCAATACCTTTAAGGATTTATTGATAATTATCTAATAATTATCAATTATTAAGAGTAACTTTTATAAATTTATATTTAAGTCTTTTGATAATCTTTATTATCGATACGCATATAATTTACACTAAATTATATAAAAATATAAAATTTTATAAATTCTTTAAATACTTTAAAAAATCATATATATATATAAAAAAAATACTATTATATATATATATATATATTTTTTTGATTATTATATGATCTCAAAAGGTGCTAGCCTTTTATAGATAATATTTTCTTTCTCTCGAATATCTCTTAATGTATTATATTATTGGTGTGATTATGTAGTTCACTATGAATTAACTATGAACTTATTCTAAACTTTTTCAATCCGAATATTTTAAAAGTTTAATGATTATAGTTAACTTTTAACAATATACTACAGTCCCTAAATTACAATGAAGTATTTCATCGAACTTATTCAAATTGTACGTACCATGTGGGTAATATTCTTTTATTGTTCAATCCTAATTATGTAAGAATTCATGCAATGTCAAAATTCTAAACTAATATAAATGTGAATCATCATTCAATATATCATGTACTCGTTATCTCAAACTCCTTCGTACGACTTTAATTTGCTTTGATCAAATATTTATTTTTCAGATATTTATTGATATTTGTTTGGGAACTTGAATATGAATGAAGTCAGCAGATACTCCAAACCTATATATATCCAGTCAAACAAATTATGTTTTGACCATCATTCATTTACAATGTAAACAACAAATAACTAAATTATCTTTAATAATAAAGATATAATTAGCCTCGTATTTATACACCATATAAATCATATACATCCATATCATATTTGACAATAATTTTTCAAGTCAAAGGATTATATAGTACACTAGTACAATTATATGATAAATCATTAATTCTATGCATTATTATATGATTTATTATTATTTGATCATATTTGAAAAATAGTTCTCTAACTATTAATCCATACTAACATCTTAATAATATAATTTTTATCATTACTCGTACTAATATCATTTCATGATTTTAACTAAAGATATTTAATATGTCTACTATACATATATGTAAAGATACATATATATTTTCTTAAATTTTTGCGTTGATATATTATATTTTCAGTTAATATTTTAAATATTATTTATTACATATTTTAAATTTTTTGTTCAAATTTTAAATGCTGTTAATTATTTATTTTATATATTTTAAGTTTCACGTAAAATATTTTAAAATTTGTGTTGTAATTTCAAGTTTTGTATTAGGGATTGTAAGTTACATGGCTGGAACATAACTAAGCCCTAAAATGATATGAAAATAAATGGTGTACTTATCATGTCATTTTCATAGGAATTTCATCTAAACAGTGAATTGACCCAAAATTTGTCCGTACTGATGGTCCAACTATAGAACAACAGCGTTGCATAAACGCTTCACATGGGCCGGTTCGGACAGATTTCTCACTATAAAATTGACACGTTTGGTCTTTTTGTTGCATGTAATTTAAATGCAACGCAAGCCCCGAAAGGTAGCATTTAAAACGAAAAGCGGTACCCCGAAGCAACATTAGAATTATCAGCAATCATTATCTTCTCAGTAACTCTCAGGTGGCTCTGGTTTCCTCTATCTCTGGTTGCTCAGAACATTAAGGTAAATATACGAAAATGAAGTTTGGACTTTGGAGGATTATGCATGGTTTGTGTTTTCATTTTTCCAGGGAGATAAAACTCAACTTATTTCACGTGTCAAATGAAATCGCCTAGTCTTTCTTTTTGCGGGTTCGGAGTAATAAAATTTTCTTAGTTTTATATATACTTCATTGTTCATTGCTTCTTAGCTAACTTAAGGATATGTTTGTTGATATTTATGCTATATGTGAAAATCGAAATGTTGAAGGTTTTGACGTACGGTTCACATGAAGGTTCTATTGCGTTGTTGGTGTTTGTTTGTGGTTTATATAATAACTACATCCACCTTTTTCATGTTATTGACTACATTGGGTTATCCCTTGACTCTTATGTTTCTATTTTGCATTAAAACGTTGATTCTTCACATTCTATATGTTTTTTTTCTGAAAATGGGACATGTTTTTGCAATTAATAAATTTTTTTTTTTTATGTGTATTAGCTTAAGTTTAGGAACTTTTGGGAAGCTAAATTTTGATTGCAATTGGAGATTTTGAGCCGATATAGAAATTTATTGAACACGAACGTAAATGACTTGCGGGGTTAATTTGCTAAATTTTTTATGATAGATACTCGATATGGAGTCACAAAATCTATCATGACAAAATCTATTATACTTACTGAATGTTGAACAGATTGTCTTATTTTTATTGTGTTGTGAAGAGGCTGGCATATGATAAATTGACAGAACAGTGGAAGTGATAGGTAAAATGGCCTATGAAAATAGAGTCTGTTTTTGATAGGCCATGATCAGGAAGTTAGGTTAGAATCAGGGAAAGCAGGAATGGGAAAGAAGCAGTGTCCAGGAAGGATGGAGGACAGAGAGGGAAAGTTGGCTATAATTATTGCTTTTGGTCGTTTGCAAGTGAATGGTAGATTTTAATATTGAATTTTTGCTCTTAGTTGAATCTCCAAATCAGAATGTGAACTTTTACTAGTTGATTACCTAATGTTTCTCCGATGTTGATGTTCAAGTATTTTTCTGAATTAAAGTGCAAATACTTGCTTGAGAACTGTCCGAGGCTCCCTCATATCTATGTGTCTTTTTGTAAGCTGAATTTGGTGTCAAGGTCCTTCCTACTAACTTTGGCTGCCAATATCTTTACTGTGGGTTTCTAATACTCAAGTCTTTTAGAAACTTTGGCTTAGATAACAGTTGCATATTCATTTCAAAATTTTTAAACATTTTATGTTTTGCATCATTGATAGTCTTATTCATGTTTTTCCTCAGCATATTTCCTCTCTATCTTAATAAATATCTTGATCTTGTAGATGCTCCTAAGCACTTTTTTCTGTTTTATTTTTGCGATAGAAACTGGGGAACTGTTCAGCAACCTTTTCTAGAGAGGTTTTCAGAAATTGTCTTGCAGGAGAACATGAGAAACTGAATTTTGTATTTCAAAATTCTAGAACATTTCTAATGGCACAAACTGAAAATGGATGTCTAGGCCAAACATATTGATTATTGAGCTAAACATTTTCAAAATTGCCTATTAGACTTATTTATAGCCAAAATATATCCAAAAATATATATTTGTTTTGTAGAGTTGTATTTCATGTATTTTAAAGAACTGTATTCTAAATATAATGATTGAACACATTTATTTGGTCTTGGTGAGATGAACCCGGTTTGGTAAATGACAAGTTACAAAACCCAAGTAAATGATCAAATATTTTATTTTTTTCTAGGCCTGCATTTGTTAGTGTCTTTTCCTATTTACATACTAGTTTCATTTATTTCCTTGAAACCATATTTCACCCGTATGAAAGGTGCTGAAAGCATAGGCACATCAAGTGAACTCCAAAGCTACCATGTCTCGTCACAACCTCTCATATGGTGGTTCTCATTTTGTAACTAGCATACTAATCTATAAAATAAGTTTTCTGAAGTTCAATTAGTTGACTGATGCTTGATTGGCAGCTTGTGCTTTTATTGGCCATCCAAACTATCTAGAAAAGGATTTGTTGTCCTGGAAGAAAATTGATTCATTGTGAGAACATGTTTGCTTTTTTTCACAGAATGATTAATGGTACTTGTTATTTCAGTAGTATTGGCTTTTAGTATCTGATCTGCCAATTTGATGAGGATTTGCTTATATAATGAAGTCTCTTACTTTCATTTAGGCTTGTCAGTTAATGTTAAAAAGTCTTAAGACTTTCAAGGCAATCTGTCATCACACTGCCCTCTGTATGAAGATCAACTCAATAGCCTCCAAGGGGTTGTGGACCATACAATAAATGATTTCTTGGTTTTTCTCTACGTGTTGCCATGGAAAATATTTGTCCAAAATTTTTTCCATTTTTCTTTATCTTATAGTAAAGAAAACATTTTGAAATATTTGAAAGGTCTGGAAGCTTCTCGAGATCAAGCATTTGCTATTCTAGTCAGAGATGATAATTTCCCAAATATTATATAAAATTATTCGTCTCAAGTTTCTTTGTTATATGAAGTTATAAAACCAGAGTTCAATAGAAGAGGCTTAAAAAGGTTGCAAAGCAAGCTTAGAAATAGTAGGACAGAAGTTTGTTGTTCCAGAGAAGGTTAAAGATGACTATGCGGAGATGCAGATGCTGCGGTATTAAGCTGGCATGATAGAGATTTATGCTTTGCTTTATGGAGAACTTGTTAAAGTTTTCAGTTATTTTCAAATTTTAATGCTTCTTTTAAAGTCCTCTGCATTTGTTGAACAGGAGTTATTGGAGCTCATATAACTGCAAATAAGAGATTTTTCTTTTTCTATTTTTTCTCTGGCTGAAGATGTTGATAACTGGCTGAAGTAGGGTAAAACTGATCATTTTTTGAAAATGTTCTCTCCACGTGTCAGGGAATTTATTCTTCTGACTTGCAACTTTTGGAGAAAGATATACATGTATATATTTTTTCTTTGCAAGAATTTTCTTGGGAAAGCAAGTTAAAATGAGTTCAGACCTGATTCTGGAGTTTAATATCTTTTTACACGAGTTACAATCGTTAATTTGGATCAGAAATCACGCTTTTATAGATTCAAAGAGTTCTTGGTGGTATTTTGTTTTTGCCATTGAAAATTCCCATATGATATTTTTCGCTAAAGAGATGAGATGTAAGATGAAAATTAAAGTCAAAATTTTGGTTACTGATGCTTTCTTGTGAACTTATATATTTCCTGTAATATTGCAGAAAAAATTTTTTGTTCTGGCCAATCGTTTCCGTGGATCCTTTTTACATAGACTGAATAATATGCTAATTAATAATAATTTCTAGTCCTATGGATATAGATTCTTACAGAAAGTTATGATTTTGTTTTGTTGGATTTGCTCAGAAGATCTGCAAAGGATCTTATTTCTGACAATAAGAGCAACAATCTGCTGGAACCTCTATGTTTGCTTCACATCTGCTCAAGTTCTGATCCATCATGGATTATCCATTAGCTGGAGTTTTGCATGGTACTGTCTCCATATGTCTTATATTTTATCATTTTGCATGTCCATTTTAACTTTATTCATGAAAGGAGAAAAAAAAAAAAAAAACAGAATTTATGTGAAGCTTTTCACTATAATGAATGACATCTCAAAAAATCTCAATTATGCAAACTAAAATTTTTATAATAGACAATTTTGGTTCAATTGAGACAGCTTGCAAGACTATAGGTTTCCTTTTCACTTTGAAACATCGGTATGGATAAATATGCCGTGTACATGGTAAAAATATCACAGTAAACATGAATGCAGTGAAGTCAACAATCATAAGAAATTAAATATATCAATGCAATTGGTGGAATGGCTTAATGTGGTAACCTTGGTTTCCCATACACGATAACCTTCCCTTTGAATATATGAGTACTTGATGTACCATCTTTGCACCTTGATCTTGGCTAGAAGTTGTTTGTTTGTTCACAGTGTCTGTGTAAGTTGTCTTTCTGCAATGAAAATTTGTGCTTGATAGGAGGCTACTAGAAAATATATTTTGTTTGTGGTAATCTACTTGACCAACAGCTCACCTGACTGTGACAGAAAGAGTGACTCTAATGTAGACAAATATAAGCCATCCAAAGTAAGAGCAGGACATTTCATTTCATTATTCTTAAATGTATCATCGAGAACAGATAAGTTTCTGCTATTGACTCGCAATATTTTTTGAATATTTGCCCTTAATGATATAGAAGCTTCTTTCTATGCACACGAACATTTACATGGTCTCTGTTATCGTCTCTTTAGCTGACCCAATATGTATCTTTCCTTCAGTAATACCTCTTCTGTTAAACTTAAGCAGGCCTTAAGCTCTATTTTTAGGTAATTTAGAGTGTACAGAAATATCCAACATTAGAATGCAAGCTATTAAGGCTAATCATTTTGAGATCAAAGTCATAATATTCACTATTGGATCTACAAGCAGGAATTTGGGTTGTTAGATTTTGGATCCGTGCTGGCATTAGTCTCAGAATATGTAGTAAAACAGAAAAGAAGCCACATTAGATTGTTTCAACTATTATCTTTGTAGTCATATAAAGATTGCCAGATAACAAAAGTGAGTCTGAAAAACATTACAGTGATATACTTTTCAGGAGAAACATGTCCAATCATAAAATTTGATAACAAGAACCAGAAAAAGACGTATCTTTGCAATTTCATGGTGAGCATGTTCCATTTGGGTTCGTTTTGAAATTTTGTTGTGATGATAGATTCCTTCCATAAAATCAAGTCTTTTATCGAGGTTCTGAAATATCTGTGGAATTCTGCTTGTTACATCATTTAGCTGTAGTGGGAGATCCAATTGCAGCATTGTTGTAAATAAGGATTTTGCAGAGTTCTTCAATGGACATGTTTTTTTATCTTAATTATATTACCATGGATAATTTTATAATGATATTCTCAAGACACAAATCCTTGTTGTGATATAAGATATACTTTTCACATTTCAACTTTATTTTTAAATTTCACATTCGAATACATTGTTTGCACGTATTGGTATTTGTTTCTTGAACCGACTTTCTGAGCTTGGATGCCCAGAGAAAAAAGGAAAAAGCACAACGACTTAGGCAACTGAAGCTAATCGTGCCAATATGGCTGAGAAAGATAATTTGATGCCCATTCCTGGATCTCAAAGAAATAATGAACAAGTCAATACGATTGATTGGAATAGAGGGGAAACTGTTCGACAACATGCAGTTTAGGGAAATGTTGACGGTTCTGGAGAAGTAAACGTGGAGGCAACAGTAACACCTGATGATGTTATTCGGGCAGGGGGATTTGGAGTCCTGTTGCAAGTGATTCAGCTGATTTTGAATTTTCAATCGGTGACGCCTGAGACAATGAGAAAGCTCAGAAAGAAATGTGCAGGCCAGGTCTTGGGTGGGGAGAGGCACCTGAAAAAGAGCAGGCATGATTGTTTCTTTCTAGGTGTTGCGATCAAATTTTTTAATATCTTTTGCCTATTGAGACTCTGCCGTTTTCTTATATCATGTTAGTTTATGCCTTGTCTTTTGAAATTTATATCCCAATAGTATTGTCTAGTATTTTTAAAGGAGCATTATATACTGTCTAGTCCATGAAAATAACACGTATAGCTCACTGTATTGAATGTTAAAGAACATCCTTTGTGAAGCTTATTCTGTAAGATCTTTTCACATTCAATACTATGATTGCATGAATGAAAATAAGGGCAGCTAAGCACGTATAGCTCTCTGTAATGTATGCTAAAAAACACTTTCTGAGGCAAATTCATAGGACCTTTTCTATCTCATAGTTGAACTTTTCAAGTTAACAAAACTGTAACATGGCTCCCTACTATTTTTTTTTTTATCCTTATGATTGTTGTGGAGACCTAATAATGTATGGAAAGTAACTACTATTTATTTACAATTTTAGCATAATAATGTCTCCATATGACGTTAAGCTCCCTCCGTCAATATTGGCTTATATGAGAGACATGTCATAAGAAAGGAATTGCCTTTTGGAATATTCTCTGGCCAGGAGCAAGGATTGCCAAGGGGTCATAGGCAGATTTCCTTTGTACAAAAAGTTCCCAATGAGTGCCAAAGTGAGCTCGCCACTCTTTTTGGGTGCTGTAATGGGGCAAATATTGCTTGGTCCCAAGGTTGGCCCTGGTACAGAAGTCTAGGATCCTTTGGTTTCGGGTAATTATGAATTCTAAACCATCTGTATCTGTAGAAGATGGCACTGCTGAGGTTAGGAATCCCACTAGATAGAAAATATCTTCGTCAGGGGTGACAAAAGATGTATTATTGTTCCACCTGCAACAAAATGGAAAACAAGGTTAAAGAGGTGAACATAATTTTTTAAAAAAAAAAAGGAAAAAAAAGAGGGAACTGATTAAACTTGTTGATTATTACTTGGACTTTTTGACTGGGTAGATGAGGATAGGTCCATTGCTGCTGTCTTTAACAATTTTACCAAAGACCTCTTGAGCAAAGTCTGAGATTTTGCTTTTGGGTATGAGAAGATTCAGCCATGGATGAGGAACTTCCCAAATTCCTTGTTTTCGGAGTTTCTTCTCTGCTATGTGCACTCTTTCCAGAAAGTCTAAATAAGGAACGTACGCTTGGAAGAGAGTGGACGGTATGAAACTCAGTTCTGATAATAGGCTGTCAGTTTTCTGCATTATGATGTGCAGAGGGCAATGAATACATTGGTAATACGGACTGTTGTTCGAATTGGAGAAGTTTTTTGGCAAGTCTTACCTCACTCGTGATATCTGTGTCCTCTGGGTTGAAGTATTTGGCCATTTCTAGGCAGTATAAAACTTTGCCATCCGAATTGAATTTGTCTGCTTCAACAGGGTCTTTGGCATTGAAGGAAGATCTCCAGTTATTTAGGAGGCCTGTTCTGTTTATTATTACAAATCCTTCAATATAATCAAATGAATTATCCAACGATATTAAACGCTCTTGGTCCTTGGAAAACATGGAAAATTCTGAATAGAGCACTTTAATCCATTTTACCTGTGAAAATTGCTAAATTATATCACAGATAGGAATTCACCCTTGGATAGATTGAAAAGAAATTGTGTGTGCTTTTACCATCTTTGGTGCTGGTTGGAGAGAGATTCTAGCCCGGGTAATGATGCCAAACTGTCCAAGTCCGCCAAGAACACCATAAAAGAGATCAACATTCTGCTGCTCCGAGCAGGTAAGAACATCTCCCTTTCCTGCATCCAAAGTACCAAATAACATTTACTTATGCTTACTTGTACTGTTTTGCTATTGCATCTTCTTATTTCACAGTGAAGGCTTCTCACAGTTTGGTAACATTGCACAGCTGTCATTTCACCATATTCAAAATAATCAAATTACCATGTCACCCTTTTCTTTGGCAAAATGACACTTGTGCCATCTTCAAATGTGATTTTCAGCATCCCTTTCTTATATAGAGTTTGCTTGAACGTACCTGTGACAACTTCCAGCTGCTGAACGTTATCGATCTGTGGTCCATGCAGAAATGCCTGACCACTAATTCCAGCATTTGATAGAGTTCCCCCAACAGTGAGATGGAGGTAGTCTGTCCAAGACTTTGGCGTAAGTCCATGCTTAAGAGTCTCATTCAGAATTTCAATCCACAACTCACCTCCAGAAACATCTACATAAGGTGTCTCATCCGTGTGAACTTCCATGACTGGTTTTCGGAGTGACATCATGTTGATAACTACACCTTGGTGAGCTTGTGCTTGACCTTGAAGGGAGTGACCATGGCCTCTAGCAGCAACAGTTAGCTCCGATGCAGAACCCAGATTAAATATATACTTTATTATGGAGGAAATATCAGAAACTGATTTTGGGTATAGGACTGCTGATGGATGAAAGTGCCGAGTGTTGCCAAAGTCTTTGGCCGCATGATGAATATTCTCAAAGCTTAAGTGCCCATCCAGAGTTAACTGTCTTAATGAGAAAGGGATATTGGAGGAAGCAGAAAGAGTTTGAACTGCTGTGGTGGTGCCTAACGAGAGGTTAGAACAGAGGTTGGCCCTATCAGGTACACAGCTTAAGACTAAGATCATAAAAATTCTGAAGAATAGAGTATTGTTTTGTTTGAGAAAACCAGAAGTTGGTGAAACCATTTTCTGTGGCATAGGTTAAAAGAGAGGAAGAGTGAGTTTCTATATGTTGTTCTGTGGGAAAAGCAAAAGAGAAGAGGTGTAGAAGAAGCATGGGAATGAAAGGCATAGCAGAGAATTTAAAGGGAGTGGCTTTGGGCGGCAGAGTCGAACTGTCACATATTTACTGGTCACTTGGTATAAGGATTAGGTATATTACTTCTTCGGTTTTGTGCTTGGGATTTTCTTTTTTGTCACTCCTTTTTGGTTTCTAAATTTTTGAGGTGAAAAGAAGTGACAAGAAAAGTTATAATGCAGATTTCACCTATCTTCAGTACTTCCCTCTCTGTTACAACCATTACCATATAATATTCTTATCTTTTTGTTTTGAGAGATGCTATCACAACTAAGAGAAAAGATACCTGTTCACAAGACCACATATGGATTCCAGTTTTATTTTTTGCAGTGTGTGATTATATGCATGACAGTTTGCTCTTGAAGATAGTTTGAATTGTGTATTCTGAATGCTTGTACTGTTCGTCAGATTTTGTGGTATACGATTACATATTCAGATATAACCGGGCCGGCCCCTACTAGGTTGTAAACTCTTATGCCTAGAGCCAAGTGTGAGGGGGAAGTCATCATCGGTGGGTCCCCCAGCACATGAACCTCATGAGGTTTTGCTTGTGGGAAACTCAGCAAGCCTTGACTCTAGTACAACGACATGAAATCCAAGCATTTATCATAAGATTTTAGTCTTGTTGATGGCGTATTTTGCATAATAAAGTGTTTGCACTTATCATTGCCTACTTGTTTGTTTTAAGTGAAATTTTGTCCAAGTAAAACGGTTTAACTTCTGTTATTGAACCTTAGAGAGGACGGATAGTATTTTTGATAGAATTGTTTTGGTTTGTCTAAACTCTGAAAGTTGTGAGCAATAATAAATGTTGTCTTACAATTGGATGACCATTGATATTTGCTGCATTTAATTTTTGTAAAATAAGGAGTTGGGTCATTATGATGATTTTGAAACAAATCGTGAAAGTTTCATGTGGCCACTGGTTTTGGTTTTGAATCGTGCTTTTAATAAGATCCTCTTTTGGTGCTTGAGTTGAGTGTGTAGGGGCCTGGCCTGGGGTGGTCTAAAATCTCGTGAGCATAGCTAAGAGCATCAGAGTTTTTAAGGCAGAGTGGAAAATAAAAAATAATTTAAATAAAAAAAAAAATGAACAAGAGTGGAGAAGTTTGAATAGAGGAAACACTGAAAAACAGGGTCTCGGTCTGTCAAAAAAGAGAGTGTTTGTGTTGTAGATTTCAGCACTGGGACATCTCCAAAATGATTTTGTTATGTATTAATTTATTTTATTTTAATTTTTAGACATTGCTTTTCGTGCCCAACAATCTACTATTCTTGACATTATCACACCATTTTGCCTTTTGCTAAAAAAGCACCCATTTGAATTCAGCACCACAGCAGGCAGCAGCTCTTTTGGAAATCCACTCAGAATTTCACAAAATTTATATACATATTTATTTTTTTTCATCGGTGTTTGTTTGTTTGCCATTTGCTTGCTTCTTTTTTTTGTCATGATAATTGCCTTGTCCCAATTATTGGAGTCATCCAGGAATTATTTATTCTGTAGTCTCAGTTTGTGAGAATTAATCGTCTTCCAAATAAGCATACTGTTTTCAAGATTATGAATTTCTGGATGTGTTTATTTTGTTGAGAAGCCCACTCTGCTAATAGCACTGCGGAGGCATAATCATTTCAAATCTTCTTTTTGTGTTACACCATTGACTTGCGTATTCACATTAAGGTCTTCACATGGGATTTGTAGAATAATTGTAAATCACTTGAACCAAGAGAGTTAGTAAAAATTGACATAAGAGGGCATTCTATTGATGATACACACACACACACACACACACATACAATGAGATAAAAGAAAATAAATCAAATAAGTATAAACTAGTAAGGACACTTTTCTAAAAGATAAAAAGCATACGAGAGATAAAGATAAAGGTGAAATTATAATACAAATATATCTTATAAATTTTTATATTAATTGATAAAATAAATTTATGTTTTTGAAATAATTTGATAAAATTTATTTATTTTTAATTTTTTATTATTTTTTATTTTTTTATAGAACTATTTTTGTTATTATTTAATTAAATAAAATACTTATAAGAGAAAAGAATAATATTGATTTAAGGGGGAGAAAATTTTTTAAAAAAAAAAGGGAAAGTAGATGAAAATAAAATCTTATGACAATGACTTTTAAGGGCCTGCAAGTTAATCGAATTTTGTGTAAGTTTTAATCTTAGCCATTGAAAAATTTAAGAATTGAAGTTAAGATTTTGTGTTAAAATTTGTGTTAGAAAAAAAAAAAGCTATGGAGCCTACATATATATATATATATATATTTATAAAATTATAAAAATATATATCAATAATATAATAATATTGTATTAATTTGTATAAATTAGTTTCTATAATAATTTGCATATATGGCAATACCTTTTTAAATATAAAATATGAAATTAAATATATGAATATGGAAAACAAAATTCATTATTTGAAGAGATGATGTTATAAAGATGGCCAAAACACTATACTCATTTTTTTTAATTAATTTTTTGTTTAAAAAGTAAAATAGATAAATAAAAAAATGAACTTGTTTTTATTGATATTTTTAATTTAGAAAATAGTTTTTACTTCAAAAAAACAAAAAAAAAATTAACTTATTTTTATCTTCTGTTTTTTTGACAAAAAAAACAAAAATAACAATGAACTTTGAAGAATAATTTTGAGACTCTTGAAAGTGTGGATTGCTTTGTTCTAGAATTTCAAGATTGGGATGATGAAGCACAAGATATTGTAACAATTATGTGATATCTTGACATAAATTTTATGCTTATTAAATAATAAAAAATATATCAAAAACTTATAATTTGGTCTGCGAAATTCCTGTCAAAATTCTGTGTACATGGAATATAATAATATGATTAACAGCACAAAATGGATTTTATATTAAAAATAAATAAATAAGCTGTCCTTTGCTGTCCAGAAGGAGACAAAATGACAAACATATAAACAACCAACAAAGTTAAAAATCAGGCCAAACATGATTACATGTCTGATAATTATGCCCAAATCAAACATCATCTATTTGATAATTGAGTTAATTAAAAATTGATAGCAAATCAACCCATCGCATTTGTAATTTTAGTCATTTTGCAAACTATAATACCCCTACCAAATATCAAACAACATATTTTTAATTATTATGTTTGGGTTGTAAATTCTTATCTTAATTTTTGGTTTGTTAATTAATTAATTAGCATTATATTAAATTTTATAATTTATTTAATTTTTTAGGTGTTAATGAACCCTAATAAATATAATTCACTTGCTTGCTGGTATTGAATAGATTTTATAATATCTAATGAATATTGGGTTATAATTTCTTTTTAATTGATGTGAGAAAAAAAAAATCTCAAGACAAGTTTTTTTTTTTTTTATGTTTAAAAGGTATTTTTTTTAAAAAAAAAATTAATAACAAATATAATGCTATTAGAAGGTTGATTCTTGAGTAGTATTTATCATAGCACTTATTAAAGTATGGTTACAATAAAAATATCATTATTTTTTTTAAAAATAATCTTAAAAAAATGAGGGAACGTGAAATTAAACTATGCTGAAAATACAAAATAATAATAATAATAATAATAATAATAATAATAATAATAGAATAAGTGCAAGTGGTCAGAAAAGTAGACTG
>CP135533.1:5307878-5365316 GCA_032402905.1 Khaya senegalensis
ATCTTACCTGTTACCTCCTCGGGGACGACTGGTTTTTAAGTTGAATCAGGACAGTCCATAACAGGTTTTACTTGGGTCCCACCTGAGATCAACGGTTGATAAAGCAATGATTTTCTCGTCCCAGCTCCTTCATCCTTTTGCTAATAATTTAATTTCCCTGCTGGTAATCTAATATTCAGGTTTACATTTTGGGTTTTATACGTAAATAGTCAATTTTTAAAGCTCAATCATAATATTAGTCTAGTTCTCAGCCATTGTCATAATTTTAGTTAAATAATTAGATTTCCACCGATTTTATTATAAAATAAATATTGTTATTTACTTAAATGACAGGGAAGAAGGAATAACAAAAGGAAGAAAAACATAAAGGAGAGAAAAGGCACTGTAATCTGAATCTTGGATTATGCTCGTGGATCTTTGTATCATAAATTTTGATGACCTTTGATGTAATTGATTTGAATAAAGATAAATTATATTGTTAAATTCTAGTATGATCTATTAAAAAATATTGTAGTCTTAACACCTAATTTTTATTATTGTTAGAGTAAAAACTATTAACAAACTCGTACAGATATATTGATTTTTTTGACAATTGATAAGAAATTTACAAACTTTTAATAAGATTGAACATATCTATGGGTCTTTGCAAATTTTACTCATATGATTTTATAATTTTCAAGGAATTTTAATATATTTGAAAATTTTTTCGATGAATTCAACAAGGAATTTTAATATATATATAAAAAATTATTTGATAAATTTATTAAAATTTTTTTTAAATATAATAAAATTCTATAACAAATTTATCGAGAGATTTGCCAAATAAATTTATGAATGAAATTTTCAAATAGACTAAAATTTCTTTACAATTATAAAATTATTTAATAAAATTTGTAGACACTTACGAATGTGTTCGATCTTGTAATAAGTTTGCAGATTTCTTATGTATTGTTAGAAGACCAATATATTTACACTACTTTACTAATATTTTTTTGCTATAATAATAATAAAAATTAATTGTCATAAGCACAATACTTTTTAATAGAAGTACACCAAGATTTGATATTGTAATTCATCTTTATTCAAATCAATTGCATCAAATATGATCAAAGTTGATGTTTAAAAAATTGAAAGTCTAATCCAAAATTTAGAATTGTAATGCCTTTCTTTTCTTCACTCTTTTTCTTTCTTTCTCTTGCTTTTCTTCTTTTCATTTTGTTTAAACAAGCAAGTGACAAATAAAATAATTTTTTTAACATATATTAAGCATTTTTAATAATTAAAACCTGTAATTAAAATTTTAAATACTCCTAATGGAATTTTTGAATCCAATTACTTTATCTTAACATCAAAATACAATATTTAATGGTCTATTGTTTATCTAGTAATTTAAATTTTATACATGTTTTCTCATATTACACATAAAAAAAATTCTACAAAAATCTTTCTACTAGATAGCATCTAACATGTTTCAATAATATTTTATTATGTTATCTTTAAAGTCTGAAAAGTAAAGATGAATTTTGCTTAATAAATATTTATATGCAATAAAAATTTTAAAAAAAATTAAAAATAAATAATAAATAATTTCTTTTTTAAATTTTAAATAATATTATAATAAATAATATTCAAACAAATATAAAATAAATATTCATATAGGATGTCATTATAATATCAAAAATAATTCTCAATGTCAAAATCAATTTCATCTCATTAACTTTATGCATATTTTATGAGCATTACTTTTAGGGACCGTCGCCCTAATGGCCCGCATACTTTAAGAATGATATTTCTAGTAACCACTACCCTACTTAAATTTTTATTTGCAGACTTTTACTGTAGGATGAAAATCACTTTCTAATTATTTGATTTTTTATTTGTAAACTTTTACTGCGGAATAAAAATCACATCCATGTCAAATTATTTATTAATATATTTTAAATTCACATTTCATAAATTAGTCAATTAATAAAAATAAAAATATTTAAAATTTTTCAACAATAAATTACAGAAATTAAGTTTATTGATTTCAAATAAGTACTTCAACAATTCCTGCAGAAACACAACACATGAAATTGAATTTACAAAATTGAGATTCTTATGAAAAGTATACAAAAATTTAGCTAAATAAATAATCAAGTGAGTCAACATACATACAGTCAAAAAAGTTATATGTATATACTAAAATTTTTAAAGATAAATAAACACCCTACTTTTTAATTTTTTAAAATTAGAATTATTCTAATTGTTTATAAATACTTATCTTAACACTTAATAACTAGAAATCTTTTTTTTTTTTTGACTTATTGAGATTCGCCTTTTAATAGTAAAATAATAAGTTTTAAAATACTAACAAAAACTAAATAATTAAATTAATATTCCAAAATTATATCTTTAAATTAAATTTTAATACTAAAAATATTACAACAAATAAAATATATCCAATATCTAAAATCAATTCTAAAATTAATATAAATAAAATTAACATATATCTCAATTTGCTTCTTGTACCCTTTATTTCTCTTCTTTCTTTCTTCTTTTTCTTCTTCTTCTTTTTATTTTTATTTTTTATTTTTTACGTCTTTACGTTGCTTTATGTTTTCATTCATCATAATCCAATTTGAATCTAAAGCAAGCAAGTGTGTTTGTGGGTTTTTTTTTTTTTTTTTGTGTATGTGGAAAAGGATCAACTACCATTTAAGATTATACAATTTTTTACACCTATTATCAACTATTATATTAAGAGTTTATCAAGGGTGAGGATTGATTACAATAAATGTAAAGATTATATTTACTTAATTACAAATATTCTTTATTATTTTTTTCTTTTGTATTTAATCTTTTTTGTTCTTATCTCAACGCCTACTTTCTCTCTCTTTTATAATTCCTTTTTTCTTCACGTAATCTCTTCTATTTTTTTTTTCTTCACTTATTTCTTCACATTTCAAAAGTTATTCTTGTGGGAATCAAGGTTTTTTCTCTCCACTTATCTCTTTTGTTGAACTTTTATTTAATTTTTAATTCAAGTTTTATTGAACTAGAATTTGAAAGTAAGTATAAATATGGTAAATTTATTTATCTATCACGTAAATATGATTATTCATTGAACCAATATTGAATACAACAAACTTTTTTAACATTCTCTTACAATAATATAATTTCGCTTTCTTCAAACAAAAATTTGACCAAAAAAATACAGCAAACTTCTTTAGGTGGCCATGTCCATCAAGAAAGTAGAAAAGCAAAAATAATGAATATATATATATAATACACCAATAGTTAATACGAGAACTTTTTTTTGCCCCTTAAAATCATAATTGAGTTTGTTATCAAATGAATTAAAGAGAGACCAAAGTCAATATCTCGGAATGAAAGTTTACTAAATTGTATTACTACCAAAAATAATAGAAAAATATCAATAATTTATGAATCACAGGACCTAAATCTACACATAAAAAGAGAAGTCCTAAAGAAGATAAAATAACATGTTTAGCAAACATTTATTCAATGAATATCACAAAAATTAAAATAAAAATGCTAGAGTTATAAACACATAAGCAACTCAACAAATAAGGTAAAATTAGCAAAGCCATTAGCAATAAAAATGTACTCTCCTCCCAACTATTGTAGTAGCAAAACACACAAACAAATTGAGCCAACCAAAAATAGTAGCACCAAAATCTTTACAACAACACTATAGTAAAGCAACAAACAATTAGGCAACAACCAGTAGCAATCTAAAATGCAAAAATAATAACAACCTAAGCATAGCAATAAAGTAGTAAAGTTGTAAAATAAAATATAATAAGATAAATACTAATATTAAAAATAAAGAGTTCTTAATTAATAAAAATTTTAAGTAAAACTTACATTAGTCTTTTTCATAATTCTCCAAACTTCTATCTAACTCATGCATTTCTTCATTTTCTAAATTTATGCAAACAATAAAAATCAAAAGCTTACAAAAGAGATTTAAATTTTAAAAATATTTATCACAAATATAAAATATTATTTACCTACATTAGTTGATTCAATCTTTTTTTTCTTCGGATTTGTAGAACAAATACGTTTGTGGTGTCCTAGTTTCTGACATAATACACACTTCCTTTTTTTTCTTACCAAGAGCTAACTCAATGCCACTTTTCAATCCGCTAGTGCTATTAATATCTTTCTTTCTGCCTTTAGTTTGTGAGATATTAGGATCCAGAAGTAATGATTGAGGAATTAATGATAATACATGGATCATCTTTTTGTTAGAATGTCTTAGTTGAAGGCTCTGAAAATTTTAAAATTTTTTTGGCTATTTCATTTATAGCTTTCATATAAATCAAGTATGTTTCATTTAAGGATGATGTAATACAAGCCAATTTAGAAGCTTGATGATACATATGACTAAGTCTTAAAGCCTTTGTTTCATCTTTATTTTCATTTTTCAAAAAATCTCCTAAATCTATGATTCTAAATTTGTTAGCTTCTTGTACCCATCTTGGCAGCATAAAATATTCTGGTATTGTATCAATATCTAAACGAACAAATACTTTCAAAAAATGCCTGCAAAGTATTTTAACAAATTCAAAATTTTGGCATTCACATGTTCCCTATAAGTTTGTAAATTTAACTTCACCATAAATTCTTCGAGTTTGCCAAATATTGTTCTAATAAGGTACTTGTGATATTCACCATTATCTCATTTTTCTTCAACTTTGTATCTATTGACTTGACTCCATTCATCCTTGAATTTATTAAAAACCTTTCTGATATACAATTTCAATGCATGTTTGAAAAGAAATTCTTCATCATTGACAATTTGATACTTATGTTCAAACTCAAAATCTTTATCACTTTCTTTTTTCATAATTTTTTTCAATGCTTGCTCATATTTGACAATAAATTCTTTAAGATTTGTTATGGATATTACAAAGTTATTAAAGAAAGAATTTATGCCCTCACTTCGCCCATTAGTATTCATTCTAGTAAAAAAATGTGCTATGATTAAAAATAAGCACCTAAAATGTATGTATTTCATAGAGATGATTTAGCCATTCATTATCTTCTAATCCATTTTTCATAATCAAACTTTTTCAATTTTTTTCAAATTTTGTTATCCTATAGGTTGACATAATACATTTTTTCAGCCCTATCTTAAATCTTGACTTCTTAAAGTACACATGTGACAACTTTTTTCTTAATGTGCCAAAGGCATAATTGATGGCGTGTATTCAGAAAAACCTTTGCAATTGCTCATTTCATTGCTAAGTCTTGGCCAGTAATTATTGAAATCGAAGGATTTCCTCCCATAACTTCAACCCATGTCTCAAAAACCCAAAGAAAAGTTACTTCTATTTCATCTTGTAATAGTGCACATTTAAATTGTATTGATTGCAAGTGATGGTTTACTCCTTTGAATGGTGCAAATGGCATATCATACTTATTTGTTCTATAAATTGTATCAAATGTAACCATATCCCCAAAATAATGATATGCCAAATTTGATCGAGCATTAGTCTAAAAAAAATTAATTGCCTGTCCATTTTCATCACATTGAATTGTATAAAAAAATTGAGGATTCTCTACTTATTTTTTTCTAAAATATGTAAGGATTGATTGTGCATCCCTTCCCTCTAACTATCCATGCCATACATCTCTTAAGTGATTATAACAATCCCTATTATTGAAACCAATATTTGAGCCTCCAAGCACTGAACAAACTTTTCCAATTGGTAAATTTTCTCTATGAAATGCTTCTATTAAATTCTTAGCAGCTTTAGACATATATTTGTCATACTTCATCTTCATTCTTCTGACTGGAGTAACTACTTTGTGATTGTGTGTATTTTTAAAAATTTGAAACTTTCCACTTATTTGACCATTTGTCATACAAAATTCGAATACTAGCTTCACACCCACATTTAACAATGAAACAATTTTTACTTTTCCCTTTTGTGTTCTCTATCTCATTTGCATCTCCTTCATTTTTGTTCATTAGTAGCATTAGGCCTTGTATTCTCTGGAACATACTTTCCTTGATGTGCATAGACAAATTGTTTACTTGCCACCTCATTTGAACCTAATCTAGTCTTAGATGAAGATTGAGTTCAAATCCAAAATCCCTCTTGCTTACCATAATCCTCATAGTAGTTTCTAACTTTATCTAATGTTTCAAAAAGCATCCCCACATATGGTGTTAATAATTGTTTCACTTTTATCACTAGTATTGATTTCACCATTGTTCTCCTAAAATATATTTGACAATTATTAAAATTTTAGAAAATAATAATAACAACCAAAAAAAAAAATGTTGAAGTTTCAACAACATACCAAATGTTCCATCTGTTCTGACATGTTTGTAAGGATAACAAAGTTTGGGGAGTCATTTTTTCTTACTTCTAAATTCTAATTTAATAAAATCTGCAATAAGATATAAATAAATAATTTAACAAACTCTTATTGATAATGATGTAAAGCAGTACAATAAAACTTGAATTAAAATTTAAATAAAAGTTCAACAAAAGAGATAAATGGAAAGAAACAACATTCATTCCCATAAGAATAACTTTTGGAATGTGAAGAGACAAGTGAAGAGAAAAAAAATTGAAGAAAATATGTGAAAAAAAAGGAATCATAAAAGAAAGAGAAAGTAGGTGTTGAAATAAGGACAAAAAAGATCAAATAGGAAAGGAAAAAGATAATAAAAAATATTTATAATTAAGTAGATAGATTCTCTATATTTTCACACGGAAGGGGCAACCGACTCGAAGAAGTGGGAGGAGATTGTGCTGCCTGCTTCATGATTTATAATGCCCCTAATTGAATTTGAAAATGCCATGTGTTACAACTAGTTAGATAAATGATAATATTTGGACGAGACATTTTATAGAATTTGTATTTACAACTAGTTAGTTAAATGATAAAAATTTAGTTCCCAAAATAATTTAATAATAAGACACTTCAATTAGATTATATTTGACTATTTTATCATTCATTATATATTTTTGGATATGTTTCGAGATATTTAAGTGACTAAAGTGTCTACGAAACATTTACATTGAGAGTACTAAATTTATTTTTAATATTGATGAGCAAATATGTATGTTTTATCATCTTGTAGAATTTATTTTAAAAAATTTTGTGACAAGTTATTTTGAACAAAAATATTGTTAAGAGAGATTTTTTTTTAAAAAAAAATTATTAACAATATATTTTTTTGAAGAGTCTGTTAATTAATTTTTATTTTTTAAAAATTAGTTTAAAATATATTTAAAGAGCAATAATACTTCAAATAATGTTACAAACATTATTGACTAAATTTTTTATTATCCTTATTTTAAATATTGGAAAGAAAATAAAGATATTTTAAATATAAAGAAACAATCAATTCATGAAATTATATAAATGCATTTGAAAAATAAAATTTTTTTCTAAACTTTGTTAACTAAAATTATTGATTTTTTTTTTTTAAATGTGTCACGCTTTATTAGTGTATTTGTAGGGTAAGGAGTTTTAGAAGTCTTGCAGTTAATGGCATTGACCTTTTTGTGGTTTTGTTAGTATACACTAAGTTCTATTAATTTAAAGTTCCATCTCAAGGCTATGTTTCAATATTATTTTTTAATTAAAAGAATTAATAGTAATAGAGGTTGGTAAAAATATTTTTTGTAGAACAATTAAAACTACTTTATAAAACGATCAATTGATTATTTAGCTATCAATTGTGGCAAATTGATTAGTCTATATACTATTAAAACCTTTCACAGTGGGTTTGGCTAGAGACAAGGAAAAGGAAAAGGAAAGAAATTTTCGTTGATTAATTGAAAGAATGGGAAAGGAGGCGGGTGTGTGTTTGGGGCAATGAAAATCCCATGTAGTGCAGGCATGCACGCTTGGCCTTCTTGTGATATCCTGAAAGAACTTGCAGTGGTCAAATTATAGTGCCACCAGTACTGCTTATTTTATTAGGAAGATGAACACAAATTGCTTTCATTTTTAGAGCTTATTGCACAATATGTAGAAAAAAGCTGAAAACATTGTCGTCTTATTCTGGTTTCTAGTTTGACAATCCGAACGTAGGTTCCTTGATTCATCGTAGTCGTAGGTAATATGGCAAATTTATATTGTCATACATAAGATTTTGATTGCATTTCATTTACTTCTAAGAATTCCACATGAATTCGCATATATTAGCTGTACATTGATCAAAGGATGATTTATATATTCTTTAAATTATGCTTTGTTATGATCATAATTATAGCATGATTTGCGCATGTGACTTAGCACTTAGGTAGAAGAAGAACGCGTGACCCCATCAATTTTCCAAATAACTTGCGGTAAACCAGGTGGACCTTTGAATTGACGATTTATTAGTTGCCTGATTGATACGTTTATCTCTGGAAAGAGATTGAAAGTGTCAATTTGGCACTATTTGTTTTGTCATGCCAGACAAAGACTTTAATATCAACTTGCTTCGAGTCCACGGAATTTTTTTTTTTTTTTCAATTCTTATGCTCTGGATATTCTCCAAGGGCAATGAAATGGATTGCATGCAGTGTTATTATTAATTCAGCTTCTCTTTGAAGCATTTAAATTCAATTGGATGCTCAAAAATCAGCAACTTCCACTTAACTGAATTTATGGTATTGTATGTTTCAAATTAATATACGCGTAAACTCGTAGTTGAGTGCCAAATTGAGTTGGTTGTTGATAACGGTTTTTGTTTCATTATGTGTAAACGCCTAATTTACTTATTTATTTATTTTTTAATTTTAAAATATTATGATAACTTTGTAATAAGTTGTGATTGTTTCAACATTTCGATAATTTTATAATAAATTCTAATTGCTTCAATGTCTCTATAAGAATACAAGTATTAGAGTTTCGACAAAAATCCTTATAGGTTAGGTTTTGAATTTTGACTACAAGTACCTTTTTTTATATAACAAAATTTTATTCATTTAGGAATTTTTTTTATATATTTTACCTTTAATTTATCTTCTTTTTTATTTTTTATTTTTTTATGAGACTCTCCTTTTATGTCACATTAAATTTCTTATTTAACCTAGTCAACATTCTCTTTACTGCTACATTCTTTATCTTTTCTTAAGTATAACTAGTATTATAATAATAAGAGTTTTATTGGAAAAGTCCTTAGAAGTTTGGGACTCTGTTATGCAGAATATAGGACATGTGTTTGTCCTCTATTCATAATTTTTCTCCACATTTTAGAGGTGACCTGAGATCATACAAGGGGCATTCTGATTCCTTGGTCGGCGGGCTATTTTCAATAGCCTATCTAGTAAAAAATATTATGAACTAATAAGTTCGTGTATGGTATTCGTTTTGTCTCAAAAAAAAAAAAAATTCAATTAATTTCAATTTAATTTGTTTAATATTTATGTTAAGTATTAAAAGCATTAATTTGACACAATTCTTAAGTGAATTAAATAATTTATAATTTTGTTATTTATTTAATATATTTATATATATATATAGAGAGAGAGACTATTCAAATAGTAATAAATTTTGTTTTAAATACTATCTAATATTTTTTAAAATATAACAAATATAAATATTTTTTTGAAGAAATATAAAATTATAAAAAAAATTTATTAAATCTTATATGAATGAAAATGAACTGATTAATCGAATAATTAATCGTGTCTTAATTAAATTTATATGCTAAAAATTCATGTATTCTTATTGGACAAGCAATATTACAAATTCATGTATTATTTTCGTGGACATTGCATTTTTATGACAGTACTTACGACCATTTGATCTTCTACAGAAATCATTAATATTCATATTAAGAAGCCTTAGCTTATAAGGCTACTAAAAGGGGAAAAAAAAATGATGCTCATGCGCTTCCCTCGTTTGAACTACACTTTTATATCCGGATAATGCTTGAAGGTGGCTTGAATTGTGAAGCATGGTAAGCTTAAATGGGTAAAATCTAATAAAATTTAATTACATAAAACATTGGCCTTTGATTCTAAACTGAACTTTTATATTATTGAACTAGTGAATAGAAAACAATCCGATCATAGTTTTCTCGAAGGTCTGATCTTCTTCGTGGGTGACACCTTTAGCATTCTCTATCATCTAGTCACAATCTGCCATGCACAACACACTAATTTTATATACCCTATTTTTCAATTCGTAATGCGATTCAATTGTGAAGTTGCTTCGAATTTTCTTTACTTTCTCTTCCTCCTAGTTCATAATTATATATAGCATGATTTGCGGTTGTCACCGCACTTAGTCAAGCAGCCTGCGTGGCTAACTGAGTCTCTAATATTAAGTAAACCAAAATTAGTTATAGCTTGACATAGACATAGCAAGAAGAAGACGATGATGCCCACAATTTTTCACATAAAATGATAACGAGTACATAGAATTAAATTAGGGATTCATTAGTTTCCTGATTGAATACGTATCTATCCGAAAAATAAAATATCAATTTTGGCATTATTTGTTGCGCAGACAAAGGAAAAACTTTCATCTTTGAGTCAATGGATTTTGGTTTATTTACTGTGGATTTTCAAGAAGAATATTGACAGTGCTGTGGCACCTAATCACGATTAGTCCTCATCCTCCTTTCACTTTCTTGTTTACAGTCTTTGCACATTAGTAGTTTTTAATTTATCATTATTTTAAAATAAAATTACTAAATACTCATACCAATGAGAAAGTGAATATTAACCATTTGAAATATAAAATCGTTAATTAGACAAAATTAGATTTAATATTTTATCATTTACATTTTTTTTTTTAAAAAAAAATTATTATTAGATTAGATTCATTTATTTGTACATTTTGATATATATATATCATTGAAAAAACATGTCATGAGAAATATCCAACTGTAAAAGCCAAACATATACATATGTTTCGTGTAATTATGTTGTTAGTGTGTCCTTCTCAAGTTCTTCCCCTGCACAAATGTCTCATAACGTCCAAGACAGCGGTATTCATGTGTTCCTGTGGGGCAAACCACAAAGACAGGATTCCATACCAGTTAGTAAATTTTTCGAAGGACATTGCATTTGCAATATGTACTTAATTAGGGTATGTACTCCATGTGATCATCTTCTTGAACCTAAACGTCAAAAGGCTTAGGACTCGTATTCTGCGTCATGCAGTCTTATAGCGAGTACATAGCATTTTATTATAATTGGTATCTTAGTTTATCAGTAACATCAAAGCCAAGGGGAAGACATACAGAAGAAAAAATAAAAAATTAAATCTTTAGTATTCCAATTGTGATTCAGTACTCTTCCCTGTGCCGTGTTGATAACGCACCTTCTATACTATGCTAATTGTTAAAATGTTTGTGACAATGAACACCAAAGCAGCGGGCACAGCAAGAAAATGACAGGGAAACTCAGACTTTTCAAAGGAACGAGAAAGACAAGTCGTTAGACTTGGTTAATATGAACATTGAAGCAAATTGTCTTGCCCGGAATACAAGTTGGAGATCTTTTTTTCTTATAAAATGACTGACTCTGGAAATTCGGCTATTTTTTCTCTATAAAAACAGCCAAGAACTGGTGTTAATATCGCAGATTGCAGTAGATACTCTTCCGCTTTTCTATTTTCTGTTTTCACAATGGCAAAATTATTTTCAGCTATCAGTAGTCCTTCAATGGCTTCCGCCATGTTACTACTTGGGCTCCTAATCTCTACACTAGATACTACAGGTCTCGCCCACTCTCTCTATCTCACAATGCATTCCGCACTATTAACTGTCTGGTTCCTATATACATAAGCAATTGCAATTTTAATCTATAGATAATCTGAAAATAAAGAATAAGTTTTAGTTGGTTCAATGTTTGTTTTTGTGTTGCAGGTGCTCAAATCGGTGTTTGTTATGGAATGCTCGGCAGCGATTTACCATCAAAACCAGATGTTATAGGTCTTTACAAACAGAACAATATCAGAAGAATGAGACTTTACGATCCCAACAGAGAAGCTCTCGAAGCCCTCAGAGGATCCGACATTGAGGTAATGTTAGGTCTTCCAAACGATAATCTTGAAAGAATTGCATCCAGTCAAGCTGCAGCAGACACATGGGTGCAAGAAAATGTCAAAAACTTCGCTAATGTCAAATTTCGGTACATTGCTGTTGGTAACGAAGCAAAACCAGGAGACAGTTTTGCACAGTTTCTAGTGCCAGCCATGGAGAAAATTCGCAACGCCATTGTTGCAGCTGGCCTTGGAGACCAAATCAAAGTTTCCACTGCCATTGAAACTGGAGCTCTCGCAGAATCCTCCCCTCCATCCAAAGGTTCCTTCAAGCAAGATTATCGACCAATTCTTGATCCTCTCATCAACTTCCTGAACCAAAATGGAGCCCCGTTGCTTGTTAATCTGTACCCTTATTTTAGCATCGACGCAAACCGTCAAATATCTCTCGATTATGCGCTCTTCAGATCTCCATCAGTAGTAGTTCAAGATCCTCCGTTAAACTATCAAAACCTTTTTGACGCCATATTGGATGCCGTTTACGCTGCACTTGAAAAAGCCAACGGGGGCTCGTTGGAAATCGTGATATCGGAGAGTGGTTGGCCGACGGCTGGAGGCGACGGAGCACTTACGAATGTAGATAACGCAAATACTTACAATAACAACTTGATTCAGCATGTGAAGAAAGGAACACCGAAGAAACCTGATAGGGCTATTGAAACATACATATTTGCCATGTTTGATGAGCGTGACAAGACCGGCCCGGAAATCGAGAAGCACTGGGGGCTTTTTTCTCCAAACAAGCAGCCTAAATACCAAGTCAATTTTAATTAGAAAACATGTGTAATTGATGGAATAAATTATACCATCATTATTATGTATTGGTACAAAATAAGAGGTTGTGTTACCTTTGCAGCTTACATGGGCGAGGCCGACCTACTTTTCTGAATCAAATAATAAAGCCTAAGGGTAAAGTTTCAAGGTTTCAATTTAATATCTATAGATGCACAGGAGATTTTATTCTTAAAAAATATACACAGACTAGTCAGTTAGATTAGATATTTTATCTAGAAAAGAAGAGGTAGAAGTGATGGTTTTTTTTTTTTTTTCTTTTTTGTTTTTAATAAAAATAATAATCATTAAATAAATTAGTAAAAATATGAATTAAGAATAGACATTATTATGGTTTAATAGATTATATATAATAAGTGGCACATTCTTTTTCAGTTATTTATTATAAAGTGCATTAAATCAATCGAATACAAATATATATTAAATAAGAGTAGACATTTACCAAATAACAAGTTTCTTTTTTTTAAAAAATAAAAAAAAGGTCAAATGTGAGATCATTGAGTCAGTTATATATATATATATATATACACACACACACACACACATGTATGTATTTATATGTGTAGAATATCATTAGATATTTTACATGTCATCTGAAATGCATTTCTTTAGTATATCTAACCTTACTCATTAAAAAAATAAATAAATAAGAATGAAACTTTTTTCTTTCCCATCAGATTGATTAATAATTAGTTGCACGGGTAAAAGTTAATATTATAAATAAAAAAATATTAGTATTAAAATCATAGTGATGGTTGTAATAATTAACACAAAGTATAATTATAAGAGAGTAGAAGGATGCAAAAGATATTTTACACTAAAACTCAAATATTTGTTTCCCATTTCTTGATTTGGATGAATATAATAGAATGTCTATTTATAGTGTAGGCCAAGTTTATATTATGTATTAAGTGGTTTAAATATAAAAATGATAAACAAACCATGTGTTAGATACAAAGGGATTGATCTATCACATTTTTAGTATTCATCGTTGAATTAAAATACTTTCAATTATGTCTTACTTTTAGTCACAAAAATTTGGTGTGACGAAATGTAACATCTTTAAATCTAGATATTCCTCTGAAATTTTAGTATAATTATTTTTATAGTATATTTTGAGTTTTGGGCTGTGAAATATATAAAAAAATTTTTGGAACTCTAGTTAGAGCAATTTTAGCAAAAAATGGGTCAAAATAACAGTAAATGACAAAACTGTCATTTTGGATGAGCGTTGATAGATCAAATGAGAGACGATTGAGTAAAAGGTTATATTTTAGTTATTACTGAAGAAAAATATAGGTTAGATAATTTTAAAATGGTAAGAATCGCTAATTTACTGAAAAATAAATAAATAAAATGATAATTTTGTTAGAAAGGGGTAAAATGGTTAATTTACCAATGCTACAAAAGTCAGATTGAAATTTAAATTTTTAATAATGTTAGTAATATTATTAGAAGTATGTAGAAAGAAACAAAATCGAATTTAGACAAGAATACCCTTAGAAAAGAGAAAAAAAGGACCAAAATGACCAATTTTCTTTCCTAGGGGCAACATAGTCATTTTATAAGAAATTTTTGAATTTCGTGTCATTAAAATCTGATGGACTAAAGTGAAAAAAATATGAAAATAACCTATGTAGCCTCATAATTTTCTTAGGAGTCAAATGGAAGTTTTGAAAAGTTATTGGGTAATAGTATAATTTTTAAAAATATGGATGTGGATAAGAATGGTTGACTTTTCAAAATTGAAGCAAACTCGCCTTTTTTCTCTTGTCCTTCCCGTGAGCTCCCATTTCTTTCTCTTTCAATTTTTTAAAAAGAAATCAAGTAAAATCTCTTAATCCATCCGTTTAATCGCGTTACCGCAGAAGGAAAACTTGTTCTACGCGTCGAGAGTTTTAATTTGACGGTAAAATTTTTTGATTTTATTAAGTGTTAGTTTTTGGAGTTGTTGAAAAAAATTATTTAAATAATAGTTTTGTGGATTAAATGGTATTTTAGGTTTTTTTTAGCTTGGATTTGGTGCAATAACCATCATATTTGGATTTGAGGTAAGAACCTTAAACCCTAATTTTGTGATTTAAGGGTTTTGGAGAATTGATGACCAATTTGTGAAATTAAGTGTTTGTAAAATAGATTGAAGTTGATAGAATTGTATAAATAAGAAAAAAATTTAGTTTGTGCATATTAGGACATATTTGGTTACTATTTATAGAGTATTTAAATGCTTGATTTTAATGTATTTTGATATGTTTAAATGTGTATAAATGTGTTTGGGAATAGATGGAATTGGTAGGAATTAGTTTAGATGTGTAAAATGAAAAAAAAATAGAAAAAAATGGCAAAATGGTCCATTTTGGATTACTGTTTATAAGTATTAAATTATGATATTTTTGATGTGTTTATATGTTAATAATTGTATTGGGAATAAATAAAATTGGTAAGAATTGGTTTACATGTGTAAAATGGAAGAAAAATAGAAAAAGGGCAAAATAGTTAATTTTGGGTACTGTTTGTTTAGAGTTAAATTATATTAATTTAGAAATGTTTAAAATGGTTGATTAAATATATGTGTGTATATATATAAAAGAAAATCCCATTGCCGGAGAATGAGTACGGGTGTAAAATTTGGAAGTATTTTAAGTGGTTGATTAAATATGTGTGTAGATATGTGTGTGTGAGTGTGTGTGTGTATAATTGTGAAAAAATTAATGTTTAAGTATTCCTTATAGTCACACCTTAATCCGCCAACATCCATCGTCTAAAGAGGTATTTTGAAATACCTTTTCGGCGATATATGTTTAATGTAGGAATATCTTAATATAGGTATGTACGTGTGTGTGCGCGTGAGTGTATGTGTGTGTGTGTGTATATATATATATATATATATATATATGAATTTGTTTTTGTTTATGTGTGTGTGTGTGTATATATATATGTATATATATATATATGAATTGGTTATTGTTATTATTAAAAATATTATTTTTATAATTGATTTGGTGGTACATAAATGGGTAGGTATTGAAAGGCGGCGATAGGTATAAATTATTTTATATTGGGAAGAAATTATAAAAATATTGTATATGTGATTATTAGAATTTTAATAAATTACTAAAAAAAAAAAGGCTCTTGAGTAATAGTAAAGAGTAAATAGGTAATATGAGCATGTGATAAATTGTGGAGAAATATATAAGTGACCAATATCCTTAAGGTATGATTTCAGAATTTTCTTATACACGGTAGAGCCGCTTAGGACAAAATGGAATAATGATTTATTATTTACTGTGGTGCTCTTTAGGACACATGGAACCCACAGTTGTCCTTATGGTACCCGAAATTGTACGTGAGAAACTACGGCAGTCCTCCATGGCGCCTTTGGGCACGTTGAACCCATGGTAGAAAGCGACAGTTTGCCATAGCGCCCTTAAGGGCATGATGAACCCATGGTAGTATTATAATTGTGCCAAACTTATTCATGTATTGGTGTGTAAGATAAATAACGTAGTCATGATCCATAGTTTGCCTAAGAATGACTGATCAAATGAAAGGAGAACAGGATAGTATAATTGGAATAGATGGGTAGAAAATTTACAAGGGACAGTGGTACTATACTATAATTATTCGTAATATCCTCATTGAATTGTTAATTGCGTAGTTAGGATGGTTAGTCCTAATAACTGGTTGTTGTGTAACGTAGATATACAGAATATATTGTTGTCCTGATTAGTTATTATTTGTATGGTTAGAATATTATAGTTTGTTAAATTATTTTGTTGGGTTTTATAGTTCTTACTGAGTAATTTTAAATTACTCACTCCGTGGTTGAAATGATTTTCAAGTATAGTTAGTAGGGCAGTGGAACCGGACAAACTCTCAAGACACTGACCTGTCAAGAGAATTGGGCATATCAGCTTTTGACGCTGTATTAATTGTACTTTTGTTATAAATCGTATTTTTGATATATTGTATATGTTGTAAATAAGTATATATCTGATGAATATTTGTTTTGACAAAAAAAAAAAAATTAGTATTTTTTTTTATATACTTATTTAAAAGTTATTACTTATTTTTTTTAAAATGGGTATGGGAATCCCACACAAAACATTCAACAAAGACAATAAAATCATTGGATATAATAGGTGATGTTAGACGTGCTTAATATTACCTCATTATAAACCTTACTATAAAAAATTCAATGGGATAAAAATTGGTCAAAGAAAAAAAAAAAGATTACAACATACCTCTGTCCAATATGATTCTTGAAGAATATGTTCCTATAATAAAATTCTCCTATCAAACTAATATATATGAATTTGCTAATTTAATGGCTGATACATGCAATACTATGTACCAATTTCTCAAATAATGATGAAGGTAAAATTTTGATGAAGATATCAACAAAATTGTTAGAGAAATTTATCTATTTAATATTAATATATTGTCTTTCTTGCAATTCATGAGTGTAGAAGAATGCAAGTGAAATATACTTCGTTCTATCTCCCTGAACAATGCAAGTAACATTATCCCAAAATATTAATGTTGTAGTATTTATGGTTGAAGATAACCAACACATAATCTCCATATGATGGATAATGTATCGCAACTACATACATTTCTTAATTGCTTCATGTAGTGTAAGATCTTTCAATGATTAGAAGAGATAGTAATGAAAGTTTACTTTATAGATCGGTATGAGATTACTGTATTATTAAAAGTGGAAAAAATATTCTATTCGTGAATGAGCTTTATAGGGATAAAAAAATAGTCAGCATCTGTGTTAACTAACAATTCTTAGATTTTGTATTAGTTAATTTAAATAAAACAATTACAAATTTATAATTACTCAAAAATAATAAAAAATATATTTAATGACATTCCAATGATGTCGAGTAGGTATGGAAGTGAAAATGGCTAACAAGTTCACAAAGAATGTTATATTCGATTATTATATCGCTCTAAATATAATAAAATATTAACTGCATTGAGAAGTAATACTTTTGGATCAAATATTTCATTATTATCTTTTTTTAGAGGAAAATTGATCATTTTTGAGATCTAGAAAATAAACAATCATAGTGGTACTTGATGGATTAACATTATCCATATTTAAAAGTTTCATTATATTTTTAATGTAAGCATACTGATCAACAAATATTTTGTTAGATTTTGACTAGATTTACATGCCAAGGCAATATTGATTTTTTTTAAATCTTTCATTTCAATTTTTTTAAAGCTTTTATCATTTTTCAAAAGCTCTTTAAGCGTTCCAATTATATTGATGTTGTTGACATATTCTAACATAATGGTAAATCTTAATTTTGATTTCTTGTTATGAATACATAATACTATAATATTACTAATATATCATTATTTTATCATGCATTTGTTAAGACAATTGTACCACATTCACCCAAATATTGATTTCAATCTATTCAAGGATCATTGTAGCTTAATTGGATACAAACTACGATATTTTGATTTATATATGTTAGGCATTTTGAATCATTCAAGAATTTTTATATAAATGTTAGCATTAAGTGATCCACATAAATAAGTTGTCATTATATTTATAAGATGTATATCAAGCCAATTAGAGGCTGCAAAGCTTATAAAAAAAATTAAAACTTTGTTATATCCATTATATGAAAATGTATTATCAAAGTTAATTTTAGGCCTATCGAAGAAACCTTATGAGATACTTCATAGCTTACAATCTCATTGTTTTTCTTTTTAACACTTCTTTATAAATATCTATTTGCATTCAATAGGTTTGACATTTTTAAGTATCTAGAATACATGACTAGATACTTCACATTTGATAAGAAAAGCCAATTATGCTTAAATTGCTTCCTTCCTATGTGGCTAATCATGCCCTTTTTTATATCATTGACAATTTATTGATTATAATAATTTTTTTTATAATTTTAGTAGTTACTATAAATAAGAATATATTTTATATAATTATTTCATTAAGATATTTCATTTTTCTTATACGTGCATAATTTGTGAACTTTTTTTTTATTATTATTCTTGTTCCTTTTCATAGGTTTGTTTATCTTTTAGGGCTTGTGCCACTTTAGCTCTAATGTTACTTTTGAGAATTGTGTCACTTTAGGGATTATTAGATCTTCTAAAGTATTTTGAAAATATCTATGCAAATGCAAGTATACGTTATTACGAACAAATAATAAAGTGATGAATTAAGTATTGTTCTCATGAGAATTGATTGTTTACTGTCTTATTACTAAATTCAACCATTCTAGTATTATCTTAATGAGTTAAATAAAAAGATGGTTATACTAAAACTAACTAAAGATGAAATAAAATAATAAAAATGAGAGTTTTAAAACGTATGATTTCATATAAATTGATTTGAATTGATTATATTTATTCTTATTAATTGAGTTTAAGACTATGATTGATAATTGAGAATTCTAAAATCACTCATTAGTCTTTTTTATGGTTATAATAAAAATATCTTTAATTTATTATTCTTATATGAATTAGGATAATCAAAGATTTATTAAATTTTTGGACTTTATGCATTCATTGCACTAAGCATGAAAATATATTCCTATCTTATATATACTTAATGACATTTATCACAAATATCCTTTTCTAAGGCATCAATATGCAATGAAAACTTCTAACCAAGGGTCAATAATTAGAAGCATTATGAATAATAAAGAGAACTCAACCAATAATCAAAAACTTCAATAAATATAAAAAGGCAAAAATCCAATCATCTTAGTTTGGCTACATCCTAAACCTAAAATGATGAAGTTAGTTCATATCCTAAAAAATTACAATGAGAAAAACTAAATTCTATATCTCAAATTAGAAGAATTCAAGAAAGAAGAATAAAACTCTAAAAATTCAATGTTTCCTTTATTCTTCTCCTTCCCTTTTTTTTGTTCTCTCTAACTTTTATTCCAAAAAGCCTCTTTGGTGGCTCCCCTCCTCTCTTGTGATTTTCCTCCATTTTATGAGAAAGCAAAACAAAAAAATACCCAAAAACACCCATTGAGGCACCATGTCTTGGACTTTTGGTGCCACAATCTTGTAACTACTATTTTTTATTATAGCAAAATTATTATATTAATGTCATTGTTTAAAATTATTGTAGCAGTGCCACAACTTTGGAGACTTGGAGTCATTAAGCTAGTATTTTATTTAACATCCTTTTTATAAGCTTCAAATCTTACATTTTACTTTAATTCTCTTATTTCATGAATTTATTTTCTCTTGTGGAAAAATAAATAAAATGAATAAATACATATCAAAAGTAAATAAATAAAAAGATAAACTAGAAAATATAAAAAGTAAGAGTATAGTAAAATTATATAAAAATAATGCACATGATAAAGTTAAAAGTTCAATATAGGTATATTGATAGCTTGTGCATTATCTTGAATAACATTTTAATTTTTTAGTTTTAATTTTTATAGGACAATATCTTTTTAACCAAATGTCCTACCATGTCTTCTAACATACAACAAATGATTATTTGTTTTCTTTTTTTTTTTTTTATCAAATTGTTCTTTAGAGATAATCACTTAAGACGGCGTATTGGCAAGTGGTATATATGATTTGATCACTCTTGCAATTAATAAATACATATGATAATTGATTTGCTATTTGTCTAAGGAGTACCATCATTTACATTTTATTTTCAGATTGATTAGTAACAATTTAAATAAGACATAGAAATCATTTTTTAGGGAAGTATATCCTTTACTTCACAAGGCCTTTTTTTTTTCTCTAATAGTGAAAAAACTATCTTATCAAAATGATAATATAAATATTAAATTATTTTTTAATATAAAAAAATTTTAAAAAAAAATCAATATTTTTACATTTGTGCATGTTAAATGTTAGATAAATAATACAATACCTTAAAAATATTATAGATAAAATTATGTTCACTTACACATACAAAAAAATTATGTTAATTTGAATTTTATTATAATCTGTATTCTATGAAATGTATAATACATACAAACATACACACACATATATAAAACTTGATAAATATAAATTAAAATAGAAAATTTATAAATAATAATCATGCTATTTCAGAATATAATCATATTAATTAAAATTCCAAGTAGCTATAAAATTATATAAAATATAGAAAATTTAATTATAATATTGTAATTGATAATTTTGATGGATGTATTTAAAGGGAGATAGAACAAAATGTATATGTTTGAAAAAGAAGATAGGTTTTATATAAATAATGATGTAAATAAATTAATTAGGTAGGGATTTTAGAAGAGATTTTTTTTTTAAAAAAAAATCATACACTCACTTAAAGTAAAAATTAAAAAAAAATAATAAATAATTTTGTTCCTTAATAAAGTGTCTGAAAATTCTTGTTTCCTAGAATAAATATAGTTAATTATCTAAGATAATTAAATTCATCCGATTAAACATTAAGAAGGAACAAAAAGAAAACAACCAAAGAGCCTCAAGTCTTAGTCTAGTAAACTCTATTCGAATAATTAATTTTTAATTAGTTCAAAAATTTTGATGATAAATTTGATTGAATAAAAATGATCATATTAATAATTAGGTGCTTAATTAAAGATTATCACCAATATTAAACAACAAATTCATACCGATGTAGAAGTATAATTCTAGCTTTTTCTAATGATTAACATGTTATTGGGAAATTAGTTTACTTTGTAATGGAGCCAATATCATTAAACGTATGTGTCTTGAGCAATATATAATAAATCGAACAGTAAAAGGCCATATACTGTTCGCTAGCTTATTGTCGCTTTCAAGTGCTCTTAGTGATTAATTAAGCATGCATCATAAACCGTCCATTAATGTCTCATTGACTTAGCAAATTATTCAAGAACATTGCATGATAAGACTTTCGATATCTAATTTGATAATTAGATTAAAAGGTGGAGTGCTCTGTTTTTAAGATGAAAAGAGATAATGTTTTCAATTTTGGAAAATAAAAAATAGTAGAAAACATCAACAAATGCATATTTTGTAAAATTTATTCCTAAAAAATGTTTCAAAGTTTTTAATTAAAAAATTGAAAACATATTCTTTATATTGTTTTTCATCTTTTTTAAAAATAATTACAATTTTCTTCAAGGTAAATGTTTATTTAAATCAAATCATTTTCACAGTTGTTTTGTAAATGTTTTAAATCAAAATTTGAGTTCGTTCAAAAATTATCCCGCAATACATCTAAAAATAGCCCTTTAGTTGATATTTTGAGATCCGCTAATAAGAATTTTCACATATGTATATAAAATAAAATCATTAATTCACTAGCTTAGATAGAGAGTGTGGTGTCAAACATTTTATCATCCGATACTTACTCATTTATTTTCTCATAAGCAACAAAGAGAAAATAATCCCTTATATATTCTATCTTTAGAAAGAGAGGAAAACATATATATTAAAGTATTATATATCAATATCTGTGTACAGACACACTTACAATTGGACTCTTATACTAAATTATAAATTACGAAATCATAAATATATTTTTACATCATATTCGTTAATACATATATTTGTAGGTAACATGCATAATTTTTAATTATAATTTCTTATAAATTCGCTTTTACTCCGATGTCTCAAATTCATATTCATACAACAATTAAATATTTAAATTTATTTTATTAGAAAACATTAGAAATAAATTTATATTTATAAAACATTTAATTTATATCATTGAAAAAATATTTTAAAATGTATCAATCTATTTATAACTTACGGAAAGGTAATCACTCTTAAAATCAATTTCATTGTTGAGTGAGATCTCCTTTAGTAGTTTCAAGTTCTAAGGTTTTGTATATGCATAGTATTAATATATCAAAAATATAAAAATGTGACATAGATATAATGCGTGTGATGCATATATTCTTAGTTGACACTTATCAAGGCATTAATATTAATCTATAATTTTTTTCATTACATTAACACACACACACACACACAAATATAATCTCATTTCTATTGTTAATATTTTAAATTTCATCTCTCACTAAATTTTTACCTAATTAATTCTAACTTCTTACACATAATATATCAACCTTTTAAACACACATTAATAACCATATATATATATATATATATATAACTTTAAATTAAAGGCACAAAAATTATTTATTAAATTTTAACATCAAAATAATCACAAATTTTAATTTTTAGTTATATGTAGTTATAAATTTTTAAAATTTATAATTTATATAATTCAATGCCAATTTATACCATGCTTTTTCCTACACATATAACACTCCTTTAATTTTATTTTCATGCATAAAATCATTCAAGAAGGCGTGCACTCATTTGACCAAATTTAACCTATACAAGTCATAGATATTTACATATTATTAAAATTAATTAATTCATACAACCTAATATAAGCTTTTATTTATTAAACATTGTGATATGTTCATATTCACATCTTTAACATGAATCACCTTTTGATATACATCCACATAAGCATCAATTTCATACATATTCAAGCTAAAAGAAAAAAAATCATATACACATATATACTAAATTTTGGCTACCTAAAATTTCTTAAATAAAAAATTATAATTGTGACATTCGGATATAGGTAAATTCTAATCTTTATTATCTTTTATTCTTAAAAATATTTTATGAAGTTGTTGGAAAGAGATCGAGTGAAAATCAATTAAACAAGTCATTTTATCGAGTAGGGACAAAATAGTTTTTTCACTCAAAATTGAGGTCAAAGTGAGTTTTAATCACATAAAAAGTTTTAGAACTTCATAAATATCATATTGATAAGTTTAATTTCAATTCAAGAGGTGGTTGGTATATTTTTGCGAAGTCAGAAATAGAAAGGATAAAATTATTATTTTGATGAAGTTTTCATTGACCAAACTAGATATTGAGAATATAAATTAGTATGATAGAGCATGTTAGAAGGAAAAATAGATTTTATAACCCTAAGAATGCTAAAATTACTATTTTGGATAAAAAGAAATAATTTTGCTAAAAATAGTAAAATAGTCATTACATCAAGCATTGTAAGGATTCCGCCAGATTTTGATCACCTAGAATTCTTGTAAATATTATAAATAAGATATAAGAAAAAGTAAAATTAAATTTGGATGTGAATTTCTGTAGAAATGATGAAAAAGGACCAAAATGATCTTTTCACAAGAAATTAGAAGAAAAAGTGATAATTAAAATTGATAAATTAAAGTGAAAGAATATAAAAATAGTTTGGGTAGTCTCATAATTTTCTTGGGAGTTAAATGCAAGTTTTGAAAAGTTATTGGATAATAGTGTAATTTTTAAAAATATAAATTTGGATAAGATTGTTTGACTTTTCAAAATTGAAGCAAATCAACTTTTTCTCTTCTCCTTTGCCGTGAGTTACTCATTTCTTTCTCTTTCAATTTTTGAAAAAAAAATCAAATAAAATCTCACAATCCGTCTGATTGAACGCGTTACCGCAGAAGAAAAAATTATTCTACGTTTCGAGAGTTTTAATTTGATGGTAAAAGTTTTTAATTTCACTAAATTTCAATTTATGAAATTGTTGAAAAGTAGTTTTGATGGTGGTTTATGGTTTTAAATGGTGATTTAGGTGGTTTTATGGTATTATAAGACTTACTCAAGCATTTGGCATATTTTAAAGGTAAGAAAATATAATTTTCTTTTTTGAAATTTGTTATTGGTAGCTAATTTGTGTAGGAATATATTTGGGGATGGTGTTTAGATGAGATTGTGTATAGGATAATGTGTAAAATAGAAGAAAATTATAAAGAGGGCTAAATGATAAATTTGGAATACTGTTTATTTAGCCTCTAAATGATGAATTTTAATATGTTATGGTATGTTTTAATGTGTATAGGTGTGTTAGTGAGCGAATGAAATTAGTAGGAATTGATTTGGTTGGTTAAAATGGAAGGAAAATGAAAAAATGGTGAATGAAAATTTTAACTACTATTCGATGATCTTAATTATTATTTTTACAATATATTTATATGCTTAAAAGTGTATTGTAAAACATTGAAAATAGTACATTTGAGTTAGATGGATAAAATGAGAAAAAGTGAAGGAAAGAGAAAATGATAATTTTGATTATTATTGCAGAGATTTAATTTTTTTTTTTTATATGTTATGTATGTATAATTCTTTATATGGTTATTAAAAAGTGTAAAGAAATTATTATTATGACCGTGTGATCGAAGCGTGATTAACAAAACTTAGAATAGGTTGTAGTATTTCTGACATTGCATGTTAGTTGTCATAATGATTATAACAGTTATAATTATTATGTAAATTTTCTTTATTAGTAAATGATGTGTTGATGTGGTTATCCATTAATATTGGATAGTTATGCGATATATTTATTGTGATGGTAGAAATTATAATTGTAATGAATAAATCCCAGTGAATCTGGTAAATTGGGTGTTTGGGAGTGTATGTGACTATAAAAGTGTGATAAATTTTTGGTTAAGTATCACTATCTGCAAGTGCATTATACATTCATTATGTGAACGAATTTCATATGTACATGGTTTGAGTATACAATAGTTTTCAAAAAATGAATGCATGACTTTGGGTCATATGGTATTAATTGTATGGCTACATTAGTTATGGATTTGGATATTCAGATACCCTTCACATCCGCTAGTTTGGTTATAGTCATATTATATGATCGATTATATGTAAAATATACGCTCAACCCGATAGACGAGTGGTGTGAATGGATGAGGATTGGGCGGATTTACTTTGTGGTCACGATCCATAATTGTGTTAGCATGACTGATCATATATTTGTCGATAATTTGTTGAAAATGTCATGTGATATTCATTTCGAAATGCATGTAGATTTATTTGCATTTTATACAGTAACTATGAATATTATGTGGATAGTGATGCATAATGTATGTTCAGAGTGTATTTATCTCGTTAGATTATGTTAAGGCAATATGGATTTAATAACCTCTATGCCATCAGTATCGTATAGCATATATGGCATGGAAACAAATTCTGCACTAGAATATTATGTTTCCTTACTGAGTTGTTTCGCTCACCATTTGTGGATTGTGATTTTTACAGGTAATGTGGCGCCACAGGATATGGATGCGAACTCTTCTAGGCGTCAGCAGGGTTAGTATTCTGATGATGAAGGTTTTTTTGGTATTAATGCATAATTATGCATATGTGTATATATATATATATATGTTGGTACAGTGAACTTTTATTTTTGAGTTACATATTACGGATTATGTGTGTAACCAGGATATTATACATATCCAGCTTTCGTATATATATATATATTAATTATTTTGGTTAAATATGTTCCTTGACTTAAATTAAATATAAGTTGTTTCCTAATACCTAATCCATTATATAGATATGATTATTGTTTTTAGATAGGGTGCATACTACCAAGTAACATGCTAAATCTTAAAGCTACTTGCGTGTACATGCATCAGTATTAAAGATAGTATTTAATATGTGCATTAGGTGAAAGTAATGGTATGAGCATAATTAGTAGCATACTTAGATAGTATGTGACTGCATAATTAAATACAAGTGTGTGCGTGTGTGTAAGGGTATACCACATCGGTGTACCATTAGGTTATCCATTATATCAATACATAACATTTGGTACGTACTCTATCAATTTTGTCGAATGTTTTATTTAAAATGGATTATATTTTAATTAATGGTTATGTGTGGATATATATATATATATATATATGTATTTTTATGTTTAAAAAAAAAATTTAGATTGTATCTTGTGTGGTTGATTTTAAATATAATGGTGCTACAGTAACATACTTTCAATTGACTTATAACATAATTTTAAATATAAATAGTATTTAAAAAACTCACCACAAGTTTCCTAAACTCAAAATCTCTCTCCTTAAATTTTTCCATCAAGAAAACTAATTGGAACTAAATAATTTTTTAGATGTTTATGATTGATCTAGGTTTGGTTATGTCTATAGAATTTTTCTACAAATTTTTTCTAATTATTTTGATGGTTTATCAACGGTAAGAGATGAGAGAAATGAAGGACAAAGATGATGGAATTTAGTAGAAGATTGAAGAAACTCAAAGAGAATGAAAAATGCAGTACGATTAAGCCAAGTGGAGGAATTTGAAAACAAAAGTCTTATTTTTACATTCTATGCACCAATCATATCATTTTGGATCTAAGTAAAAATATTTAATTTGTTTTATATTTATACTATTGATAAAATTACTAATTTACCATTGTTTTAATGAGAAAAAAATTTCTAAAATAACCTTGAAGTTTACAATATTTTTATTAATGGCATTTCCAACAAAAAAAATAATTTTTCTAAATTCATTTACAAAGTAAAATTAAAAAATTAAATAAATAACATATAATATATATATATATATATAATGTTATGTGTCTCAATTTAATATCGACTAAATGAATATATGTTCAATTAAATACTTCTACACACATGTAAATATATTATAAATGAAAATATAATGCACTTACGTAGTTTTAAGAAATTTTATATTGGTTCTATAATTCTACCTCCCTTAAAGAAAATTTTAACCTTAAAATTTTTAAGATCCACAACTTACTCGCATTCGAAATTAGGTAAATAAATCATTGTATCATGGAGGCTTCAGCTTCTCATGTGACTTCTACATTATTGCTCTTCCATAACACTTTCACCATTCGTACAATATTGTTTTTTAGCACTTTTTCTCATCGATCTAGTATTTTTATTGGCTATAATTTAAAAGATAAATCTTCACAAAGTTAAACAGGTGGAGTTTGAAGAATGTAAGAGGGGTTGAAAATATACTTTCTCAACAAAGAAATGTGGAAGATATTATGAATTCAATCCAATTCTGGTAGTAATTATAGAAGATATGCCATGGCTCTAACTCTTTCTATAACTTTAAAGGGTCTAATATACTGGGGTTCAATTCTGGTAGTAGTTCTGAGAGCTTCTTGTAATTTGGTCTTAAACCTGAAACTAAATTTAGCATCCATATCTGACATGGTAGATACTAGAACTCCATGAAGCTTAACTATTTCATTCATATATAGCTTAACTAGTTTTTCTAAAGAATCGGTGTTTCGGATAGCAAGAAAATAGGCTGATTTAATGAGTCTATCGATAATCACCTATATAGCATCATAACTACCCTAAGTTCTTGGTAAAGCCACTATGAAATCCATTGCCTCATGTTCCTATTTTCATTCTAAAATGAGTAATGGTTGTAGTGTGCCTACTGGTTTCTAGTGCTCAGCTTTAACTTGTTGATATACTAGACATCTTGCAACAAAATCAGTGATGTCTCTTTTTATGCTAAGCCACCAATAAGATTCTTTAATATTTATGTACATTTTTGTACTACTCTAGGGTATAACATATGTTGAGCTATGGGTTCCCTCTAGAATAGCCTTCGGAAGCTCTGAATCTTTGGCAATACACATTCTATCTTTTAAAACTAGCATACCATCTTTTTTGATCTAAAAATCACTAGATTCTTTTTTTTTTTTTTGAATCTTTTGGTATTTTGATATAGCTATCTTCCAACTATTTCTTTTTAATGTCATCTAATAGGAAAGGCTATGGGTAAAATTTGCTATCAAAGCCCTGAATCAGTTAACTTCCAAGGTTATTCTCAATGATTTGGATTTCATTAACAAAGGCATGTATGACAATCTAATATAAGATAAAGTTTAGGATTTTTGACTTAGAGCGTTTGCTACCACATTTGCTTTTCCTAGATGATACTTAATCATAAGATCATAGTTTTTTAATTAATTCTAACCATCTTCTCTATTTTAAGTTTAACTTTTTTTGAGTTAACAAATAATTCAAATTTTTATGGTCAGTAAACAGCTGACATTTCTCATCATAAAGATGGCACCTTTAGATTTTTAACGTAAAGACCACTATAACTAACTTTAAATCTTGAGTGGGATAATTAATTTCATACTTCTTGAGCTGTCTAAAGGCATAAGTTATGAGTTTTCCATTCTCCATCAACATACACGCTAAACCTTGTTTCGATGCATCATTAAAAACTATATATTTGTCTCCAGAGGTAGGTAATGCAAACATTGTAGCGAATATCAAGCGATTTTTAAGTTCTTGAAAGCTTTTCTCACACTAATCATTCCATTCAAATTTAACTTTTTTACATGTCAAGTGAGATAATAAAGTTGTAATTTGAGAAAATCTCTTAACAAATCTCCAATAATTTCCTGCTAACCCAAGGAAACTTTGAATTTTTGGTTATATTCTTTTTATGCTTCCATTGAATAATAGCTTTTATTTTTTTAGGGTCGACATGTACTCCCTTACTGAATACAACATGTCCCAAGAAGATTACTTCTTTCAATCAAAACTTACATTTAGAAATTTTGCATACAATTACTTTTCTTGCAAGATTTGAAGTACTACCCTCAAATATTTAGTATGCTCTTTTTTATTCTTCATGTATATCAATATACCATTAATGAAAACTATTGCAAATTTATCAAGGAATGGATGGAAAATGAAATTCATAAGATCCGTGAATATCGCTAGTGCATTAGTTAAGCCAAATGGTATAACTAAGAATTCATAATGATCATACCTAGTCCTGAAAACTATTTTAGGTATGTTTTCTCTCAGATCTTGAGTTAATGATAACCAGATCTAAGGTCAATTTTTGAAAACACACTAGTACTTAAAGTTGGTCAAATAGATCATTAATCCTAGGTAGAAGATATTTATTCTTGATAGTGACCTTATTGAGTTACTGATAGTTGATATGAAAGTGTTAAAATACCCTTTTTCTTTTTAACAAATAACACCGAAGCTCCTTAGGTAAGACATTAAGGCATATGAAACCTTTGTCCACCAAATCTTGCAATTGAATTTTTAACTCATTTTATTTCACAGGAGCCATTTTGTAAGGAGGCATAGAAATAGGTGTAGTTCTTGACAATAAGTCAATACATAATTCTAATTTCCTATTAGAAGCTAAACCAAGTAGTTTTTTAGGAAACACATCTACAAACTCATTCACTACTAGCATGTCTTTCAATTTTACCTCTTGTTTAATGCTATCAATTATATAAATTACCGAGGCTCATGTGCAAATAACCAATTCATTGTTAGAATCACACCAAAGTCTACTATATGTAATGGAATTAAATCAGCCTTCAAAGAGTTTTACCTAATTTTCACTTCACAACCCATACATAGATTTTCGAATCAACTATCATTCTAAAAGATTAATAACTACTAATTCATGTTCTAAAGAAGATAAATTTTTATTAACATGCTATGCAAATAAGGTATTGACAAATGATTCATGCGAACCCGGATTAATTCAAATATAAACATACCTATCAAATATTATCATTGTATTTACGATAATGTCAAGGTTAACTAGGGCATCTTTTGTTGTCATGGCAAATGATCTGGTCTGCGCCCTTGTTTGAGGCCTTTGAACATTCCGTGCTGGTGCTATCAAACTACAACCCATTCCGCTTTTGTGAGATACAACACTAACTCTTGAAGTAGCAGTAGTGGTATCTCTTTGGATTTGAGCTCTAATCGATAGAGAATATGGTACTAAATTAAATTTTAGATTGTTTGAAAAAAATTCTTTGAATATGATCAGTTTGACCACACTAAAAATACTAACTTGATTCTCTGCATTGTCCAATATGATATCTTTGACAATTAGAATAGTTGATTGTCAGGTTGTGGAGTAAATTGACTTTGAGTATTTGAATTGCTTACTGATCCTTTATCTCTAGATGTCTGCCTATGTGATAAATATTAGCCAATACTAGATGCCACTGGAGCTATACCAAACAATTTTGAACTCTTTCACCTTTTCGATAACTGTCCCTGAAAAAAACTGGCCCCTTTGCTTTTTTTGATGTCTTCCCGAATTTCTTCTTTCAAGGCAGATTGAACCAATTCTTTATAATTTGAATATTCATAAGCTACCTTCCATTCTCTAATATTCAAATTTAAATCCCTTTCAAACTTAAAAGAGATATATTCTTCTAATATAGTTACCTTAGGAAGAAATATAGAGAGCTCTCTTTGCTTTATCTCATATTCTATAACCGTCTAATTACCTTACTATAAATGTAGGTATTCTTGCCTTTTCTTGTCTCAGTGAAAATGAGTGTAATATTGTTAGTCAAAGTCCCATTGAAAATTGGATCAAGTTAATGCTAAAGTAGATTAGCCCTTAATATTATCCTATTATGTACGTGCATTTTTTTCCAATAATCATACTGCCACCTTTAACTTCATGGCATCATTTAATTCCACATCTTCAAAAATTTCTTCAACATTCTCAATCCAAATCTTAGCTACCAATGCATTTACTATACCAAAAAATGACTCACATCCTAACTGTCTAACTTCCTTAACTAGCTTTGATAGTTCTATTGTCGGTCTGAGTAGAGTAGTAGAAGTAGTAGGTTGAAGTTGTGTTGTCTTAGCATTCAAAGGTCAACCAAATTTTGAAACATTTTAGGGGTTATATTTAGAGAAACTTAGGTTTTTGGCCCTACTACAACATCAGAGGGTGCGATAGTAGTTTCACATTATTTAAATGGAGGGGGTATGAGAGACAGATGCCTTGATATCCTTAGTAACTTTGCGAAGTTATCCTTATCCCTTCCATGGTGGCATTTTATATTTCTTATAATACGCAAACAATGCAAATTCTTACCAAGTTATTAAGGATTAATCCTAAAGGATCCACAAAACTCATTTGTCTTTCAAAACTTTAGCTCTAATACCAATAAAATTTTCATGCTCTGAACTATAAATTCAAGCATGTAACAACTGCCATACACCTTTGAAAATTACCTTCCACTAATAACTCACACAAATATGTAAGATATATAGTATCGTATACGTATAAAACTCCATGACATATATAATATCCATAACTAAAATATATTGTCACGAAAAATACTATATACCTAATGATTCTCTATTAAAATGCTCACCTCTAGTTAATTGTACAGGACGGGAACCATAATCTTTTTGAAACACCTAATATGAACATATTTTTAAAAAATAAAAATAAAAGGGTGAATAATCACTCAGTGAATAGATCGATATTATTTAACTAAAATTTTAATATTGGAGTAATTGTATCATATTAAAAATATATACTTCATAAAATTTTAATCAATCATTTATATTCAAATAATATATAGAAAGCATTCTCATAATTTTTTCTATGGATATTTCAAATCAAATCTGAGCTCGCCTAAAAATTATCCCTCGAAACATCTATCAGTGGCCCTCTAGTTGATATCTTCAGACTTGCTAATAAAATTTTTTGCATATGTATATAAAGTAAAATTATTTAGCTCACTCATTAACGTTAACCCGAATAAGGAGTGCAGTGTCAAATACTTTGTTATTTGGCGTCCACTTCTTTATCCCCTCGTAGGCAATAAAGAGGAAATAATCATTCTTCTATCTCTAATAAGGGAGAAAAATGTATATATTAACGCATCATATATCAATATTTGTGCACATATGTATCTACAATCGAGCACTTGTACTAAATTATAAATCATGAAATTTTACAGATGTATAAGTGTCCGATTTACAGATGCATCTATGCATAGATATTGGTATATAGTGCATTGATATATACATTTTTCTTCCTTACTAAAAATAAAGTATGTAAGTAATTATTTCCTTCTTATTGCCTATGAGGGGATAAAAGAATGGAAGTTAGATAACAAAATGTCTGACTCCGCACTTCTTATCCTAACTAACGCTAATGAATGAGCTCAATAATTTTATTATATATAAATATGTAAAAATTCTTATTAGCAAATCTCAACATATTAACTAAAAAGCCATTAGTAGATGTCTCAACGGTTAGTTTTTGGACGATATTAGATTTGATTGAAGCATGCACAAAAATAAATATGGGAAAGCTTTTTATGAATTGTTTAAATATAAATAATTGAATAAATTTTATGAATTATATATTTTTTAAATATAATACTCTTACTTCACTATTAAAATTTTAGTTCACTACCATTTATCTATTCACTGAGTGATTATTCATTCCTTTATTTTTATTTTTAAAATAATTTTAAATTAAATAGTTTCGAGAAAATCATGGTTTCCATCCTAGAAAATTAGCTGGTGCTATGTATTTTGTCGGAGAATCTTAAGTATATAGTATTCTCTATGATTATGTAAAAAAATATTATAGAAAGCATTCAAAATTTTTGTAAATACTATTAAAATTTTCATAATATTTTAATTATAAATATTATATATGTTATGTGATTTTATATATATACGATATTATAGACTTTATACATTTGTGTGAGTTATCAGTGAAAGGTAATTCTCATATGTTTGTGTGATTGTTATGTGCTTAGATTTATGATTCGAGCCGTGACAAATGATTATTTTATACTTTTAATGGTGATAATGTTTACTTAATGTTTAGCTAAGTTTATGAGATTATATAAATGAATTAGCACATTTCTTGTTTGATTTTCAGATAATGAAATAATAAGCATTTAGGGATGATTGTCAACAAAACATTAGAAAAACAACAAATCTATATCGTAAATGAGAAATGATGAAACAGAAGATAGAAACATTCGAGCAATAGTGTAAAACATCAAGCCTACAGTTCCAACTAGAAGAATTTTATACGAGGCCAAAGCTCTAAGATCATAGACCTGGAAATCTAAGGTTGCGGCCTCAGGCAATGTCAGGTTTGGTGCTGTAATGCTTATTGAGGATATTTTAGAGATCTTTCCTTTTTCTCATGATTTAAAAAAGAGAGCAAAAGACTTTCAAGAGGTAGATGATTATGGACAATCTCAAGCCCTTATTTGGTCATTCCACCTAAGTTTTATTCTTCATCCTTAGTCTCTTTTGTGATAGATGTTGGATTTATTTTATTTGATTTTATTTTTTTACAATAAATAATTCTTTTATTCTAGGGCTACATCTTATTTTAGGATTACGATATAGTCGAACTATAAACAATTGATGTTTATTTACTTGAATTGACAAGGACTTTTGCAATACGGTTAAGTGTTTATCTTGTTCATAATGCTTCTATCTTAATCGACTATTAAATAGATGAGTTGATTTCATATGATGCCCTAGAAAATGTGTTTTTATGTGTTATATCATATAATGAATGTCATTAAATCAATGTAAGATAATGATATACTTGCATGATTGATGTAATTGCATGGAATATATAAACTTATAAATTTATAATTATTCCAATAAAAATATAGTAAGTTAATGGCTCATAAATACATTTATTGTCATCTTAAAAAAGTTAATAAATCATCTTAAAAAAGCTAATAAATATGTATGAGTTTCTTAATTGTCAACTTTAAGTATAGTTTCAGTTAATAAGAGTAATAAACTCAATTGAGATTAGTTTAGGTGAATTTAGATACTCTAGAGTATTTTTCACTCTGATTTCAAGTTCAATTTTTATTACTATTTTGTTTTGGTCATTCATTAAGTAACTAATTAATAAATTATTGTTATATCCATTCAAATAACATCTAAAGTAGGAGAATATTGGTACTTAAAATTTAAATAAATAGTCTTTATAGGAACGATACTCAATTCAACACTTTATTACTTATTAACAATAACGTGCACTTGTGTCGGCATAATTTTACAAGTTTTTGACATTGTTGCTATGGGATTGATTTATTTATTTGTCTAATATCAATACAAACTACTTTAGTGTTACTTAACCTATAAATTAAAAGAGCTTGCCGATAAAATAAAAAGAAGAAAAGAGAAGCTACTGAACAATTAATTACAATGGTCAAAAATCTTAAATAAGTTGAAAATAATAGGGCATTACATGCACGATTATGCCATACCAACAATCACAAACAATGCCTTAAAGATAATTTGTTTGGTAATTCAAGTCAATAACTTTGGGATTAAGCTAGTTATTATTTAGATGGTCACAGTGAATCAGTTTGGTGGTTCACAGCATGATAACTCTACACTTTGTATTTCAAACTTCTTGTAAATTTGTGATATATTTAAGAATAATGGTGTTTCAAATGATACTATCCAACTCATATTGTTCTCGTTTTACTTCAATATAAGGCAAAAAGATAACTCAACACTTTACCAATAGAAAGTATTATGCCATAGGTTGATTTGGCACACAAATTTTTAGCGAAGTTCTTTCCATCTGCGAAGATGAAAATTGACATTACTACTTTTACTCAACATGATATAGAGTCAATTTATTAAATTCATGATCGATATAAAGAAATATTGAAGAGATACATGTATCATGGTTTTATAAGATAGTAGTATATTCAAACTTTCTATAATAGTTTAGGGAGTTCAATTATAATTTTAGTGGATGCTATAGTAAGAAGTGCATTAATGAGTAAGATGCATGATGATGTATACTCTTTATTAAAAGAAATGGTTGCCAATGCCTACCAATAACCATCTGATTATTCTACACCTAAAAAAGCCTTAGGTATATGAAGTCATCCAATAACAATGTTGTCATCTCAAGTAGCTACATTATCAAAATCATTAAGTATTCTAACAACCAATGCAATCCATTCACCTTCCATAGTGTGTGACATATGTGGTGGGGTACATATGACCAATGAATGTCAAATGGATAGTCAATTTTCTATGCCTCAAATTGAGCAAGCATAGTTTATTTCGAACTTCAATAGACAAAGAAACAATCCATATTCCAACATGTATAATCTAGGATGGAGAGATCATCTAAATCTATCATGACGCAACCAACAGAATGCAATTAGACAATCAAGATTTCAACAACCAATAGGTTTTTAGAAATTATTATGGGGTTTCGAGCAACAACAATTATAGAAGAAGATGTCATTGAAAGATGCATTGGCTTAGTTAATTGTTAACACTTCTCAGTTTATGACCAAGATTGAAATTATACTTAAGAATCAAACAGCATCCATATAAAATCTAGAGGTTTAAATAGGATAATTGGCAAATGCGATTAATAACATACCTCAAGTTACACTTTTTTTTAATACTAAGACAAACCCAAAGAAGTAAGTAAAAGGTAACATTATAAAATGGAAAGGTGTTGGGTCCTTAATAGAAAAATATTGAAAATGTTTAATCGAGTGACAAGTATAAAGAAGTCCAAGCATCAGAACATGTAACTAAGTAGGGAGTAAAGAACTAAAATCCTATTGTTTATAGAAAACCCAAGACAATATGTGCCACTAATTCCTTATCCTTAATGGTTCAAAAGTACAAGTGTAACATCTTAAAATTTTTATACTCTTAAAACCTTGTCATGCAGTTATAATACAGTATTTTTGAGAATTTTTATAACAGAGAGAGTTGACCGGTATTCGGGACAGCATACTGTATGAGCAAAAAATACAGTATTTTATTACCGGTATCAGAAATTTGACGACGAAAGCGAAAAACTATAATTTTCGTCATGCGTGCCTGACTATATAAACGGGACGGGGTCGAAAAATCCGAAAAATAAATTTCACTTTTTTCCTCCATTTTCTCTCTCTTCTCTCTCTCCTCCCACGGCTCTCTCTCTTGTGAACAGTGATTTTCGTCAACGGACCTCAGATCACCTCACCACCGGCGACTGGAGGACCGCCGGGCCGTCGTGAGTGCAACGCCGCCAACCCCGCCCAAAGCTCCGCCGACGTAAACTTTGACCGACGATTCACGGTGGAGGACGGCGAGTTGACCGACACCTCCGGCTCGTCTGGCACCATCTTGCCACCCTCTTCACGGTGGTGTGCCCCGTTCCGGCATTGGGTCACCGGATTCCGGCGTGGGAAGGCTGATCGGGAAGAGGTGTTTCTAGCACGATTTTCGGCTATTGGTGTAACTCCGGTGGAATCCAAACCGACCAGTGTGCTCTCCAATACTCGTACTTCGACGCGGTATGTTTATATCTCGATTTGGAATAGGTTTCGATGATGATTTTAGGGTCCAAAGTAGGTACCTTAAAATCTAGAATTTTAAGATGATTGGTGATTTTGAAGGCTTTAATTTGTGTTTTGTGGCATATGGACACCATGGACAGCATCCCGACATCGCAAGGATCGCGATGGTGTGTTCCGTTCGAGAAACAGAAACCGAAATTTCGTGGGTTGAATAGCGTTCGTGAATAGTGCCAGTAAACAGTAACTTTCACGTTTTTCGAGAAAAAATCCATAGCGTACGGAGGAGTATTTCGAACGCGTATACCCTCTTCGGGACAGCTTTTCATCATTCGTATAGGCACTGGGTGCCCGGAGGTAAGATAATATAATATTTAAATTGAGGAAAAATAGATTTTTATATTTATAATATTTATAATTGCATGAATGTACATCGTAGTAATGGGTTAAATTGTAGCAAAGTTCCATTGACAGGGAATGGGCATGATTGTGCAATTAGAAGTGTTAATATCCGTGTTATATATATATATATATATATATAGTTATAAGCGTAATACCATTACCGTCGACCTGCAGTGCTAGATTAGGTATTCTAAAATACCTATACAGCATTGTATGTCCCATGTTTGTATTTACATATATCTATATGGTAGGAACGCTTATATATACACACGTAATTATGCCCTTATGATGGAATGATTGAGTAGATGCTGCATTCGATGTTTTGCAATGTTATTCGAATTAACATGTGTGCATACGTTAGTAAAGTAATGAGTATATTTTTACTTGTGATGACATATTGGGATTGCGTGTAATAACGCAATATATGATAACCGATTGAAATATGTTTCTGCGAATTTGTATTAATAGTGGTATAGTGTATCCATGTGTTCGAATTGTAATATATTTCTATGTTTTATCTTGGTTGTCTTATGGGATATTTATATGCCAGAGTGGAATATGTTTTTATAACTAAGTACTACTAGCCTTACGACAAATCCATACGTATGAAGTCCTTTTAGAATAGAAGAACTAATAAATGTATTGCATAGGTAATTATATTACCTATCATGAAATTACTAAAATGTTGCTTGATTAATGTAGGTAAAATAGTCATGTTGTTATGACTGAGTCGACTATGAATAAATTTGTGTGGATAACTGGTATAATTGGGATAATTAGGGATCGGTAGTTTTTCCGTTACCCTAGTAAAGCCGCTTAGGACGGAGCAGCATCATTATAATAAGACTGTGGTGCCCTTCGAGGTATGTTGAACCCACAGCAGCTCCGTATTGATAATAAGACTGTGGTGCCCTTCGAGGTATGTTGTATGTTGAACCCACAGCAGCTCCGGATTGATAATAAGACTGTGGTGCCCTTCGAGGTATGTTGAACTCACAGCAGTTCCGGATTGATAATAAGACTGTGGTGCCCTTTGAGGCATGTTGAACCCACAGCAGCTCCGTATTGATAGTAAGACTGTGGTGCCTTTCGAGGTATGTTGAACCCACAGCAATTGAGAAATGATAATAAGAACCATGGTGTCCGCGAGGTATGTTGAACCCATGGTTAGAAACGGCTGTTTTCCATAGCGTCCTTGGGTACGTGCAACCCATGGTAGAACTAATTATCCTGTTGGTCTGAGCAATCCGGTGTGGGCGAATGACCATTGTATACATATATTGAAGTGTACGGTGGATATCATGACCACGATTCATAATTTACTTAATTATGACAAATCTATAAGGAAATGAATTCGTGTACCTATTAGATTCAAACTGCATGATAGAATACTTCTATCTGCTAAGAGTTGCTTGTGTTAGTGTGAACTGCAATGAGGCAGTAACACGTTGTGTTTTATTTGGTATGGGGACTGTCCTGGTTTTCTTATGCAGGTAGGGCAGCTTATATGTATAGGCAAACTCTTGCCGAATTTCTATAAGAAATACTATTCATACAGCTATTCATGACCTCCCTTGGTATTCTAGTTTTCATATGTAGCGGAGGGTCTAGGATTACCTTTAGTTACAGTCACAAACAGATTATTGTTATGATTGTGAATTGCGAAAACGGCGGAAGTCTAATCACACCTTGGCAAGTGTCAATTCTTTGAGAGAGAATTTAAGCTTGCAGAAACAGAGAGCTAGCATCAGCTTAAAAAAAGAGGAATTAGTATTTAAATAAGATAATGGGTGAGGCAATAAATAGGCTACCTCACTTCTAGTATATAGAATCCTGTTTAGCTCACCGATATGTTGGTGAAATGAAAAGAATATGTGTGAATTCATAATAAGATTAAAGATCATGTGAGAAACTTGAGAATATTGTGGAAAAGGCGCATTGGATGTATTACAGGTTATTCGACATATTAGTTTACACGTTTATTCTTATAGTTGAGAATACGGTAAGAATACGATGGTGCAGGAACTATGTTATGAGTTTACATTGTTATTATCGATATACTTAGTGAACGACTAGGATTAGATTGATATGTGTCCTTAGAATAGTATAATCAATATTTAATGTAAGTGAAAGAATCCCTAGTATGGGATAAAGAAGGAAAGACGTGTATTTGTAATTATGGTACAACTGTTCGGTGGTTTTGATTCAGTGAAAATAAAGAGATAATATGAATATATGATAACATAGACTAGTAATGAACCAGTATTGAGATAATTGTGATACGTGGATCGGATATGTATGTTCCATCTCCCTCAACTGGGCTTGTAAGCCAGTTTCTAATGGAGGTGTGACGTTAAGACTGTGGTACCCTGAGGGGTAGGTGGAATCCATAGTTGTCCTCCAAATGACCCAGTGGCTTAGAGTAACAACCATGATCCATAATGTTTATAAGTATAATTGATCACTTGTTAACGCAATAAAATTTCTATCACCAACCTTCCGGGAGTGGAAATGGCATACAGAAACAGTGTTATTATTTTACAAATACCCTCGGTTGTATCTATATTTAGGTGTTTGAAATATTTGTATCCTATGTGGGTATTGATTGTGTGCCTAGGATATTTTGGCTATCTCGGGCCGAGTGTGTGATTGATACTGTGTGGTTATACCGGCTTCCAAGCAGTTCCTCTGTATGGGGCCACGTCATTAGCCGTTATTTATACGAATAACTATGTAATGATTTTATATGATCATGTAGGTGTTCGTTGATAAGAATAGAAAAAGAACTTAAACGGACACAGGTGATAACGTGATTCATTTAGAAAATATATTGATTGAGATTGCATTATCTGTATATGGTATATCATGAGGAGTGTCACTCTGATTGAGATATTTATACAGAATTCATTGATGATATAGTGTTTCGAGTTCTAGAGGAGATGATATAATATCTTGTGTACATTATTGAGCATATGCTTGTTGGAACATGTACATTGAAATGTGGACATGCATTTACTGGTGTGTGTGGAATTGTGTGAAATGGCCAAAATAAGTAGGGATTCAGGTAACATGCTCCTTCCTTTATTTAAGTATTGTTTTATCTTACTGAGCCATGTGGTGTACTCACCCCTTTGTGGGATTATTATTTTCAGGTGAATACGGCATAGCGGTAGCGGTTTCGGAAAGTGCAGTTGAGACAAAAATTTTCGAACGGGGCATAGTATATCTAAGGTTTAGGCCATTGTTATGTAATTTTATTTCTGTGTACTCTAAAGTATTAATTTCATTAAAATGCATAACAATTCTTTAGAAAAAAAATAATACTATTTTAGTTGTTACTATTTATGTGGTTACTTTTTATAAACTCTTTTGAATAAATAAAAACTTCGCTTCACTATGAAAAAGCGTTGATTTTTGTCTTTTCGATAATTTCAATGTACTATATGCCACATGAATAGAAATGAAAGGAAGGGGGTGTTACAATAAGCTAGACAAGTAGCTTTTAAAATTTTTAGATGTATTCAAGAAATTGCATATGAAAATTTTCTTTGTTGATGCATTAAAGTGAATGCCCAGTTGTGTGAAGTTCATGAAAGAGATACTTATAAATAAGAAAAAGTTTGAAGATTATAAATTATTGCACTTACTAAAAAGTGCAGTGCCATCATCTAGAAGAAATTACTGCCTAAATTAAGGAATCCAAATAATTTTACTATTTCATGCATAAATGGAAATTTTCACTTTTACAAAACTTTGTGTGATTTAAGGGCAAGTATAAACTTTATGCCCCTATCGGTATACAAAAACTTAGAAGTAGGGGAAGCAAAACTTACTACAGTATTATTATAGTTTGCTGACAAATCCATTAAGCATCCACAGGGAGTTATTGAAGATGTATTGGTTAAGGTAGATAAATTTATCTTTCTTGTTAATTTTATTGTGTTGGATATGGAAGAAGATGATGAGATCTTCATTATTTTGGATTGACCTTTCTTAGCCATGAGTAAAACTTTGATTGATATTAAAAAATAGCAGTTGATTTTAAGAGCACAAGATGAACATATGACATTTAATGTTTTCAAAGTAATAAAGTTTCTTGAAGCATATAAAAGCTACTTATATATTAATTTAATCCAATGTTATGTCCAAGACTCTTTGCATACTGAATTTCCAGCTAATCTTATCAAAATTTGACTAAATGGAGGGTTACCCTCAGAGACCTCAAAGTTAATTGACTGTGTCTTAGAAGTTACACCATTTTGTTACAACTTATTCTAAAAAACTGAAGAATTAGGAAAAAGTTTAGTCAAGCTACTACACATATTGAAAAGCAACCCAAGTTAAAATTGAAGGTTTTACCACCACATTTGAGGTATGCTTTCTTGGGGGAATCCTTTACACTTTCAGTCATTATTTTTCCATCATTGAATAATGAAAAAAGGATAAGTTAAGAATAAGCTATTGAGAGTCCTACGTGTACATAAAGTTACCATTAATTTGTCTATTACTAACATCAAGTGTATTAGTCACTCTATTTGTATGCATAAATCTTAATAGAAGAAAATTACAAACCATCAATTGAAGCCCAATGTAAACTGAACCTGAATATGAAGAAAGGCCAAAGCTAAGATGTTAAAATTATTAAATGTTAGCATTATATATCCTATTTCCGACAAAAATAATCACTGGATGGAAAGTTTGCATTGATTATCAAAAATTAAATATAATTACACGAAATGATCATTTTTCATTACCATTCATTGATTAAATGCTTGACAAATTGGCTGGATGGCATACTGCTATTTTTTATATTGGTATTCTAGATACAATCAAATTGCCATAACCCCTAAAATCAAGAGAATACCACATTCACTTGTCTTTAGGGTACTTTTGCTTTTCAAAGAATCCCTTTTGGGTTGTGTAACACACCAACCATATTTCAATGTCGTATAATGGCCATTTTCTTTAATATGATGCTTTATTAAGGTGTTCATAGATGATTTCTTAGTTTTTTGTTTTTCTTTTGACAATTGTTTAGAGAATTTAGAACAAGTGTTAAAGAGATACAAGGACACCAACCTTATTTTGAATTAGGAAAAATACCACTTTATGGTTTTAAAGATTATAAAAATGCCACTTTATAGTCCTAAGGATTGTATTAGGTTATAAAATTTGTGCAAATGGTATTGAGGTAGATCGGGCTAAGAGAGACATAATTAAGAAGTTCCCATTGCCAAATTTAGTTAAAGGGATTTGAAGCTTTATACGGCACACGAGGTTTTATTGATGTTTTATCAAGAATTTCTCAAAGATTACAAAATTTCTCTATGATTTTCTTACTAATGATGCACCATTTTTGTTTACTAAAGAATGCCATAAAACCTCTTAATTACTGAAGACTAAGCTTATAATTGCACTAATCGTTGTGGTATCAAATTGGGAATTACCATTTGAATTGATGTGTTATGCAAGTAATTTTGTAATGGGAGCTATTTTAAAGCAAGACAAAAATAAAGTTTTATATACCATTTATTATGCTAGTCAAAAATTTAATGATGCTTAATTGAATTATGCTATTACTAAGAATGAGCTTTTAGCAGTTATTATTTACATAGACTCAACAATTAAATATTTACTTGCTAAAAAAGATGCTACACGTAAATTAATTCGGTGGGTGCTTCTGTTACAAGGGTTTGATTTAGAGATTCAAAACAAGAAAGGATCAGAAAACTTAGTAACTGATTACTTCTCTTGACTCGAGCAATAAGAAAAAAATAATGAAAACAAGTCATCGATTAATGAAAATTTTCTATATGAACAACTCTTTATAAGTGACGATGGGAAATTTCCTTAGTTTGAAGACTTTACAAATTACTTAGAAAGCAATATTATGCTACTAAATTTGACATGGTAATAAAAAAAAAAAGAAATTTGTTTAGGATGTAAAGTATTATTATTAGGAGGAGCCATTTTTATATAGGCATTGTGCATATTAGGTGATTAGAAAATGTGTCTCAAACAAAGAAGTGAAAACTATATTTCACCATTATCATGCTTTTGAGTAAGGAAGATATTTTGGCACAAATAAAACTAAGGCAAAGATTCTCGAATTAGGTTTTTATTAGTCGATATTGGTCGATATTGTTCAAAGATGTCAAGACTTTTGTTTTAACATGTGATCAATGCCAGAGATCAAGTAATATTTCTAACTGCCATAAGATACCTCTAATATCATTCTTAAAGTCAAGTTGTTTAATGTATGTGAGATAAACTTTATGGGGCTAATTCTACCTTCTTTCAACAAGTTATATATCTTGGCAGTGGTGGATTATGTGTCTAAATAGGTTGAAGCAGCAACATTCTAAACCAATAATGCTAAAGTGGTGATCAACTTTCTTTAAAAACATATTTTCACTCATTTTAGAACACCAAGAGCAATCATTAGCAATGGAGGTTGACATTTTTGAAATAAAGTTCATGATTCTATATTGGTTAAGTATGAAGTAACTCACTATATGGTAATAGCCTATCATCCTCAAACAAGTTGTCAAGTTGAGATCTTTAATCAAGAGTTAAAATGGATCCTTGAAAAGATTGTTAATCACTCTCAAAAGAATTGGTTGAAGAAGTTGGATGATGATTTATACATTTACTGCATAATTTAAAAAACACTAATTAAAATGTCTCTTTATCATTTGGTATTTAGAAAGGCTCACTATCTATCAGTAGAGCTTGATCATCATGCCAATTAGGCAACCAAGAAGTTGAACTTTGATTTGTAAGCAACTGGCGAGCACAAATTACTATAACTAAACAAATTGAATGAATATCAGCAAAATGCATATGACAATGCAAAACTCTATCAGGAACGCATAGAACAATGGCATGACAAGCATACCATACAAAGAAATTTTATTTCAAGATAAAAAGTGTTGGTTGTCAATTCTCGATTGCAATTGTTCCCAAGCAAGCTTTGCTCTCGATAGTTAGGGTCATATACATTTGTTAATGTATTTTTGCATGATGTAGTGAAATTCAGAACATTCAAGGTGAATCAGCAACAATTGAAGCCATATGTGGAAGGTGATTTTATTAGCAAAAAACTACCATCTTCTTCTACTATCAAAATAGTAACGTTGAAGAGTTCAGTTGATGACTATAAATAAAATGCTACTTAAGAGATAATTTAATAATTTTTCTTCAATTTATTTTTTCATTTTAGTTATTTCATTATGTTTTGGTATGTTCATTAGTTTCATTTTTATTAATTTATGTACTAGCATACTTAGCGAGTTAATGTGTTTAATAGTGTGATGCAGGAAATTAAACAAGTTTGGAAAAATATGAAAGCAATAATGGAGAAGCCGAAAATGGTGGTAAGTCGACATTTGATAAAGGAAAAAGGCTTTACAAATATACAAAACACAAAGACCTCAAAGCTACAACTTCAACATTTGGTGCTGCGGCCTTGCAAATTAGCAAATTTTTTTAGCAAAAATCGAAGACCTTGGTGTTACAGCCTCACACCTTAGGTGCCGCAGCGCTTAAAAAAAAAAAGACTCAGCACCAAAACTTTGGTCATTTCTCACTGCGATGCTAAGCCTTCATGTGGCCTAATATTGGCCATTCTTTTATATTCTTCTTCTCATTTTTTTTCCCAATTCCTTCTCTCCCACTTCCAAATTTCTTCATCTCTCTGTAAAACTCATTTCTCTTTCTATTTCTCTTTCACTAATACTCATTTCTCTTACTATTTCTCTTTCAAGTTTCAATTTAAAATCTCTCATAATAGCAATTTTCACCACCAAATCATAAGACTTTTTATGTAAGTATCTAAACTTGAATCTTATGAAGTTTCATCTTGTATTTGTGCTACATGGATTAGAAGTATATGGGTTTTTACAAATTTTTTCATATCTTTACATTAATTTGTAGTTTCATTCTTATGGACTATAAATTGAAAGATATTACTTTGAAATCTTTTGTATTTCTTTATGATTATGGCTCCTTATGTAAAGTTGTGATGGCCATTTGTGGAATTATAACAAGCTTGTTTTTGATGAATTTTCATGTGGTTTATTTCAGAATTACCATGATGATTAACTTGCATTTTATTAATATAAACTAGATGGATTCTTTATACTATTTAATTTTTGAGTTGTTATGCTTTATTTATGGTAAAGTCACATGTTAAATTTTGTTTTCAATATTGACACGTTGTAGCAAATATATGTAGCTTGTGACCATAACTTACATTCGGACATGTTTTATTTGGTTTGGTTACAGAATTATTGTCTCCTATTGTGTAATGATCATGGCACCAAAACGTCCTCAACCTTTATCAAATGGAGTATATGATAAAGATCATTTTCTCAATGTCACAACATAATAGCAAGCAACTACTTCATTGGTTAAAAAGAGCTTAATTCCATAATAAAGGTTTGTAACAACATAAGAAAGCATTCAGCAAATAGTGAAGGCTTAAAATTTGTAATTGTTTGTGGCATAACCCAAAGCTACCGATGCTTCAATTGTTTGAGAATTTCATGCAAATGCTTATAAGCATTTTAACCACACTACTTTTGTTTGAAAGCAACGAGTTCTATTTGGCAACCATACAATTAATCAATGCTTCTAATTACCAAATATTGCAAATGATGGTTATATGGTGTATTTGTGCAAGAACTGGACCTCAATCATGTTCTTCAAGAATTATGTTGTTTTTACACCTCATGGAAAGCTTTTAACAAGGAAAAGAAATTCTTTTTCCTATTAATTCCTTAGATCACATCAGAAGAAAACGACATCACTTCATCGAGTCCAAACAAATAGCTATTATGCATATGAGTGATATAACCAAAGAATGAGCTATTTACTTTATACTATTATATCTAGAAAATCCATTGACATCGGCCGAATTATCCTTGATAATATCTTTTATTATGGTTGATTATCCATTAAAAGTCTATATTTTCCTTCCTTGATTACTCTCCTCTGTCTTAGAATTAGTGTTAAATAGAAATCTGGGGAAGAATTTTTTCAACCTAAAAAGGTGATGCATAACAAATTTATTGATAACCTTAAGGAAAAGGGAAAGGTTGCTATCAACTTCTCGTATCAACCACTAACGCCTTTTAGTCGCCACCACATAATGGCAGAATGACTAATGTAGGTAGAAGATGATTTGCAAGCACACTAACATGATTTCCAAACCTTTGTGGCTCGCTTTGATTTCATATGAATTCTCTACAAAAAGGTATTTTTATGCTTTAGATCATACGATGAATGCCATTGAATCTTGTAAAATATCAGTATACTTGCATGTTTAATATAATTGCATGAAATATATGAATTTATGAATTTCTAATCATTCAAATTCACATAAAAATATAGTAAGTTAATAGTTTAGAAATACATTTGTTGTCTCCCTAAAAAAGACCAATGGATGCATGTGAGATTCTTAATTTTCAACCTTAAGTATAGTTTTAGTTAATAAGAGTAATAAACTCAGTTATGATTAATTTAGGTGAATTCGCATGTTCCAAAATTTATTACTTTGATTTCAATTTCAATTTTTATTACTATTTTGTTTTAGTCACTCATTAAGTAGTTAGCTAATAAATTAGTACTATATCAATTCAAATAAAATCTAAAGAAGGAGAATATTGGTATTTAAAATTTAGATAAATAGTCTTCACAAGAACAATATTCGATTCATCACTTTATTACTTGTTATCGATAGCATGCACTTGTGTTTGCATTTTTTCACAACAATTAACTTGCATATTTATTGTCAATGATGTAAGCTGATGAATCCCTTAGGTTGATGCATTAAAAACACTTCAATTAGGTCTCCATTTGTTAAAGTATTATCAATGTCCAATTGTTTAATTGACCATCTTTTCATCATTACAATTCTAAGAATAAATTTCACAATTGATGCCTAATTAGAGGGTTAAAAATATCTAAGAAATCAACACTAATGGTTTGATGATCGATAGTTGATTTTTTATATACTTTGCATACCTATTTACCACTATAGGCCAAGTAAAGTTTCTTTCACTATATTTTAAACACTTGTAAAAGTATTAGAGAGAGCTATATTAGAAATAGAACTAAAATTAAAAGATACTTAAGAAAGATAAGGTGATGGTGATGAGTATGGTAAAGAGTTATTAAGACTATTCTTATTAGAGATTGAAAAATGTGTTATAAGAGGAATAAAAGAAGTTTGAAAAGAAAAGAATTGTGAAGATGATGATGATGTTGATGAATTAAAGACTACAAAGAAAGGAGAAAATGTTTAATTAAAAATGACATGCTTGGCAATATAAACCTTAATTGAAGAGAGATAAAGACATTTATAATTTTTATGCAAGGAGTTCTATCCTAGAAAGATGTATTTTACAAACCTAAAATCCAAATTTTTGTTATAGCTTTTGAGAAAAAGAAAACAAGAAAAGCCAAACACTTTGAAAAAAAAATAATCTTAAACATAATGAAAAGAACTTTAAAAGTTGATTTATTATTCAAGGATTAATTAGGTAACCTATTGATCAAGAAGGTAGATGCATGAAAAGCATCTCACTAGTATTTTGGAAGTAAAGTTGCTTGAGAAAGCAATGTGAGAGAGCAAACAAATATATAAAGAATCTCATTTTGATTGAGAAAAGGAATAAAAGCTTTGAACTTTCCTCCATCAATTTGTAGACATTTAATAAGCTTAAAGAAATACTTTTCAACTTGCATTTTGAAGAACCTGAATATTGTTAGGGTACCAAATTTTTGTTTCAAAAGGAATATCCATATGTATCTTGTGAAATTATCTGCAAAGCTAATTCAATACTTGAAACCATTTATAAAAAGAGTATAGGATAGTTCTTAAAGGTCTGTGTGAACTCTCTCTAAAGGATCTAATGTTTTAAGCAATGAAGTAAAATAATAATAATAATAATTTGTAGCTTTTACCACTTTGACATGCATCACAAATTGGGACTTTCTAATCTTTATTAAAGTTAAAAAGATGTTTATATGCTATCAATAAAGATTTTAAGGTTTTGATGCATGGATAACCAAACCTTGTATACAAAATTAACATAGAATTCAAAGGGTCTATAACTAAATTTGCAAGGCATCTATAGTATTGACTTGAATTTGAAAAGCACTACTAATATGACTCTAAGGGTTTGTTGAACAATTGAAATCATATGAAAGTTTTAGATAGAACAACAAGAAACAAAGAAAGCCTAGATTGATACACTATATGATTGTTTATTTGATCATTTTGACTTTATTTAATGGTAGGCAGCAACTTATAAAATCCCCTTATAGTCTCAACCCACAACAAAAGGACTCCATTTTCTTTACCTTGATAAAATATAAAATACCATAAAATTTCATAATTAGGCTATTATCAAAAATTAGCCTTAAAATACTTATAAGTTTCTTTGTAATGCTAGGAACATACAACATGTCTTTAAAGATGTTTTTATACTTTTGATAAAAAGTAAATGATAATTTGCATATTAAATGTATAATGCCAACATAAGAAACTTCTAAACCTTTATCATTCCTTATGATCAGTTTATCACTGCTTAAGAATTATTCATTTACAAAAAGATTTTGAAATCATTCATCAAATGATGCTCTGCTATCAATATACCATCCCTCATTAGCTACTCCACTACATTTGCCATGTATGCAATTTTTGATAATTTGCTTATTGAATAAGTTGTTTTTGATATACTTGTTGATATTATTAGTTTTGAGGTAAGGCTGAAACATAATCTTTGTTGAAATTGTTAAAGCATGTTGTAGCAATGTAACCTTACTTAAAGCAAATATAACAAATAAGCATATTGTTGCCTCGACCTCTATTGAATTGTCTTTCACCTTTTATCCTGCTTGGAAACCTTTTGAATTTACTTTTTCTTAATTAGCATAACTTTCATTCTGGAAACCTTACCTTCCCTAATAATTTTGATTAAAATTATAACATTCTTTGTTGTCATTCTTCCTTTAAAATTGCTTTGCTTGATCACAATTTGCTTGGATTTTAGTAGCTAAGGCTTAGTTTTGCTGCTCAAACCTACATTTGTGAATTAAAAGAACTAAGTGCTCTCACTTTACCAGTTATGTGAACTATTACTGAGTTGTGTTCAGATCCTAATCCAACAAATATAGACAAAACAAAATAATCATTCAATATTGGAATACAAGTTGTTGCTTGATTATCTGCAAAGGTCTTTCAAGCCATTGCCTCAAATAAAAGGTAGAACTCGTGACTTCTGTACAAGACAATTGATTCCATCAAGCTTGATTGGGATTGTAAAAGAGAAAGAAATATTAGCTATAATGTTTGCGTAAGATATATTTGAACTTTTCATTTGTTGATCTTATGTTGTAATACCAAATCAATATCTAAAATGGCTTTGGTTTGACAGAAAAAAAAAAAAAAAAAAAAGGAGAAAATGGAGGAAAATCTTATGAATGTAAACTAAACTTTTACTTATAGAATAAAGAAAATGATATAGCCTCATATTTATACTTCAAATCTAATGAAAACAATACACAAATATCTTATAATCATTTCCTAGATTTATAGAAGCTAACAATATAAATTTATTATTAAACCATCTAACTAACTACAATATCTAGCTATCACAACTCAGCATGTAACTAATCCAATTCATCTTTTTCAGCCTTTCGAGAGTTAATAGCTTCGTTTTTAATTGCTTGAACTTAATGAGTTAGCAGCTCAACTTGCATTACATTAATTAACTTTTTCACTTGTGCTTTGCCTAACCGCATCAGCTTCTTTGATTGATCTTAACTTAACCTTAACAGTGCTTTAATTGGTTTATGGAATTTGATAATGTTCTAATAATTTTGGCAATAATAAATGGACTAGGTAATTTGTTAGAGAAACATATCACTCGCAAATCTTTTGGGTCTAAATTCTTGAGACAAAAGATTAAAATAGATATTACAATACCATAAAAGAGAGGAGTAAGAGTCAAGCCAAGGTAACGAAAAAGTATACTACCTTTTCCATTTTATACATATGCCTATTAGAATTTTGGTCTAAATGGGGTTGCATTGCTCGCGTTTTTAGATATGTCTTGAACTTAATCAAAATCTATAAATAGTTCAAGATAAGAATCAGGTGGGGTATATAAGTTAGAGTTTTAATGATAGTTGAAGGAATTTGGATAATTTATGAAAATATTCTTATGCCAACATGCAATTTGAATATGTCATATCATGCAAGAAAATTTATGCATAAGCATGGTAAATGAGTTAGACTAGTCCAAATGGCCTAATAATTTTATTGTAGTTATGATGAGATAGTGATACAATTTATTGCCTATATAGGTTTAGGCTATAGGACAGTACTTATTAAAGAAAAGAAAAAGGGAGAAAAAAAAAAGGACAATTGAGTATGAAGAGTTTTGTTAACTTTTCAATTTAAGAAATTGAAATTGGATTAATTTTAAATATAAAATAATAAAAGAAAGTGACTTAGGACTAATTACTATGCATTAAAAAATTTACTGTACTGGAATAAAATATTGCTCATTTTTAATATGTTAATTAAGTGATCAGATTGTATCTTACAGCATTATGATCATACATCTTACTTGAACCATGCCTATATGATGGACCCAAGTGACTGTTATTGATCTCATTATTGAGATCTAAGGGTGTGTTATGAAATGTAATTAAAATAGAGAAAACTAAATAATTAACCCAAAAATAAAAGGGGCAATGGTATATTACTATTTTTATTGCTTGACTTTGACATATGAAAAGAGTAAGGGTGGCAACGAGTCAAGTACGTGTCAGGGTTTGCCATCTCTATCACTGTTTTAGAAGGCCTATCCCCATTTTTAACTCGTCCTTATTTTAGAATGAGGATCCTCATCTCTAACCTCATCCCTACTTGATAATTTCTTTGATAATTTAACATTCTAAATTACATTGTTATATTTTAGGTTCTTTGTTTCATTTCATATATTAACTTATTTTTTTATATGTTCAATATGATAATGATAATACAATTTACTCTCATATTTTTTAATTAAAAAAGTATATTTATATTATATCCAAATTACTAATAATAATTGATATCCAAATCAAAAATATATAAAAAAAAATTTCAAAATACACATTTAAATAATTAACATTCAACCACATAAAAAAATTTCGAGTTATACATTTTCAATAATCAACATTTAATTCATATTAAAAATAATAAAAAAATTACACATCTGCAATAATTAATATTCGACCCACATTAATTAATATAAATCAAATTTTTATCTTTAAATATTATTCAACATCTCCTTGCATAAATGTGGTAGCGACATTTCCATAGCATGTCAAAATAGGCTTCTATCTCTATTAAAATTAAAAAAAAAAAACACTAATAAAAAGAAATTAGAAATTAATAAAGAAAAATGACTCATTTTATACCTTTACGTAACCAACTATGAATGCACATCAAAACCTTTACTGTTTGTTAATGTAGTCTATTATGATGTGGGTTCACAATTATATCATGCACTAAAAGTCAATTTGAAAGCAACTACAAAGACTAATATTGCTAATATATCTCTAGCAATATTTGATAAGAACAGATATTTAAATTCATTCAGATTTCATCAATTTAAAATATTAAAATATTAAAAGTCGTGCAAAATTGTTTCTTTTATATCTCAAACTCAATCTTTTAATGTTCACTCACATTGGATTCCCATAAAATCTAAACGCCTATCAATGTGCAACTTGTTTTTTAGCGTAAGCCAAAAAGAATGATGAATATCAAATGAAGAATTACTTGCACCAAAAATATTTTTGTGATCTAAAATTTAATTTATAATTTTTTACCAAATACAACAAATATTATTAACTCTATTAATTTGAAATGATGAGTTATCGCCGTATATCACAAAAAAATAGTAATCAAATAACTTTATTTTATGTCTTAGGTTTATCATAATTACTACTAATAAAATTCCATGAACATCCTTCATTTTATATCATGATTGACATCATTTTCCTATTTTTCTTATAAGTAGATCCAAGCCTATCACATCTCAACCTTAGAAATCCGCACGTGGCAACCGTTGCGTATCTTCAAGTTTCATTCCATTAGTTTGGAACGCACCCTAAAAGTCTACTAGTTTAAATAAAATTAAAAACTAATATATATATATATATATATATAACACTTTTTACAAACAAATACAAATTATATCATCATATATAACTCATTAAATCAAAATATATTAAATTATGCTTGAGCATCTTTATAACATCTTAAACGATGGAAATATATAAATTTAAATCCCCTCTATTTGAAACATAAAATACTCTATATATATATATATATATATATATAACATTAAAAAAATAAATTTTAGTTGAATTATTATATTCAAGTATCAAAGCAAACTTTAACCTCTACCTACGATCAGCTAAATCTTTTATATATCTAACCTAAAATAGTGGAGTGGGGATGAATATACAACAAAACTCAATGTGTAGATTATCCACTATTTAATCCAAGAGGGGGAGATATAGGGATACAAAATCTTTTATACAACTGATTTCTTTATCATTTCTTACTTTTCATAAAACAATATTTAAAAAATTTTGATTTTATATTAAACTGTTTTTCTTATCCAAGAATATATTATGTAGTGTATACGTGTGTGTATGTGTGTATAGCAAATTATTTACTATTTATTATTTATTATATCATAAAAATTTTCCTATGTACTTTTTTTTTATAAAATAAATCTAGCATCCTTTTTCAAATGTACACCTTGGCCTAAGGCATACACTTAAGACGACTTATAGGTTCAATTTTAAATCAAAATACAAAGTTATGATTATCATATGACAATAATAATAAAATCTTAATTTTTATTTATACCATGATTTAAAATTAATTTTTTAAAAAAGTAATATGTTGCAAAACATAACTTACTAATGTTGGCTCAAGTAGTCACGTAATGGTACTCATAATTATTCTCATAACACCTGGTTTAAAATCATATTAATTCATAATAATCTTATCAATATAAAATATACTAATTTAACACATCAATATCTATCTATCATTTCTATCCTACTTAATTTTCACTCATTTATGCACCTTAAAAGCCAACCATAAGTTGCATGCTATAACTATAAAAATATCCAATATAGATATATCTGACCATCACAACAATACATAAATAATATAAAATATTTAACCAAACATACTCGTAAGATATTTTATAATTCAAAATTTATTTTATAAAAATATTGATGATTTTATAAAGTCTTCAGGATAATTTTGTAGTTATCCATAACCTACCATATCTTAACATAAATTCATAAAGTTTTATTTCATAACCCTTTCAAGAACCAAGATCATTAATTGTATAAAACAATAATATCATTAACAAGCCATTCTTCCGTTGTATCTCCATTATCTCAAAATCAAGTTTTATAAAAAAAATTTATTAAAACCAATTTATGTAAACAAATTATCAAAACTATTTATATCAAAATATTATTCTCAATGAATTCGATATTGGAATAATCCACTCACCTTTTTAGGGGGGATATTCATTCCCTTATCAGTTTCCCCTATTAGCTCAACTACTATCCACAATTGGCATCATCTTAAACACACACATACATATATAATATTATTAATATTTAACTCTCACAATATTCATCTACCTCAATACATATACATAATAAAGTATAAATTCCTAAATCAATATATAGATTATCATTTTAGTCTTTCAAATTTATTTTAACTCATTATAACGTTTTGTCCAAATCTAACCTTTAAAGATAGTTTGGTTATTTTAAATAGTTTAGAGTTAAAATCTTGAATTGTGGAGAAATAAACTAGACAAATTAATTCTTCTAATAGTTTTTGAATCATTTAATTTGTATATCAATTGAAGGTCTAAATCTAGTTTGCAAGATAAGATAGAAAACAGAAATTCTAAACAAGGCAAATTACCTTACGCAAGCAAAAAATTTGAAACCCTATTTGGCTGAACAAACGTACTCCAAACTTTAATGCCTTTTCTCAATTCCAAAAAAATCATAAAAAGGTTAGTTTACTATGAAATTATTTTACTATTAACTATCATTTAATACATTACCCATTTGATTTGTAATAAATCTTTAAGCTTGGTTATTTTAAAAAAATATTTTAAAAACAACTCTTTTAAGTTTTAATTCAAGCCTTAAAATACTTCTCAAATTAAAATCCTAATTTAATATTGATAAGACTCTATTTCAACACCAAATCACAAATTCTTATCATTTAACCGATTTTCATGCAATGAATTCACATGACAAGGTCTCCTCACTCTCATATAACATATAATTATCCTCTAACATTAAAAATAAGTCTAAACTCAAGGAATAATATTAAAACAAAAATATTCAATTTTACATAAACATAAATTTTTTCAATCAAAATTGAAATTGATAGATATTAAAGATTAGAAAATAAGTATTCAAACTCCATGTAAGTGATAAAAGCGAATTTGATTATAAAAATCTATTATTTAAATTTTGATGTATGAAGTCCATCTACTTTGACTTAAAAAATTTTAAATAAAATTAAAGAATCTCTTTAAGAATTTATGAAGTTAAACACTTGGAGATAATGTTGTAAAATTAATTTCACAATAAATGATTTCAAAATATTTAAATTTTAGAAAGAATGGAGGGCAAAAAACATAAGAAGAAAAAAAAAATGAAAATGGGTTTCTTGCATTGCATTTGGGCGGAGAAGAAGATGGTTTTTTATAAAAATTAAAAATTTTCATTCAAGCTCCCATTTTTTAATTATATAAAATTTTTATCTCTTTTTATTTTCTACATTTAGGTCCTCCAAAAAATCAATTTATAATTTTTAAAATACTTTCCTTATAAAAATTTTAAAATAACAACTTTTATACTTAATAAACATATATATAAAAAATAAATAAATAATAAAAGAACATAAAATAAATTAAAATTATATAAAAATAAATAAAAAATATAAATTTAAATGTAAAAAAATTAAATTATTCCTAAGGTCCAAAAGACATATTTCACAAAATTACTCATTTAATGACAACCTAATCTCACAATTTTAGACAAAACAAATTAGAGATTGGGCATCTAGTCATAGAAAAAATCAAAGTACCATCATAAAATGATTTCAAATTATTTGCTAATATTTAGGACCAACTCTCATTATTGCTAATTGGACAAACTCTTGTATTGTTTTTCAAGGAGTTTTAATTTAGAAAAAAAATACTATTATACTACAATGAAGTAGAAATCATTAAAAAAGTGTAGTTCGATCTAGTGAGACAATCAAGCATTAATTGCCCCTTACATGAAACATTCGACCTTCTACAATTTCATCAAAATTTTCACATCCCTCATAAGTTGTGGTCCAAAATGTAACACTATCATAAATTTTAATAATCATACCATCAATAATAAATAAATCATATCTAACTATCAAATTTAGAATGTGAGCAATACATCAAATATGAAATAACTATTCTCTAAGAATTATATTACTCTTATCAAGCTTCTCTCATGAAAATTTAATCACACAATCATTATTTGAACAATTATCAGTAATTAACGTAGATATATTATGATCCATATGAAGATCTACTAAAAATTTGAACAATGCATTACACAACATCTTGTTTATGAGTAGGCACTTATATAAAACTTACACATACACACACACAAATATTTTAATTCAAAAAAAAATACAACATAAACTAATTAACTCCAATTTATATTTTTTATATCAAATAAAAGAAATTAGCTCAAGATTTTATTGCACAGAATTCAAAAATCATCAACAAAATATTTCATAATTACCATATATTCCATCGTTGGTGATCTGGTAGTCCAAATATCTATTGTGATGACAAATTTACTATTGCCACGCACAAATCAACTTAATACGCCATGTCACTATTTGACACTGTCTGTCATCACTTAATTTTGGGTCTGCGATGTCATCGTGACTTGCATACCAATCACATACATATATTTAGTTGTTGGGTTGGAAAATACAACATTACTCCAATTCAGCATCACTAATCACAAACGGAATTGGTTAACGGGAGTTAGCATATTTTATATTAATTCGCTTTATTGGAGTTTCTTCATTGCCATTTAGCTCCATCCAAGAGCAGATACAATTAATTTGAAATTCAAGTTTTTAATTAAAAAAAAAAAAACAAAATGAAAGTGAAGAAAATTTTAACATAACAACTCCGCCGTCAAAACGCAAATCAAAATTCTAAGTCTTTTCAGCATGGATATTCAGAAACAAGTACAAGAAATCAAAATTTCTCATCTTCTAAATTTTCTCAGGAACCAAACTGAGGTCAATAACCTATTATTCAGACTTTTCAATCGGTAATTTGTAACAAATAATGATCGGTAAAAAGAGCAAAGAACAGAACCTGCACAAGAAGAAACGTACGGGATGCAACCAAGCAGTTGAGAGTAGGAAATGCAGCCGTTTCAAATTTGTCTGAGAGAGAAAGAAGATAAATCTAACTTCATGGTTTGTATTTTTTAGTTGGGCTCCCAAATTCAGCCCAATTTTAACAATTTTTAACTAAAAGAAAATTTTGACTCGTTTCAGCAATTGAAAAAAAAAAAAAGAGAGAGAGAGAGCGAGTGTGTGTGAGAGAGATATTAAGACCACGACGGGATGAGATATCATCCCGTCACGGTCCCCTTTTCAAAAGTAGGGATAAATTCCAATTCGTATTTTAGCCCGTAAATCTAAACGGAGCCGAGCCTTCAAAAAAATTTGTCATTGTATAAAGGTTTTAAGTAGAATCAAAACCATCAAGAATCGAATAGAAGGGTAAATTTTAATTTTGAAAATAGAGAAATTAAAATTAAACTGAGGAATCAATTTAATTTTAAAGTTAAAAATTATTTATTTATTTATTTTATATTTTAAAAATAAAATAAATGCTAATTTATATTTAATAAATTATTTAATTAATAAAATAATAAAATTTATATTTTTTCATCAAAATTATAAAAAATTAATTTTAAATAAATATTTTAAACTTAAATATAACATATAATACTAAAATTTATTACTGAAATTGTACAAACGTAACTCTTATATAAAATATTTCATATTTAGTTTAATAAATAATTTATTAAAGAGAATATTTTTTATTCATTAAACTATATAAATTGAATTA